>CANSZD010000591.1:0-346401 GCA_947648045.1 Beta corolliflora
AAGTTGTTTTGATTGAAAATACACAAAAGGAAAGATAGAACCAAATATAGGCTAATATAGGCCATTTTAGGTCATTGACTTGACATTGAATGAATACGAGTAGTTTCGATGCTGGGTTTAGTTATAAACACCTCAAACATCCCATATATATATAGTTAGTTTAATGTGATTATAAGTTTTTTTGATTGAAAATACACAAAAAGGAAAGATAGAACCAAAATATATGGCTAATATGAGGCCATTTTAGGCCATTTCACTGCGAAATTGAATGAATACTTGTGTAGTTTGGATGCTAGTTTGTTATAAACACCTCAAACATCATATATATAGTTAGTTTAATGTGATTATAAGTTGTTTTGATTGAAAATACACAAAAAAGGAAAGATAGAACCAAATATAGGCTAATATAGGCCATTTTAGGCCATTTCACTTGAAATTGAATGAATACGAGTAGTTTGATGCTAGTTTAAGTTATAAACACCTCAACATCATATATATATATAGTTAGTTTAAGTGATTGTAAGTTGTTTTGATTGAAAATACACAAAATAGGAAAGATAGAACCAAATATGTTAATATAGGCCATTTTAGGCCATTTGACTTGAAATTGAATGAATACGAAAGTAGTTTGATGCTAGTTTAAGTTATAAACACCTCAAACATCATATATATAGTTAGTTTAATGTGATTATAAGTTGTTTTGATTGAAAATACACAAAAAGAAGGAAAGATAGAACCAAATATAGGCTAATATAGGCCATTTTAGGCCATTTCACTTGAAATTGAATGAATACGAGTAGTTTGATGCTAGTTTAAGTTATAAACACCTCAAACATCATATATATAGTTAGTTTAATGTGATTGTAAGTTGTTTTGATTGAAATACACAAAATAGGAAAGATAGAACCAAATATAGGCTAATATAGGCCATTTTAGCCATTTCGACTTGGAATTTGAATCACGAGTAGTTTGATGCTAGTTTAAGTTATAAACACCTCAAACATCATATATATAGTTAGTTTAATGTGATTATAAGTTGTTTTGATTGAAAATACACAAAAAGGAAAAAGATAGAACCAAATATAGGCTAATATAGGCCATTTTAGGCCATTTCACTTGAAATTGAATGAATACGAGTAGTTTGATGCTAGTTTAAGTTATAAACACCTCAAACATCATATATATATATATAGTTAGTTTAATGTGATTGTAAGTTGTTTTGATTGAAAATACACAAAATAAAGGAAAGATAGAACCAAATATAGGCTAATATAGGCCATTTTAGGCCATTTCACTTGAAATTGAATGAATACGAGTAGTTTGATGCTAGTTTAAGTTATAAACACCTCAAACATCATATATATAGTTAGTTTAATGTGATTATAAGTTGTTTTGATTGAAAATACACAAAAAAGGAAAGATAGAACCAAATATAGGCTAATATAGGCCATTTTAGGCCATTTGACTTGAAATTGAATGAATACGAGTAGTTTGATGCTAGTTTAAGTTATAAACACCTCAAACATCATATATATAGTTAGTTTAATGTGATTATAAGTTGTTTTGATTGAAAATACACAAAAAGGAAAGATAGAACCAAATATAGGCTAATATAGGCCATTTTAGGCCATTTGACTTGAAATTGAATGAATACGAGTAGTTTGATGCTAGTTTAAGTTATCAACACCTCAAACATCATATATAGTTAGTTTAATGTGATTGTAAGTTGTTTTGATTGAAAATACACAAAAAAGGAAAGATAGAACCAAATATAGGCTAATATAGGCCATTTTAGGCCATTTCACTTGAAATTGAATGAATCACGAGTAGTTTGATGCTAGTTTAAGTTATAAACACCTCAAACATCATATATATAGTTAGTTTAATGTGATTATAAGTTGTTTTGATTGAAAATACACAAAAAAGAAAGATAGAACCAAATATACGCCATTTTGGCAATTTATATTATTTGAATATGAGTATATTTAACCAAATGCGGGAGACATACAATAAGAAGTTGGATCATTGTGCGACTCGGGGTCACGACTGGAACCACGATCTGTTGTATTGGGAGACAGGTTGGGGGGAGGAACAAAGGAAAAGTTCGGGGTTGGGTCGGGGAGATCATTTGTACTACAACTCGCATCGGCCGAGGAGATGGTGGCTCTTCACAACCATATGAGCCGTCTATTTTTTCTCGATTGGGGCGCAAGTGGAGGCAAAGGTCGCTGCACGGATTATTTCATGTAATTATACAAGTATCTATGTAATTATACAAGTGTCTATGTAAATTTTAATATATATCAAAATTGCATATTTTTGTAATTGAAAAAATTGAATGCGATGGAGAAACAGGCTTTAGCGTGGTATATTTAGATGCAGTCATTGTGAGGGTACGAGGTTTTAATTATTATTAAGAACAATTGAATTTTAAATAATATTATTTTTGTAACAACATTGACGGTTAAACATTAAATCAACGACGGCTAGGCAATCGCTGTAAGGTTCTCTATGTACCCATGGACACGAAATCAACGATTTGCTTTAATAACTTAGCGACGGTTTTTACGAGACGTTATTTGATCGAAATCAACGACGGTTTAAAGCGACGCGATTCAGCGACGTTTAAAACGGTCATTGACTCACCGACCGTTTAAAAGCCAGTTGCTGAATCAACGACGGCTATATTAAACCGTCGGCGGACCGTGATAAGCCGTCGTTAAATACATCAACGGCGGCAATGGTGGTTGATTCCAGTATCGGCGACCATCGTTTACCGACGGCCTATTAACGACGGTTGGCCGTGGTTGATTGAATTAGCGGCGGCTTTTAGGGCGATCACCCAGAAGCGGCTTTTAGCCGTTGATTTCCACTTTTCTTGTAGTGCAATCCAACTAAGATGAAGGTTGCATGACCGCACTTCTTGAAGATCGGTCTTGTTCTTCCTCGGGCCCCAGGCCTACACCACCTTTTTCATTGTTGACGGGGAAGACTGTGACTCCTTGGGCCAATTTAAATATATCCAAGTCTTTTATTTTGGAAAAATTGATTCTAATAATCCAACCTTTGGGCCATTCGCTCAAATTAATCCCACCTTTTAATTATTATTTAATAATCCAACCTTTTATATGTCTGCTCATAATGAACAGAAAGCCGTGCTTCGGTTGAATTTGTAAAAAAAAAATTTCCATCTCTTTTTTTCCTCTAACCCCCTCCCTCCCTATCTCTCTTCCTCCCCCTATATAGCCAGCCACCCCCTCCCTCCCCCTATCCCCACCGTGAGCACCCCGCCCCCACCCTGCAGCATGCCCCCTCCCACCCCACCCCACCCCACCCACCCACCCCCGTGAGCGCTCGGCTCCGTCCCCACCGCTGCGAACGCACCCCTCCCTCCCCCCCCCGGGAGCACCCCACCCCTCCCTCCCCACCTCCCTCGGAACACCTCCCACCGTCGCTCGCCAGCACCCCTTTCCTCCGATCCCCACCCCTGCGAGCGCCCTACTTCGCCGCTGCGACTCTGGAGCCTCCCCTCCCCTCCCCTTCATCCGCCATTGTTAATAACTCATCGATTAAGGATTACGGGGCGGGGTTTGTTGCGATGGTGGGGTGGGGGTGGTGGCAAGTGGTGGGGTGGGAGGGGGCGAGGGGTTTGGGGGGCTTGTTGCTGTGGTGGGGTGGGAGGGACGAGGGGGTTTGGGGGGCTTGTTGGCGGTAGGGGTGGGAGGGGCGAGGGGGTTTGGGGTGGGGGGATTGTTGGCGTGGGTGGGGTGGGAATCTTGGCAGTGGGGGTGGGGGGTGGGTGGTGGCCGGTGGGTGGGGTGGGGGTGTTGGCAGGTGGGTGGGGTGGGGGTGGGAATGTTGGCATGGAGGGGGTGGCCGGTGGGGGTGTTGGCAGGTGGTGGGGGGTGGCCGGTGGGGGTGTTGGGTGGAGGTGATGTGGTGTAGTTGTGATTATTTGTTTTAAATATTTTAATTAAAATTAAAATTGATTAATTAGATTAGAGCAATTAGAACACGACACGTGTTTAATTAACCTATTTCTTGGCCACCAACCTTGTTCCAATGGTCAAGGCTCAATATGAGCGGATCGTCTTAAAGGTTGGATTATTAAATAATAATCGAAAGGTTGGATTAATTTGAGCGAATGGCCCAAAGGTTGGATTATTAGAATCAATTTTTTCCTTTTATTTTTACTTTGACATCATTTACTATAGATTAGTGAAAGATTCTGTTACAAAAGTATTAATAACTAACAACACTATTTTTGATAAATAATTGATCAAAATGTTTAGCATATGATAGTTAGATACAACACAGCTTCCTCACTAACACTCCATCAAATTTATGGACTAGAAACCACCATAATACCTTCAAATAATTAGAAATTTTGCATGGAATCGTGGGGATGGTGAGGAGTATATCTTCTTAATAACACATGAATAACATGATTATATATGATCATACTATGAGAATTGATATATAAAAACATATATGGACATTATAAGTTTATGTGCAAAGTTTTTATGGGTTTTGTTCTCTTAAAAAAAAAACACACATAAATTTTAATTTTTTTCCTTTCAAAATTTCATCGATTTATGATTATTTATTTATTTTATTTTTGCTAATTGACTAGAATATCACTAAAGACAATTGATTCATTATTTACCCCAAAAAGGTGTACAAGTAAATGTCTTCACTTGTAATTTTCCTTACTCCATTCCAGACAATTCATATGTTAAAAATATATACAAACATGGTTAAAAAAAAACCTCAAACACACATAAATGCCAAATAACTACAATATGATGACTTCCCTCCTCAATATTAAGTGGATATTAATTTAATTCACAAGTTTATTACCATAAGTTAAAATCATAATAATAATAAAATAATTTCTTTTACCCTCCCTACTAGTAAATTTTTTTTATATCAAATAGTTAACACATAAATGCATTGGTGAAAGTAATCCATCGGTGTTAACGTATCGGAAGTTTTTAAATTAATTGCGATATTTTCTTATTTGGTAATACGTTTTCTCATATCACGTGGATCTTACTTTAACGACGCTCTCTACTTTCACTTCTAACTAAAGACGAACAGTTGGCATTGCAAGCAAATAGAGAGCCTCTCTGCCCGTTTGGACCCAAGGTGAAAAGTTGTAGTCTTAAGCTGCTAGCAGATGTTGACGCAATAACTTGGGCGGTTCGTTATCGTTTTTTTTTGTTTCCAGTTTGATTTTTGAACTAAAAACAGGGAAAACCGAAAAAGTGGTTTTGCTTTTTTAGTTATCGGTTTTAAAATCATCGTATTCAATAAATTTGGTAATTTTTTATTTATTTATAGGATATATATAACGTATTTTGAAAATCAAAAGCCAAAAACTAAAAACGATGTAATACGAGGCGCCAATGTCTTGTTTTATTTATCTCTTCTTCATAACTTTCTTTAAAAGATTATCGAAAAGTGATATTGCGATAATAATAAAACATTGATTCATTCCAAAAAAAAATAGAACGGAGGAAACTATAGGACACGCACACCCCTAAATACAAGTATACCACCACCTAAACCAATCACAAGTTCACAATCTAAATGACAATAGGCTCAATAGCATTAATGTGGAAAACAAGTTGGAACCTTTTCATTTTTCTTCTCACCAAAAAGGGCCATTTTCCCGACTTTGCTCTAAACCGTATGTTTAACATGAAAACGTGGAAGAACCACCAACGAGAAATAATTTAAGAGTAACTAATGATCCTATATTCCTATTCTACGCCAAATTTTCCTCATCCAGAATCTGTGACGTACACTGAAAAGAACCCACATTTTCACCTTTTGATCTCCCAAGAATCTGGGTGTTTTTATCCCAGAAAACAAATCTGAAGCTTTCAAACATGAACATAATAGAGAAAATGAGAGGTGTTGAAGGCAGATTTTGCGAGGAATTTTCACCTGGGTATTATGGTCTTTGCACCATTGGTGGAATGCTCAGTGCTGGAACTACCCATCTTGCTATTACTCCCTCTTGATGTTCTTAAAGTTAATATGCAAGTATGTTTTTTTTCACCCCTCTAAAACCCTCCTTAAACCCTTCTGTAATCTTTTTTGTTGTTGTTTTTCATAAGAAAATTTGTGGGGTTAGCAGGTAGCTTATGTATTTCATGCTTATTTGTGTATATTGATTTTGATGTGTTGACTTTCTTGTTTGATTCTTTGTTAATTGTTATGCAATTAGAGGTAGTGGGGGTGAGTAATGTGGGTTCTGATAGTTTATGTTTGATTCAAGGGTTTAAACAAAGTATGTATTCTGTTAATTTTGTGGGGGATTTTTGGATATATTTTTTGAATAAGCTCACCTTTTAAAAATGTACTTTAAACACTGTAATTGTTTATTCAGTATAATGGAGAGATTTTGTATGAGTTTTTTTCAGGTGATATTGGTTCAAGTTGGTAATAGGGCTAATTTGTTTGGAATCTCTTTATTATTATGCCATTGTTCATTTATACCTTGTTTTAAACTAGTAGGTAAATCCCATCAAATATCACGGCATTTCATCTGGTTTCTCTACATTGTGGAATGAACATGGTGCTTCCGGCCTCTGGAGAGGTTGGTCAGGGAAGTTTTTCGGATATGGGATTCAGGGCGGCTGCAAATTTGGGTTATACGAGTACTTTAAGAAGATGTACTCTGATGTGCTGGTAGGTCAAAACAAAAGCATGGTATTTTTTTTGAGTGGTGCATCTGCCCAAGTATTTGCTGATGTAGCCCTCTCCCCATTTGAATCAATTAAAGTCCGAGTGCAAACACAATCGAATTTTGCCAAGGGTTTAGTTGATGGATTTCCTAAAGTGTACAAAGCTGAAGGATTTTATGGGTAATTATCACAAACTTGAGGGGATGTGTAATGTGTTCTTTCTAAAAGATTGTCTAACTTGTCCTTGGTTTCCTTTATGCAGTTTTTACAGGGGACTTATTCCACTTTGGGGACGTAATCTTCCATGTAATAATGCCTTAACTTGCATTCCTGAAATGATCATTTACCTGCTTTCTTGTTTGTCAGTCTAGAAGTTCTTTACCCATCTGGTGAGTTAAGTGCTGCTATTGGGTATCTGTAATTTCCTTCATGTCTAAGATCTGCTGATGTGATTGGATATTGTTAAGCTACAAAGACGGCCAGCAATAATAATAACGTATAGGATAACTACTATACATAATGCTCCTCATTTTAGTATGTCTATGAGACACTGATTTTACTCCCATTTGTCTCTTTTCCTTATTCTCTCTGATCTTCAATTGGTCCACCTAACATTGATGCTTTTCACATATTAAGCTCACAAACATCATGCTTTTTTAAAATTTCGTAGAAAATGAATGTTGCATCTTCCTTTTCATCGCTAATGTTTTAATGCAAATTTTTTATAGTAAGCTCACTGCTCACTTCATTATGAGGATCAACACTATAATGATCTAAACATTTCGAGTTGTACCTTTTGAGTTAAAAGTGAAATTGTTTTAGTTATGTTTACATCAAGGATGCTATCTCTTTCTTTCTAATTTCTATATTCTGCTCTTCAAAGGTGCTTTAATAAAGGAAAATGGATCATTTCTGGTGCCTTGGTGCTGGTCTTCCTTAGTAATCATTGAAATAGTGAACTCTTAGTAATTGATGTGGTGATGTGTGAAAGTATGAAACTTCAATTCATTATAGATCTCCATTATATATATATATATATATATATATATATATATATATATATATATATATATATATATATATATATATATATATATATATATGGAATTTGTTTTCTGTTTCTTATATTATCTACTACTTACTTTTCATACCTCGTAATTAAAAGGTTTGTTGCGAAGTTGAGTTGATGAGGAGTTAGAATTGTTGCATTAGTTCTCTTGTTTTCTCTGTACTCTAGTCATTGGAAAATAACTACTGGTTTGTCTCAACTCTCATTAAGACAGTTGTGCCTTCGTGGAATCTAAAGCTCAAAAACAACAGTCTTGATTACAAAGGGCTAAAAGGATTTGATGTACTCGTAATTGGAAACAGGGGATCTTGTTTTTCAAACTGTAAATTAGGTGTTCACTTTTCTGATTCTAGAGAGAATGATTGATCAGCAGATCAGCTAATGCTGCTACCTCCACAGTTTCCATGGTGATGTTTTCAACATTTGAGCATTCAGTCGAGCTCATATATCGCGATATTATTCAGCAAAGGAAGGAAGACTGCACAAGACTCCAGCAGCTGGGTGTGACATGCTTGGCTGGGTATACAGCTGGAGCTGTTGGCACTTTGGTTTCAAATCCTGCTGATGTTATTGTTTCCTCACTTTACAACAAAAAGGCCGACTCTGTTGTTCAGGTGGGGATGGCAAGACAGCCTTTCATATGAAACCATGCTAGTAGACATGCTTATAAATTTATAATCACTTGAACTGTAATGTCTATTTCATTATCTCTCAGGCTGTGAAGAAAATAGGGTTCTTCAATCTGTTCACTAGGAGTCTACCTGTTCGAATTGCGCTGGTGGGGCCTGTTGTGACTATGCAGTGGTTCTTCTATGATACCATTAAAGTTCTAAGTGGACTGTAAGTTCAATCCCTTCTAATCTTTTGTAAAGACTTACCTTCTGAGGGTGTGAGCAATGAATTTTAATCAGAGCTTGATTATAAGCATATTGCATGGATAATGATCTGACTTGATATAACAAAATATCACATGAGAGAAAAAGTAAAGGAAAATATGCAAAACAAACTTGAGGTTAAGGGCCTTCAAGGCCAAGCCCTATATATGTTCTCACTGATTAAGCATCATCTTATGGGGGCATTGCTTTGTCAGCTCTCTGCTAGTATATGTCTTTACGCTTGATATAATTAGTAATTACTGAAGCAATAGCTTGACATGTGGGGTAATGCGTCTTAGCAATGCCTCTTTAAAAGTCACCTGGCCTTGGCCTGGAAGATAACCAATATATTGGGGCCATGCCTTTCTGGGTGTCCTGGCAAGTGCCTATGGCCTATCTAACCTGTGATGGCATTAACTGCCTTTTACATGTTTTTCTGGTTGTGACACCATTGCCTCATCTTACATTCCATGAGAGTCATTTACGATTTATAAGGATGTTTGATGATTGCAAAACATGTCTTCCAGCAATGATTCTAACCTCAAGTTGCATGGTGGCATATGTGCTTTATGAGAAGTTGATGAACATAGGTTCTTAGGTTGTATTCAGTTCTAACAGGAAGTCTTAATTGATGCCTGGAGGCTGGCTGGAATGTTGTTAAACTGCTGATTTGGAGGGAGGGGAGGGGATTATATAGCTGATGACTCAAATGATCTTAAATCACACACACTACATGGCTCATGTACCTGGGTGATTTGGACTACTTAAAACAAGAAGTGATTCAAAGTATAATTGCAATGAGCAGAATAGTGTGAGGCAACCAAATTTGTCTTTGAGATTAACATATGTCGTGTTTTTAGGTAAGTACTTCTAGCCTTCTACGGCATATACTTTGCCGTTTGCATCATTACGGAACAGATTGAGTTATCATACAAAACTCAGCTTCTGTAAACTTTGCAAAGGAACTTATCTTCCCTCTCTTCACAATTTCCTTCATATAGCGGTCACTTCATCTTAAAGCTACCTTTTTGACCCCAAATTATCCATGATAAATTTTTGGCTTAATGACACAACTTGACCAACTTCTTCCTTTGAACACTCTTGTTTCTAGAAATTTTAAACATGTTTTTATGAGTTTATGACTTATGCGAACATGACCTGCAAATTCATCCTAGATATCTAATAGCATGGTTATGATGAATTAGGCTTCATCCAACTGCAACTCTGTCAGCTAAATGTTGTGAAATATAGCAATTAAATGTTAATGTGATTTTACAGTTCCTTGTCTATTGTCATCATTTGTGCTCTCAGTCTCAGCTTCACTCATACAGTTTCATCCTTCTTGGAGGTTTGACCAGATTTTAGGTGATCCCATTTTCTATGCCAAGCCCTTTAAACACAACACCTGGATCTGCATCTTCTGTTTGACGTTAAGAGAACCAAGATGCTCTAAGTAGCTTAGAACAGTCTTCTTCCATTGATTAAAGTCCATAGAAGACATAACCGATGATTCAAATTGTTTTTACTGAAACCTAGCAGCAGTGCTGTTAGCTGCGGTAATGTGTGAAAGTACCACGGGATGGGAAAAAGTTGTTTGCCTGAAATGAAGGGGGAATGAGTAAGAAAGCAAGATTGAATGGAAACTACTCTTCTTGTTAGCAATGAAAGGAAACTACGCTCAAATATATGTAAGAATGTTCTGGGGTTTTCCTGACTAAATGATCCAATTCTGGAGATCGATCAAGAGTTCCTCCTCATGGAGATAAATGAACTTGAAGTGCAGCTCAATATATGCTTTGTTTTATGATCCTGATTACTACTATATCAGGATTTTGTTTTATGTTATGATTTTGAGGCTACTATTTTCACATGTCTTCTCTTACTTATTACTGACATACATTTTGCTTCATAAGTTAACCTGAACTGTTGTTCTCTGAAGGCCTACAAGTGGAGGACTTCCCAGGGCCATGGAGGAATCAATTTCTGCTGGTTAATTCTGAGATGCTTCCATCAACCTTTTTGGCGTAGTTTTACTAGACACAATCACAGAAGTAGTAATTTACTCCACTCCTCAGTTTGTTCAGTTAACGAATGTCGAAACAACGTGGAGGATGTTTGTACAGGTTTACATCAGTATATAATGCGGGTATTCGATCTTCCCTATATCCACACGTAGACAGGTTGAAGATGAACTTTCCCTGTTAGGCTGTTGCCATATTATCACTCAAATTATGGTGATAAAAATTACTATGGATAAAGAATTGCTACTTTCATGGATTTGTAAGTGGGTCTGGGTCTGTGTGTAGAAATCTGAGATACATAGCCAATCCATTTAATGTACCATACAACTAGGATGTAATATTGAATTTACAAAGAAAAAAAAAATAGAGGAATAATCCCAATTATGATTGTTTGGTCCGTCTCTTACAAGATTCCCAATCATAAATGGTGTTTTCTATAATTGATTCGATGGCTTGAAAAACCAATTTTTAGAAGGTTAGAAAATTATGTATTAAGCTCTAGTTAATTTAGAACTTAGGTAGAGGACGAGAGGAGCATTAAAAATTGATATGAAACAATTGTTAAACAAATTATCTATTACTTAAGAGCTGAGATGAATTTGGGACGACACTCTCTATAATTAAAGGTTGTATCAAAATAATTTATGATTAATATTGTTTTGAAAGAACCGTCTCAATAAATATATTGAGATGTTTGAGTACTAGACTACTAGTACTAGATTTTGAATAGAATTGGGCCATGTACCCAATTTTTAGATCTGGAGGTACAATCACTACAATGTGATAGTTTGAGGGCAAGTTGCACATATAATGGGACCACGACACCACGTACATTGTTCAAAGTCGTTTTTGTAAGAGCATGAAAAGGAAAGAACATAATCATTCATTCATGCATTCGCACTACGTACTTCATAATCAACTGAGCGCCAACCACAATGAATCATATTCAGTTTGGTAGACCGCTTTCTGCTGTTTAACAATTTAGTTTTGGCCGTTGATATTCTTGGTCCCTTGCAGCCTCGTCTCTTGTAAGTTGTAACCAAAAAAATTGAATGAATAGGGTTCGCGATAAGTTATTGTCTTACTTAGAAAGCAATATGATATAGTCGATTTTATTTGATATTGTCAGTTTTCGTTTGTTATAGTCAAGTTTTATATGATATAATTACCTTTTATATATTCATTTTTATGTGATATAATCAATTTTTCCTTTTGCTACAGTCAGTTTTTTTTCCTAATATAGTCAATTTTTGTGTGATAAAGTCAGTTTGAGTGCACAATAAATTATAAATTATTGTGAATCCCATCCACCCAAGTTATTTTGACGCAACTTACTCCAAGATGGTCAAAATTGTTTGAGTTATAAATATGAAGTATGTAATTAACATCTTAGAATAAAGTATAATAATATTTTTTTACAAAATTACAAGTTTGATATTTTAATTACAAGGTACAAATTCAATACTTTCCTCGGTTTCTTTTTACATGTTCACTTTCGACTTTTCACGCCCGTCACGCCACTTTGAGAACATATATCTACAATTTTGTATTTGTAAAAATTATAAAAAGTAAATATTAAAAAATACGTATTAAGGCGAATCTAACAAGATCCACGTGATTATATTTTTATTCACGTATAAATGATGGTCAAAGAGAAATTTGTAAATAGTGTAAAATGTCAAAGTGTAACATGTAAAAGGAAACGGATGAAGTATTTTATTTTCACATGATTTGAGCATACAACCTAAGATTTCCTTTTGTTTTGAAAAAGAGAAAGTGTAGTAGTACATAGGCTCAATAAAGGTGATGATGAAAGGCCAAAATGGCTAGGCAGCCCACTTGGCCAAGTGGACAACAAGTTGCATTTATATGATAAACCCGACAATCCCTTCAACTTTTTAACGTTAGGCGTACGACTAGTGCTGAAAATTTGAACTAGCAGGCAATTATCACTGAAAATTTGTTATGATTTATCTTGACCAATTATAATTCAGAAATTTGGATTATGTCTTGGGTAAGAAAAGAAAATTTGTCTATCAAGAATATCAACAAATGATATGTCCTGTCCTACAGCAATGCACACGATTTGTAAAGGCTGTGGCCAAGCGGGATCCAAATAACTTATTTAGCACTTAGCAGGGCAAGACAAAGTTGATTTTCATTAAGGGCAAGTAGTCAATGTTACAATAACAATTATCAAAAATTATATATTTTAGTATAAATTTCATAATATATACACATCTATCCACAATCTGGATTCGCCAATGTGGCCAGGGCGTTGTTAACATAAAAGGAATTTTCTAATGTGTGACTATTTTTTTATATTAGAAAATATATTTGGTCCGAAGATCAACCCTTACTAGGCTACTAGCCTGCAGGGCACACCAGCTCAGATGCTGGCTACAAGGCTAAACAGTCCAGAAGTAAATTCCCCAACATATTGTTGGGATGAGGATTCGAACCCTATGCAATGCCCTGGAATTCGGAGTGGTACACAATAACCATCATCTTTAAGAAAATATGAATTATATGTATAATTAACTATTAAAAATATCAGAGTTTCAAAACCTTTATTTTTAAGGTTCACTATTATAGTTACTTCATTTATTATAGGGTTTTCCTTTTAAATTGGTGATTTGCCTCTGGAAACAAAACATAGTTATAGCTTAATATGTGTCCTTTCGCACACATTAGGCAAAATGAATAACTAAGAAGTTGTTTAGTTGACAAAAATACACAAAAGTGCACTTTCTCAAAAGTATTTTCCACAAAATGGAAAAATTGCTTACCTAGTCTCACACTCAGATAAATAAATAAAAACTATACCAAATTTAACATTTTTCAACCACACATTTTTTAAGAGTGTAATAAATTCATGATGTGTATGTGCATATTTGTAATACAAAAAAAATTATAATGTGTAATTCTTTTTGATGTAAAACTGATACATAATTAAAGATACTAATAATCAAGGTTATGCATCAAATAACATGAAAAAAAATTTTATAGGACTTCTAAAAACTAATGTGTATAGTCGTAATAAAATGTGATAAAAAAGAAACGAAGAAGAAATAGGTTTTTGACTAACCAAGTTTTTCCTAACATCTTAAGATTGTATATCTGACTACTACATATTACAAACGAAAGGGTACTTATGAAATTACTAATACGCGCGCCTTAGGAATTTGATTAGCTGTTAGTCCTTTACTTCCTCTTTGTCAAGGATATAAATGTACTTCTGATAACTAATACACTTTTATCACACATTTGAGGTGTACCGTGAATATTGTATATGATCCAAGACTATATTTTGCTAATTGCTCATTTGAAATCCTTCAAATGAGAAAAACATATTAAAACGAGAGAATTCCTAATGAACAAAATATAGTTTTGAGTGTACCATGCACATGACGCGTTCTGTCATGTATGATGGATATACTCACTAATACTAAGTATACAAATCCTACACTGCTACACACAAGACAATAATGTGCATTGAGGGGAAAATTAACATGTACGCATGTAATGAAAAAGAGGGTAATAAAACTTTAGCTTCCTAAATTTAGGATTGACCAACACATGAACTATAATAGACTCGTTGACTATAATTAGCCACCAGTCTTCTACTTAACCACAATCAATCTTTCTTTGTTCTGTCAATCCTTATAATAGCAGTCTTCTTCTTATTCTCTCTCCTATTCATTGGATCCTATTGAACTTAGCCCAAAAAAAAAAAGAAAAGTCAAACCTCACCTTTTATTCTTCCCCCCCTTGTTTGGTGTTTGCCACCATCATTTTCCTAGAAACCGCGTAAAGTAGATTTTTGCAAAAAAATAAACAAATAAAAAATAAAAATAAATAAATTTCCCACCTTATTATTTTCTGATTGGTTAAAATCAAGTAATTTTTGCTGGATGAGATTGTGAGATCTAGCATTCTAGTGGAAGATCAGCTACTATAGAGCTGTTAGCCACTTTCTTCTTAGATGTTTCTTAGCACCAAATTACAACTAATATAGTAATTATCTTGATAAATAGTACATACTAATAAAAGAAACTTTTTTTTTCTTGTTTTTAGAAGAAAACAAACAGAACCCACCTCATAAATTGTGAAAAATTCAAGAAAAAGAAAAAGAAAAAGAAAACGTAAAAAAAGAACAACCTTGATTAAAAATGGAAGATCTTTGACACCCAATAAAATTTTCTTTTATTTTTCTTCCATTTTCTTCTTTTGTTTATTCCTTAGGAACATGAGTTAGGAACTTACGTTGAAAGATCTTTCCTTTGCCCTTTTTATTGATCATCTTAATCAATAAATTTATCCGCTTTTCCTTAGTTACTATTATAGACTCCATCAAAAGATTTCAGCTTGCTCAGGTAACACCCTTTTCCTCTTTCTTTCTCTCTCTTCATTTTTCTCTTTTGGGTTTTTCTTGTTCATCTAGATCTAGTATTATTTTCATTTGTTGCAATTATATTCATATGGGTTTGTGATAAATTGTTTGTTTGTTGTTCATTTGTATGTTGTTTGTGGATTTCTTGGTTTAAGTTTTGTGAAATGATATGGTTTTGTTGATTAATGTTGGTTTTTATGTTATGTTTTGTTGTTTTAGTGGAATTTGATTAATTGGATGAGAAACTTGGATTTGGATAGTGAAGGAGTTGAATTGGTAGGGTGGAATTGAGGGTGTTTCATGGGCAATACATGCCGGGGATCTTTTGGGGCAAGATTTCATCAGGGCCAAAGGCAGCCCGAGGATCATTCTGTTGTGAGTTCCAATTCAAATTCCAATTCCAATTCCAATTCCAATACCACTAGTTCTGTTCCTAAGAGAAACGATTCAGATTACTCCGATTATTCGCCGAATACATTGAGAACCCAACAGCTTGTTAACCAGGAATTTGGTCAAGATAACCCTAAGAAAGATAATAGTAATAGTAATTCGGCGGTGGTTGTCCCTATGACTAAAGATAGTACCATGAGGAAGCAAAGTGATAATCAAGCATACTATGTTTTGGGTCATAAGACGGCCAACATTCGCGATCTTTACATGCTAGGTCGTAAATTGGGGCAAGGGCAATTTGGGACCACTTATCTTTGTACTGAGATCGCCACGAATATTGAATATGCTTGTAAATCGATATCGAAAAGGAAGTTGATATCTAAGGAGGATGTGGAGGATGTGAGGAGAGAGATTCAGATAATGCACCATCTGGCAGGTCACAAGAATATTGTGACCATAAAGGGTGCTTATGAGGATACTTTATATGTGCACATTGTGATGGAACTTTGTTCTGGGGGTGAGTTGTTTGACCGCATCATTCAGAGGGGGCATTACAGTGAGAGAAGGGCTGCTGAATTGACTAAGATTATTGTTGGGGTCGTTGAGGCGTGCCATTCGCTTGGGGTGATGCACAGAGATCTCAAGCCTGAAAACTTTTTGCTTGTTAATAAAGATGATGATTTCTCTCTCAAAGCTATCGACTTTGGGCTGTCTGTCTTCTTCAAACCAGGTAACAGAGCAAGTGATCTTCTTTCTTTATTTCCTTCAATCATCAATGTTTAATAAATTGCATCTTGGTGATGTAATCAAAGCATATGTTTTGACTTTGCATGAAAAGCATGAGATATGTGATCCTTTAGAAAGGCATTATTGGTCTGCTTTGGCATGACATTAAGGTCATTTTGGTTGTCATTCAACGAGATCATGTTTTCATCATTGTATTCAGAGTAGTTGTGATGTCTTGTAAGAAGTATCGATAGCAGAATTTAGTTTTGTATCTTACCCACATCATTTCTAAACATCTAAATATATTTTTGAACAAGTCCAAGAGTTCTCACTTTAATTTGGTAGGTAATTCAATATTATTAATCCCTGCATTGATGATATAATGTAATATTGGCATCTTGGCGAGGCTAAATCTAATTAGCATACATTTTGTAAGGACTAAAGGAAGGTGGGTGGCTATTGCAGGTCAGGTCTTTACAGATGTGGTTGGAAGCCCTTACTATGTTGCGCCGGAGGTTCTTTTGAAGCATTATGGTCCTGAGGCTGATGTATGGACTGCTGGAGTTATTTTGTACATATTGCTCAGCGGTGTACCACCATTTTGGGCTGGTATGTAAGAAGTTGTTGATCAACTGAGTGGGGATATATTGCTTCTCTCTCTTTCAGATGTGAATTTATTTTTCCTTTTGCTGTTCCTCAGAAACACAGCAGGGAATCTTCGATGCAGTTTTGAAGGGTCATATCGATTTTGACTCGGATCCGTGGCCCCTAATATCAGACAGTGCAAAGGATCTAATCAGAAAGATGCTATGTTCGAACCCTAAAGAACGTTTAACTGCTCATCAAGTCTTATGTGAGTTTGTACTCAATTTTTTATCATCTGCTTGCTTTTTCAACCTTTTCTTGCTTTTGTTATGTTTGGTGGACACCCTTTTTACTGAAAGGCAAAACCTGTTTAGGTCATCCCTGGATTTGCGAAAGCGGGGTTGCGCCAGACAGAGCATTGGATCCAGCTGTACTTTCTCGTCTCAAACACTTTTCTGCAATGAACAAGCTGAAGAAGATGGCTTTGCGGGTATGTATGTTATACAAATATGACTTCGTTTGTAATTGAAACTTCCTCACAAGTGATTAACCTATAGTGCTAGTGGGTGCCATTTATGGCTAATTGGAGGGCTATGAAGCCCCTGGTGTAGAAGAGTGTCTCACTCAGTTACTTCAAGTATCTTCAATTAAGAGTAGTTTTCAAACTATAGCTTTACTCTACTGATTGGGCATGTGCTGACTTTTCCCTAAAGTTTGACTATCATTGCATTTGTTAGAAGTTGGAAGCATCAGCAGATTTGGTTTCTTAGCTGACTGTAATCTGGGGAATATCTTCTAAATTCTAAGTTAACCTGCCTAAACCATCTTTACAAGTCATTGTTGCGTGCTTTTGAATCGCAACTTCGTATGGTTATGAAGGAAAAAGAAAAGAAGTCAAAATAGAATAATAGATACTAGTCAAAACTCAAAAGACTCCTTTTTTGGTGTGTCTACTTTATGTGACCTTAAATTGTGGCCTTTCTAACTATATTAATTAGGCATGATTACTTATTCACCAAACAAACCTCTCTATTCACTGTTATCTACTTTTGGAACAGGTTAAACTGCTTTTTACTTAAAGTTCCCATTTACTGCTTTTTTTTTTTTTTTTTCTTTTTTTTTTTTCCTTTTCCCCCTTTGCTTCATTTCGAGAGAACCTTTCTACTGATCTTGTTTAGTTAAGGCTGTGTATAGTGGACCTCTCAATAGTGAAGCCTCTCTTCTGCTTTGGTTCATATTGTTTCTAGATATAACAAGGTGGATAACGAAAAATAATCTTTCTTGTTTAATTTTGACAGGTGATAGCTGAAAGCTTATCAGAGGAAGAAATTGCTGGACTGAAAGAAATGTTTATGTCAATGGACACTGATAATAGTGGTGCAATCACATTCGAGGAGCTCAAAGCTGGTTTGAAGAGATATGGTTCAAACCTCAAAGACATAGAGATACGTGATCTGATGGAAGCGGTAATAATTTAGCTATTGTGCAGTCTCTTTTTTGCAATTTCTCAACTGTACTAGTATTTACTAAACCTTCTTGTTCGTTGCTTTTGGATTGCTGCACTTAATTGCCATTAGTATGCTGTGACTCTTCTTTGCTGTAGTTTTTTCTTTCCTTTCAGATTTGGCAATGTATGCTATCTTTTGTAATAAAAAAAAGGCATGTGTACGTGTGTAAGTTTGTGCTAGAGAGCTAGTACACTTGTCTGAATTCTGATGACCTTGTTTTGCTAGTTGTTCCTTGAAAAGAAGAGACATCAGACAAGTTGAAGTTTGAATATTTTAGGCGAACACTGCTAATTGTAATACTGTTGATGACAAATATGCTGTGCTTATGAGTTAAGACAAGGGTTGGAACTCTCCTTAGTTACTCTATGGGAGAGAGTGGTATATTATTACACTCATGCATTTCCTAACACGTCCCTTTGTGATGTATTGGAAGGTTGGAGTATTTGTTGAATGAAATTTGTTTTCATATAGAGAAGAGACTATGATTTCCACTCGTTGATATGGACGCCTGGACGAGTAGAATCCTGAAACTAGATTCTGAAATTGATGGCGATATATCACTCTAATTATTTTTTTTAGCTCTCACCACACCCATGTGAAGACACATCTTACATGGATTCCCAATCTCTCACCCCCTTGTACATATTAACTTGTTAAATTGTTAGCATACCAATTTGTATAATTTAACAAATTTATTCCTTCCTTTTGAAGATTATCATCTAAGCTATGCATTATCGAATATACTTCTCTTTATCTTTCTGAACAATGTTATAATGTGCAGGCTGATATTGATAACAGTGGTACAATCGATTATGGGGAGTTTATAGCTGCTACTATTCATCTCAACAAGCTCGAGCGCGATGAACATCTTGTTGCAGCCTTTCAGTACTTTGACAAGGATGGGAGTGGGTCTATTACCATTGATGAGCTTCAGCAAGCCTGTCAAGAACAGGGCCTTAATGATCTTTATCTTGAAGATGTTATCAGAGAAGTTGACCAAAATAATGTAAGCTGTCATTTTCGCATAGTCACATTCCTCTTCCTGCCTTCTTTCCTTTTGTTGTTAAGAACAGGGTTTTGATAATCTTTTCCTTGAAGATCTTTTCTTGCTGAGTATATCCAAAGTTTGTTCTTGTTCTGATTCTTTTTGCTTTTCTGTAATTTGGAATGGCAGACTTATTGGCCTCATGCTTTTACTTTTCTTATTCACGTTTTTCAATCTGTCTGAGTCTTGTATTTGACTTACATTTCAGGATGGAACAATCGATTATAGTGAATTTGTTGCGATGATGAGAAAAGGTGATGGTGGGATAGGAAGGAGGACCATGCGTATGAGCATGAGAGATGCACCTGGATCTCACTAGTCTTTCACTGTAGTTTTTTTAAGGTATTGGCTTTTGCTCTCTACTCTCTCGTATATTTAGTTAGCTAATGGACTGTGCATCAGCAATGTGTCGATCAGATATAGATCATGTGGCTCTTGGGATTGTTGATAAATATCATCCTTTCACCTTATATTTTCCAAACTGAAATCACTTTTACTGATTAAACTGATTTATCCTGATTTTTGCTGATGAAAGCTGATTATTTTACTAATACAAACTGATATTTACAGATCGAATCTGATTTTTACAGATTAAAGCTGGTTTTGTGAATTTTGTAGAGCTTTTTCATATACAATTAGTCTCACTGATGTTTGTTGATTAAAACTAATTTTTCTGATTAAAACTTTGTTTATTTAATTAGTTGAAGATAACAAGGCCATAGCGGACAAGCAAAAGTTGATTATTTGATACTCTTTCTATCTGGTGTAATGCTGATAACATAGTAACTTACAGGTTTGTACAGCAATGGATGATAAAGCCATGAGATGTAGTTTTTGTTCTTCCTCGGCTCAACAGCTTCCTTTTTAAGGTGTTTATTGTAAAGGTTGTGTGGTTAAGCACCATAGAGCAAAAGTTACAAGCTCTACGATGACTGTCCTGAAACGATTGCCTACTTACCATGTCTTTAGATGATCTGCATATGTTTGGAAGAAAAAGGTTTTGGTTGCTTCCTCGGCAAGCTTGGAGGTTCATGCTCGTTTTGTACTTTTAAATTTGTTGGGTTGCGCCTTAGGGGAAAAGTTAAAAGATATTCATTAAAGCGGCTGGTAATGTCATTTTAAAAAAGTGCTGTTGTATGTTGTTCATGTTAAGATTTAAACCCCAGATCCCTTGTATCATGAATGAAAAAGATTATTGTTGTTGAACTTTGTTCTGAATCTTTTTGCTTCTTTATGGATGTTACTTTCTTTATGTACATCAGGTCTGTTATGCTTTGCTTTTCACTTCATTATCTGCTCATATTGTGGACTATATTGTCAATGGATGATAGAAGACACTAGAGTTCCAATGAGATTGTGAATCAACATGCCAATAAAGACAGTAGTCAGTTGTATGACTTTGCTATAAACTCATAAGAGTAGGTCCAAGCTACAACATTTCTTTCAGGCATTTTATCAAACAGATTCTTCACTTCACTCAAGAGGTTGAATTTCACATACATATTCAAGATGTTGAGTAAAAAAGATTTGGGTTGCCACTACAAAACTAGTGAAGTTGGCTGTTTTATAAGCAAAGAAACATATACATCGCCAATCTATATAGCACGGGTACTTCTTCTAGGTCACGTACCCGTGCCCGATACGATATGTATCTTGTATGGGTACGCATACCCATTCCTAAATTTTCAAAATCTTGTCGTTTTTCGTACCCGTATCCGTCTCTCTGCAACCTAGTTGCCAATTTGTCTACACAAAATCAATTGATCCATTTTCATCTCTGAATTTTCCAAATGAAAAATTGTTGACCTCTTCTTAAAGCAAAATTCAAAAAAAAAAAAAAGGAAACTTAAAATGATTATAAGTAACTGCAAATAATATAGACTTGTATCCTTGAAAAATGAAAATACGGTTATTTCACCAAATACCCCTGACAAAAAAAATTATTCACCAAATACCCCCACTTTTTTCAAAATTCACCAGATACCCCGGCTTTAAAAAAATTCGCGGAATCTGCTTTTGTTGACGGACGTTAGTCATCCAGTTAGTTTTTATTTACAAGTTTGTCCTAAGTCAACCTAATTGGTTTCTAAATCAACCTAATTAGCCCTAAGTCAACCTAATTAACCCTAACTAACCCTAACACTCTCTCTCCCCTAACCCACCAGCCCCCTAACCTCCTAACCAACCCCAGACCCACCAGCCCCCAGCCCACCCCCCCCCCCCTCAACAACCCCAGTCCCACCAGGCTGCCATCCTTTGGGTTCTGCCTTATCCTGATGTGAAATTCTACACAGGCATATTGAACTCGCAATTTGGTTAGGCAATGGATTTATTGGAATGGAACTGAAACCTTACTCTAATCATCCCTCTCAAAATCACTTAGAAACATGTTATTTTCTTGACAAGCTTGCTGTTTATAGTGGATACCATTGTGAATATCACTTCCGCTTCGTGGTGGGAAAAAGGGAGAAAAAAAGGCAGCATCAAACATTTCTAATAAGCAATTCTGATATTCTGTCACCATTGTTGCTGTTGCTTCAATGAGGTCAATGACCAGGCCCTCTAATAAGCAATTCTGATATTTTTTTATTAAAAGGGAGAAAAAAAGGCAGCAGCAAACATTTCTTCAATCACCATAAATTGCCAATACAAGGTCTTTAAAGTTCATCCTCAACAACATAATGTCAGAAGCTAAAGCAAAGATAAATTCAGAACAGCCAATTGAATGCGAGTTCAATTTGCCCCGAATTTGATGCGGGTTGGGGGTGGTGGGATCGGGATTCGAAGGGGTGGGGGTGGTGCGGCTGCGGCTGAGGGGGTGAGGCGCGGCTGCTGCTGCGTGGGAGGGGGTGGGGCTGGGGCCGGTGGGGCTGGGGTTGGGTGGTGGGGCTGGTGGATCTAGGGTTGGGGGGCTGGGGTGGTCGGAAGGGGGAGGTGCGGCGGGCTGGGGGTGGTGGGGAGGGGGAGGCGCGGTGGCGGGGGAGGGGGAGGTGGCTGGTGGGGTTGGAGTTGTGGTGGCTGGGGGTGGTGGGCTGGGGGTGGGGTGGGAGGGTGGTGGGCTTGGGGGTGGGTTTAGGGTTAGTTAGGGTTAGAGTTTTATGGGTTTTAGGTTTAATTAGGATTTAATTAGGGTTTTTTAGGTTAATTAGTTAATTAGTTAACGTAGCACTAATGTCCGTTAGCCAAAAAGGGCATTTTGGGTATTTTTTGAAATGTCAGGGGTATCCGGTGAATTTTTTTAAAGGTCAGGGATATTTGGTGAATTTTGAAAAAAGTAGGGGTATTTGGTGAATAAATTTATTTGTCAGAGATATTTGAGGAAAAAACCGATGAAAATATTGTTAATCACATCATGCACAACATCATAAAAACACCCAGAATTCTGAAAGCCCTAGAACAACGATTAGGTAATGTATGAAAGATGAAACCCTAAATTTAATTACAGCAACAATCAAACAGCAATTTGATTATTTCTCTTTCCCTCGATTAACCTAGAAATATGGAAGCAGGAAGTAAGGAAGGCATTGTAGGAGAACCAGACGAACAAAAACGAAAAGGTGATGCTAGCTAGCAAGAACAGCGATATCTTCTTCCACGACGTGTGCGTTTTGGCTTGGAAGATAAACACCGACCAGAGAAACGCGAGTATGACTACAGAAACTCCAAAAAAAGCGAAGAACAACAAACCACATTTGACCATTTTCTTCTCCTCCTCCTCTAGCACAGCCGCCGTCTTCGCCTTCTCCTCACCTCTCTGAATCTCGCTCATTTTTTGTTTTGTTTTGTTTTTGCAAGAAGATTAGAAGACCTAGCAGGCTAGTATATAGGTAGAGGCAGAGCAAAATCCTTGGGGGCCTGGAAATTAGTCGACCTACTAATTAGTACTATGCAAGAAGTCAACAAATTCCATCAATGCATATAATCCTTGGGGGCCTTCTCCGTGTTGCCCTTTTTATATTCAACGTTTAGGCTATGTTTAGTTTATCTTATTTTTAAGGGATATTATCTCAGGTAATCCTGACATATATGCCTTTTTCCAATATCTCTGCGACTTTTGTATTTTTATCTCGATAACCCCGAACTTGGTTTTTTGTCATTAAATTGGACGGAATTAGAGACGGCGTTAAATACTTCTCTAATTTTGTTTGACTTTTTGCGAAATTCATCTCTTTCTCTCTCTTGTTCTTCATCTTTTCTTCTCTTGTTCTTCATCTCTTCTCAAGCCCATCATTCTCTTTTTTTTTTCTCAATCAATTCTCCAAATCAAAACTTTAATCCAAAACATAACAAAACAAAACAAAACAAAACAAAAAGCCACAAAATCAAATTCAAGAAATCACTTAATTACGCCACAAATTCAAGAAATCACAAAACAAATTCAAATTGTAACAATCCTTAAATTAATGCAAAAATCCCCAAATCAATTGCAAAACCTAGGGTTTTGCTGCTAGGGGATGAGGCGGCTATCCAGCAGGTGGTGGAGGGGCGCCAGGTGCGCCGGCAGACTGGTGGTGGGAGGTGGGTTGTGGTGCGACGGAGGTGGGGGAGGTAGGTCAGTGGTGGGACCACAATACCCACGAAACTACCCCAACACCCCCCGACACCGGCCCAATACCCCTAAAACCACCCCAATACCCCGAAACCACCTCAACACCCCGAAATCGAACCGGCGGCCCCTTCGATGGGCGGTTCGAATCACCCACGAAATTGAATCACCACTCACCACCGCAAGGCTGCAACTCACCTAAATCGAAGGGGAGGATGGGTTGCGGTTCGAAGGGGAGGGGCGACGATGGGTTGGGAGGGGCGGCGAGAGAGAATCAGGAGTGGAAGCACCGGCATGAAGGGGGAGAGGAGCAGAGGTGGAGGAGCCATGGAAAGGTGGGAGGGGTTGGAGCCAATAAGGCGCGTTTAGGTCGGGAGAGGCTCGTTCACGCATTCTGGTGGCCACCCAGAGCTTGAGAAGTGCAGAACTTGCGAGGACAGTAGAGGCACGAGAACATTGGAGTTGCTTAGTTTTTTTTTTTTAATTTTTTTTTGTTCTAGTTTTGGAGTAGTGGTTGGATGTGGATTTTGTTATGATTTTGGGTAAATGGGTTTGGGAAAAATATGGATTTTGTTATGAGTTTGGGAAAAATTGATGAATGCTTGAGAAGAGATGAATTTAGAAAAGTGGTTAAATGATGGTGGTTTTAAAGATTAAAGAGATTTACCTAAGTTTGGGAACCATTGATGAATGCTTGAGAAGAGATGAAGAACAAGAGAGAGAAGAGATGAAGAACAAGAGAGAGAAAGAGATGAATTTAGCAAAAGTCAAACCAAGTTAACGTCGTGACAAATTCCGTCAAGTTTAATGACAAAAATCAAGTTCGGGGTTATCGGAGGCAGTACGCCATAGCCGGGGTTATATTGGAAAAAGCACTATAAGTCGGGGGTTATACGAGATAATATCCCTATTTTTAATGATCTAAACTTATACGATCTGATATGAAATTATTTTTTCTGATTTGATCTGAACTTGTCTTTTATAAAATATATTATTACTAATCTTATTATTAGTTTGTATTTCATTAATAGTATTATTATTACTATCATTTTATTACTATGCACAAATAATAATAATAATAATAATAATAATAATAATAATAATAATAATAATAATAATAATAATAATAATAATAATAATAATAATAATAATAATAATAATAATAATAATAATAATAATAGCATAATTATTTTGTTTTTTTTGAAAAAGAACACATAGTATATGAACATACAATTAAAAATAAAAGAACACATATTTTATATTAAAAAAATATATTATTTACGGTAAAAAGAACATATTGTTCATGTCTAAGGTATATTTATAATAAGTATTTAGGTAGTAATGAAAGAACATATAATGATAATAAAAAAAAGAACACATATTGAAATAGCATACAAAAACTAATGAAAGAACACATTCTCAAAATAAAAGATAGATGTTCCCTCAAAAAAAATTAAAGATAGATGTTATTTTTATGTTGATGACATGTTTGGATTTAACTAAACAACATGTTTTTTGTTATATCAATCAATTGTTCTTTTTTCATTATAAATAAACCTATAAAGATTTATAATCATATGATCTTGCACAAAATTGTTAAATATTCTTCTTATATCGTTGTCATGTTCTATATAAACATTGTTTTCAAAGATAAGTTGAAATCCCGTATAGGGGAAAATTTGAAGGTGATCCCAACATCATTAGGTCCTCCCTTGCTACACATGTTATGTTTTATATAAACCAGTAACATATATTTTATATTATTTTGCCAAAATTGTTAAAAAAAATAAACATCATATACTATTATCACGTTCTTTACATGTACAACATCAAAAAGAACATCGCATATCAAAATTGTTAATTAGAACAAATATAAAAAAGAACACATACAAATGCCAAAATAACATTTTTCTTCTTGAACACAAATAGCTTGAAATACAATGACATTTATAATAATTGCAACGACATTAATAATAATTACCAATATTAATAATTAAAAAGTACAACAACGACAATAATATAATCCTTTTGAACAAATGTACTAGTAAATAGTAGCAGTATTAATAGTAATAGTAATCGTATAAAGTAAAAATAATAATAATAATAATAATAATAATAATAATAATAATAATAATAATAATAATAATAATAATAATAATAATAATAATAATAATAATAATAATAATAACAATAATAAAATAACAATAGTAGTAATAATAATAATAATAGTAGTAGTAGTAATAATAATAATAATAATAATAATAATAATAATAATAATAATAATAATAATAATAATAATAATAATAATAATAATAATAATAATAAGTTTTTAAATATAAGCATGATCTGATCTGAAATAAGTAAAAATAAGGTGAATTGAACATAGCCTAACTCTCAATAATAAGGTTGTATCCCTTGGATCAAATTGTTTCACAAGAGCTACATCAACATTGTCCTGTGCCTAATTAATAAAGACCTATGCTTTTCTGTCCCTCTAGTGAGAGAAAATGCTCCAAAAGATGCTAGAGATTTCTAGAGAGAGAAAACGAAAAAAGAAAAAGAAAAATCATAAAGAACTCTCAATGAAACCAAACCCTAAACCTAAGATCATCTTTTGTAATTGTTTCAATCCTGAACTTTTCCTTCTCAAATCTTTCTCACTGCAAATCCATCCTAATACTCCCTCTTATGCTAAAGATGTTGAACGAAATTGTTGCATTTACTCCTTGTCTGAATCGGCTTCGAAATCGCGACCGCCAACGCCCGCCAACAATGGTCAGCGACGTTCCACCTCCAACACCTACTGTCTGCAGCATCGGTGCGTCTTAACTCCGACGGATCTGAAGATTCGTGCCATTCCCGACCCTCCCCAGTCATCTGCATCGCCTTCGACCACCGCCACTATCACCTCTACCAATAATTTTGCGTTTTGGCATGCCTGGGCACACCTAGATCTAATGCTCACCTCTCAAAAACCGGTCTTTGAATCGCATTCGAAGAGAATCAGCACCATCGCGTCCAACACCAGTCTCCATCGCCAACACTCGCCTGATTCCGGTACCAGTACAAGGCAGTCGCGTCGTAGCCGAGTCCGTACCCCGGCAAGCATGGAACCGTCCGCCACAACCGCGCCCACCGACACCAACCGCCTCTTCGTCACCGGCCTCTGTCCAGCGCGCCGTCACCCCATCCTTGGGCCCGCCCAGGTAAGTCCTCTCCCCCCTTGTTGAATTTTGTTTGTTTCAGATATTTTGTTTCTCCGTTCTTTAGTAAAAGCTATGATTTCTTATCATCTCTCTGGTATCCTCTCGCACTAGAATTTTATGTCTTTTTGGTGTTGATTTTCTTAATGGATATGTCTCTAAAAATGGTCGATTGGTTTTCCCTAACTCATCATATTGTTTTAATGTCTCAAGAATGTTTATTCCTAATTTCAACCAATTGGTTATGGTCTAGCTTTTCTGCCCAATTGCTCATTTATATGGCTGCCTTCTGGTTTTGGTTAGATTTGGTTTGCTCCTCGTTCGTTACTAAGCAAATGTTCCCTTTAAATTTATATCTCTTTGATATCATTTTAATTGCTATTATCACCAACATATGTGAAATCACTTCTTTGATATTTCTTTTACTTCAAGAGTATCCTTGGATTTCTTATGTTCATACTCTCTTAGTTGTTAAAGAGTGCTCCTTCCCGAACACTTCTTGCTACTTTAGGCCTTACTACTATACTCCATTTTCTCGCGTACTTCTTCCTGCACTTAACTAGTATGGTTATATGGGGCTTGCCTTTTCTTTTAATCTTCACATTGATAATGTTGTGATGATTTCCTATAATGATACTTTGGATTTAAAACATTACAAATTCATTTCCTTTCATACTTCTCAGTATTCTATTACTCTTAATATTGTTACTACAACCTCTTATAATATAGTTATTGTATGGATGGTCAAACCACTAATGTCCCTGATTATTAGCATGATCCACTCTTTCTTGGAGTTCCCTCCTTTTGTGATTGTTAAAATTCTTTTTACTAATTTTGAGATGGAACGGGTCTTCATACCCCAATGGAACCGAGTGCTTTACCACTCGCTATGGAGTAGTGGTGGATTTTCACCCCTTCACAGTTTGTTGAAGTTTTACAGGTCAACTTCCTTTCTCTGCATCCATCCAGTCAAAGTGGGCGCAATTTTTAGTCTCTCGAACGACCATGAAGATATCCTTCATTGCAAATTTTCTACTCTAAACATGGGTTCTATCGATTTAACTTATTTTATGCTCCATTGCATTTTGACTACTATTATGGATCGGGATTGCAATCCCATATGGAACCGAGTGCTTAGACACTCGCTTAAGAACAGGGGTTTTATTACACCCCCTAACCGTGTTTTACTTGGATGCAGGATTGTTAAGCCACCTGTTTACCTCATGGATTACAGATCCAAGGAAAAAATTTCTAGCCCTGCATTGTGGTCCATTATATTTTTATCTCACTCGCCTTTATTTATTTACTTGAAGGCTTATGTGCTCTCATTTTTTATCTCTTTTATGGATCGGGTTACCCAATTCCTATGGAATCGAGTGCTCCATCACTCCCAAATGTATATTTACCTAAGAGACCAGGCTCTTGAAGCCCTATCGAACCGAGTGCTTGATACTTGCTTTTGCACAGGGGTGCTTATGCACCCCCTGACTCGTTTTCTTTCTATGGCAGGCCTATTTTCTCATCCCAGAATTGAAACAAGGAGCGAAAGAAAGGTAATGAGGCCATTTTTTTGGCCTATGTACGATCAGATTTTTTATAAACCTACCTTTGAACAGGCTCTTGAAGCCCTATCGAACCGAGTGTTTGACACTCGCTTATGCACAGGGATGGTTATACACCCCCCGACTTGTTTTCTTTCTATGTCAGACCAATTTTCTCATCTCAGAATTGAAACAGGAAGAGGAAGAAAGGTAATGAGGCCATTTTTTTGGCCTATGTACGAACAGGTTTTCTATAAACCTACCAAACGAATCTATCTGATCAATTCGTTTATTATATGAAAATTATATGTTGGAATATCCAAGGGGGTAAAAAAACCCCAAGCTTTGAGTGAGCTACTCTACCTAAAGAACAAATATAAACCGGATATTATCTTCGTCATTGAAACCTTAACTAATAATAATAATAGCCATCGAATTCTCAAAGCTCTTCAATTTCACAATAAGTTAGTTGTTGACCCAATTAACCACGTGGGTGGAATGTGGGTGTGTTGGAATAACTTCAATATTACAATTCAAAATCATTACTCTCATGATCGTCTGGTTCATCTTGACGTTTTCTACAAGCCTCACAATAAAATGTACTCAGTCTTGGGCACATATTGCCCGGCTAAAAATGTCGAAAAGGATACGTTTTGGACTTATTTGAATAACTACATTACTACTCTCCCCTTCCCCTGGCTTATGCTTGGGGATTTTAATGAGATGCTCTCTCCCAACGACAAACTCGGCGGATGCCCTCTGAAACAGAACCAACTTCACCGACTCCCCCTCCTCTTGACTTATTCTCAAGCAATAGACATTCCCTGTTTACAACAAGCTTTTTCGTGGAGAGGCAACCATACCAACGAGATCATTTATGAACGTTTAGACAGGGCCATCTGTCACAAAAGTTTCTTCGACTGCTTCGACAAGAGCACTATTTTCTATGGTAATTTCTTGTTTTCCGACCATGCGCCCATTATTTTCTCGACCAATTATGGGGAAATCACTAAACCATCTCCTTTTCGATTCCAAAATTTTTGGGCGATAGACAATGACTCGCATAAAATTGTTAAGAAAAATTGAAATGTTCCAATTACAGGCTCGCGTTTCTTTCGTATTCAGCAAAAGCTCACTCGCATTAAAACTGAACTTAAATCTTGGGCTAAAACAAAGTACAAGCACACGTCAAATAAACTACTCCACAATGATGAAAAAATAAAAGAGCTACAACAGAAACTTTGGCTGAAACCGTATAATCAAATCCTAATTAAACATATTAATCGTCTCATTTTGCAAAGAGAAAAACTATTGCTTTTTGACCAAAAAGCTTGGGGTCATAATGCAAGGAAAACTTGGCTCACTCAAGGGGATCGCAACTCTAGATTCTTCCATAATAGAATGAAAAAAACAATGGCTCACTTGACTATTTTCAGATTAAAAAATGATCTTGGCCAATGGATTGACTCTCATGATGATCTTACTGCTCTTCTTTCAGATTCTTTTAAGAAACGATTCAAATCTTCACACTCTGCAAATAGACACATTGATCTAAACTTTATCAACCCTTTCGTGTCCCAACAAGACTCCGATAATCTCCTTGCTCCAGTCTCTGCCGAAGAAATCAAAAATGCTATCTTTGATATTAATCCGTTAAAAGCCCCGGGCTCCGATGGCTTTGGTGCAAAATTCTACCAAGCTTACTGGCCCATCATACATAGAGAAGTAACCACTGCTATTCAAAGCTTCTTCTTCCATGGGAAACTCCCTCCTTCACTAAATCATTCTCTGATCACTCTTATTCCCAAAAAAGAGGCTCCCAAAACCCCGGATCATTTCCGTCCGATTAGCCTAATCAACACTATTTATAAAGCAATATCAAAAATTTTGGTTAATCGTCTACGACCAATTTTGCAAAAAGAAATAAGCCCCCCTACAAAATGCTTTTACTCAAGATCGCTCTATTCATGATAATCTCCTAATTGCTTAAGAAGCTCTCAATACATTCTATAAATCTCAAAATAAGACGGGTTGGTGTGCACTAAAATTAGATATGGAGAAAGCTTATGACAGAATTGAATGGGATTTTCTTTGGGAAACTCTTCGTGCTTTTGGTTTTCCAACCCTGTGGATCTCATGGATAAAAGAATGTGTCACAAATGTTTCATACTCAATCAAAGTTAATGGCCAACCTTCACCTTGGTTCCGCCCCTCCAGGGGCCTTCGTCAGGGTGACCCCCTATCGCCCTACCTGTTCATTATCTGCATGGAAGTGCTAATAAGGAAATTGACCATCCAAAGCCAAGTCCCCAATTCAGGCATTGGCTTTAAACTCCTCCCGAGAACTGCTAATATTCCTTGTCTCCTTTTTGCGAATGATAGCCTACTCTTTTGCAAAGCTACTACGTCAGCTTGTACCAATCTAAAAAGAGTACTCGATGATTTCTGTACCATCTTTGGTCAATTAATTAATTTCCATAAATCATCGATCATCTTCTCCAAAAAGGTCAACCAGGCTCGTAAAGTGGCTTTAGCTAGCCATTTTAACATGCTCCATAATTCGTCCCTGGGCAGATATCTTGGAATTTTCTTCAGCTCCCACCATCCTTCTAAAGCAGACCTCGCCCATATTGTCCAAAAAACAGAGCAAAGAATTAATATGTGGGAATCTGGCTTCCTCTCCAAAACAGGGAGATTAACTATGATCCAGGCCAACCTGGAGGCCTTACCGGCATATACATGCGCCTCAACTATGTTGACACCTGACATTACTACCTCTATTGACTCTCTCCACAGGAAGTTTTTCTGGCGTCAAAATAAGGAAAGAAATGCAACCCCACTAATTGCTTGGGATAAAATTTGCAGACCAAAATCCCAAGGGGGTTTAGGCCTTAGAAAAACTCTGCCAATGAATAAAGCCTTTATTGCAAAGCTTGGTTGGAAAATTCTCACCGAACCTAATAATTTTTGGGTTAAGCTCATTTCCGACAAATATCTTCAAAATCAATCGTTTTTTAACTGCAAACCCAAGTCAAATGACTCTCCCATTTGGAAAAAAATTTTACTTCAACGCCCATTACTCCATAAAGGCATTCGTTGGAAAATCGGAGATGGTTCTCAAATTCTTTTTTGGCTCCATAACTGGTGCCTAGAGGAAAACTTAATGACCATCTTAAAGCTAAATGAAAACCAGGTTGATGTTAACCTGCTATTAAAAGACTTCATTCTACCAGATAAATCTTGGGATCTTCTCAAATTAAAAACTCTTCTCCCTGACCACATCATCAAATGCATTAAAGGCATTCCGTTACCGTCTACCTCCCTCTTTGATGAACCTATTTGGGGCCCTAGTCCTTCAGGACTATTCACAATTAAGTCCGCTACTTGGCTGGCTCATCACCTCCCACCTAGCTAAGAAAAATGGTCTCACCGTTGGATTTGGAATCTTGATATCCCGCCAAAGCTAAAGATTTTTCTATGGCAGATCTGCCATAATAGTCTTGGGGTTCGTGCAACCCTTGCAAAAAGAAATATCATCCCTGTTAGTCATTGCGCCCTTTGTGCCACCCACGAGGAATCCATAGATCACATCTTTGGACATTGTTCCAAGCTCCTCCCCCTCTGGCAGCTTAAATAACTTAATGATTGGTTGCCCCATTCCTTTTCTAGTGCCACTTTATTAGATACTTTCTCTAATATTAAAAAAAATAAAAGCTACGCTTCTAAATTTTTCTTCCTAATTTGGAGTATTTGGAAAGAAAGAAACAATATCATCTTTCATAACGACTCGCTTAATATTCATAGGATTCTTCATAAAGCAAAATTTCTTTTCTCAGAATGGAGACTTAGGAATGCAGTTGATTACTGCAATTCCTATGGCTCCCCGTTTTTCCACTCTTCTCTCCATCCCTCCACTCCCAAATACCCTTCTTCAATCTTGGTAGCTTGGGAGCCTCCATTATCTCCATTTTTTAAACTCAACTTCGACGGTTCTGTTCGTGATTCTTCAGCAGCAGCAGGTTTTATCATCAGAGATTCAGACGCCAACCTAGTCAAAGCCGCAGCCTCAAACCTTGGTACATCTTCAGTCTCGGTGGCCGAAGCTACTGCCCTTCAGCATGGAGTTCGAATAGCTATTCAAAACGCTATTACTCATCTCCACATCGAAGGAGATAACCTCATGGTTATCAACTCCATCAAAGGCATCTGGTCCCCCCCTTGGCAGATCGCCCACATCATTCAGGATATCCATACTTCTCTCCGCTCATTTTCTTCTTGGACTATTCGACATATCTACCGGGAAGCAAACAAAGCAGCAGATTGGATTGCCAATGTTGGCCACCTTATAGATTCTAGTTTTTGTATTGAAAATTGTACTCATTCAGCTCTTCATTCAATCCTTGTAAACGATAAGGTTGGAGCTCCCCTCGTGCGGAGGGTTTCCTAACCTTCTTTTTCCTTACCTTTATAAAAAAAAAAAAAATTAATAAAGACCTCGTGAATATGTCGATCTATAAAGGTCGAACTTGTACACTGAAACACACAAGTGGAAGAGTTTCAGGGTAATTTAACGATTACATGTAACGAATTACCTTCTCACGGTAATATCAACTAAGCATTTAAAGTAGCTTCACTCTTGGAGGGAGGGAAAGAGCATATGATATACGCAGCTTTACCTCTATGATGATAAGAAATATGTTCAATCGACTCTTGAAATGAGACACAAGTAACAAACACTACTTCGCAATAAAAAATCAACAAGAGTAGACATTTCAATTTAATTCGTTACAATCAAAAAATTGAGAAATAGTACTATTTTATGTATTTTTGACTCCATTGAGAGTGGATAGTTCTTGATGTATCATTCCATTAATACAAAATTCACTTGTCCCACGCGTGTTAATAGCTACTTAGATTCGAGATTCCATGAGGTTGACATATACAAGATGCTTTTTTTTTGTGAGAGGAACATATACAAGATGCTTAGTGCTTAAAATTTTCAAGAAAAGTCTCAAAAACGAAAAAAGAAAACTTGTTTGAAGAAAAGTACTAGCTAGTATTGCTCATCCCAGCAACTTGATCATTACCCAATTGCTCAATTGGTAGTTTGTTTTTAATGCAATACTACACAGAATTGTATAAGAGAGTTGAAGGAGCAAACAAGATTGTAATGATACTATAGAAGTGTCACCACTTCAAAGATAACCAATAATAGCAATTGTCATGTTCAAAGTTCAAACTAGATTTTATAACTATAACTGAGAAATATTAACCCATCAATAGTATACCAAAATTCCTCCAAACATGCTACCCCATTTAGCTTATTAGAATTCTAAACTTGTTGCCTATTAGTATAAGAAAGTCATCCATATTTCCCTGATAAATCGAGGTTTAGTCCACTCTCAGAGATAGGGGCTACTACCATCCTTTTACCAAAAGATATCTTAAAAGGAACAATAGTTTTCAAAAAACGAGATTGCATCGGAACTCGCGAATATCATTCTACGTTTCAAGCTTATGAGTTATGACCATCAAGAATTAGTAGTTAAGCTTCCTTGTGTCTGAAAATCATAGGCAAAGGTAAAGAAGAAGGAAACATAGCATTCAAATAATCATACAGCTTAGATGATTGATGATCCTCAAACAAATCCTCCGAAGTACATATAAAAGTAAGAAATAGCCACAAAAATAACTTTAATCAAGAAACATAAAATAAAAACCAAACAACAAAATAAGATCTTTAAGCAAAGATAAATAAATATGATCCTTACATGAGAAGCATACTATAACAAATATTATGAGAACAAGAAAAAAAATCCTCTCATACTCTAATTATTTTAGACGGAGATGAAACCTTCATGAATGAGTAATGCGAAGATGAGAACAAGGAAGCCAATGACAATGCAATTGCTTGAGGAGACCGCTGTTTGAGAGTATGCAGAGAAAGTAATTGCTACTCCTACTAATCCTATTGTTAAAGCCTTTATGTTTCTGTTCATCATTTTTCCTTGTTGATTTTGATTTGAGATTGATGAGATGTTGTTTTGAGTTGATTTTTTGAATTAGAGAAGAGAAAATGAGATATGTTTGTTTTGTTTTTGAGATGGATTTGTAGCTATGAAGCTATTATAAAGTCAACGATACATTACATTAATAGAATAAGGTTGGTGGATCTGGCTTCGTTGACTAGTTTGTAGAGTTGAATATTTGATTATACTTGTAACTTGGAACTACAAAAATGTGGTTTGCAACTCTTTGAGCATACGGAATGACACAATGAGTCCAAGTGGAACTCAATCACCAAGGAGGGATGATAATTATATGGTGCACCCGGGAGTATTTAAAAAGTGCTTTTGATATATTGTGTAATGTGTATACAAAATATATGCACGTGAAAAAAAGTACCCCTCCATAAAATGGACTAAGAGTATATCATCCTAGATACTCATGGGTGCATGAAATAATACTTTGTGGTTGCGAATTGAAATGTGTATATATTTCTTTTGGAAAAGATAATCACTTCAATACAAATTATCAGAATTGAAGATCTACGTTCTAAGAGAAAGATTGCATACATATTAACCTTTCTCCTAACCCCCCCAACCAAACGCCCTCTAATGTAATGTAATAGCTAAATGTATTGGAAGGTTCAAAAGTTAAGGGCAGGCCCTGGGATGCGGCTACTTGTTGCTCAAAGGGGTTATAAACGTTGTACTTTGTATGAATATATGCTATCAAGAACAAAAAATGCTTTTGGGAAGCGTGAAGTGTAGAATCATAGAGAGATATTCATCATATACTACTATGTGATATGCCCAATTCAAATCATAGCTGAAGTCTCACGTCCTACTCTTACCTCCTGCAAGAAAAGTGTGAAACAATAGTTTTTAGTAGCTTTTCTGGGTAGGGAAGCAATTTAGACTTACAGCCAAAGGTCCAAATTTGAGTTCTTATACACACATACCTTCAGCTTGCCATCACTTGAGAAAATGCATCTTGAAGAAATAGCAAATCCGGAATCTAGTATCCATCCTACCTCTCCACAAGTTTCACCGTTGCCACTTTCCTTGAGCGAGCACCATAATTGTCGCGGCAACATAATCATATCATGCTCATTCCTTACAATCTTCTGTGTACTACTCCCTACAAGTTCTTGAAACTGATCCTGGCCAATGAAATCGAAATATTAATATCAAGCAAGCATGAAACTATATTTCAGCAAGATTATCTTATCATTTTGGAGGCTCAAATCCTGAAAACAGAAGTTCTATCCACTCCTATAATATATATATAGGGGTTTAAGATAATGTGTCAAAATATCTTAAGTCTAAACAATTTTGGCCCCTTCGGAATGAGGAGTCTTGTGCTGTAGATCAACTTGTAGACCCTCTTAGATATACCCTGTAATTAAGTAAAAGAAAAAACATCACTGATCAGCTGGTCACAAACAAAAGAGAACTCACATTCTGTGAACTTTGATAGCTAGCCACACCATCTTCGCTCTGCCAAACACCTGTAACATCAGAAGCATTCAAAGCAGGTGTACTCGCAAATGCAGAATCACGTATAGCACAGCCACCCAACTGATCTCCGTTCCTAAACGGCCCATACCACAACTCACAAAACACTCTAATGTTCTGTAATTTCAACTTTGAATCTTCCAGACGAAGCTTCTGAATCACCCTAACTCTGGACTCCTTATCGCGAGGATCAATCAAACAGTGCTCCAACTCCAACACCTTATACACTTCATTCTCCTTAGCTGACCAAAGGGCTACATAACAACCAGTGTTCTGAAATGCAAAGGCTGAGAGACTATTGCTTTCTTCGCCTCCTATGTTTCTCTTATCGCTGCTATAGATTGTTGCAGCATCAGCCTCGCATCCTACAGTGGGAAGTAATTTTATAGACCTGTAGGAAAGAAGGGTGTTTTGTGGGTCGGCTATTGTAGGACATTGAGTTTGCCAATCGAAGACTTTAACTTCCCATTCTCTATATGCTTCAGGAACTACTGATTCAGGAAGTTCAACAGGTTTTCCTTCAGTTGTAAATTCTGCTTCAAATCCATCCCATTCTCCTGAGACTTTGTCAGCAAATTCTGACCAACCTAGAAATGAATCAAGAACCTTGTTGCATCAGTTAATTAATCTAATTTTACATTAAGCTACGTCTAATGTACAATGAGTTTATTATGTACAGCAAATGTAGTCACATACAAGTCAACTTTGTATAGGAGTGATCTTTTTGTAATTATCTGAGGTGACTACACGATTGTTGTATATGATACAGAAGTAATAAGTTGTATACAAGCTCTTGTGTTTATAATATACTACATGTTGGACTCTAAACAAAATTAAGGATAGATATGAAAAAAGGCCAGCTTTTTTAATTGTTTGAAAAATTAGTTAGTTTTATATATGAAATATTGACTTGCTTGTACTACTATCACTTACTATGGTGCATATTGCACCAAAAAAACAACTTACTATTATGCATAAATCAATGAAAATAAACAAGGCAGAAATCATAGGTATATAATGCTCAAAGTTTGAATCTTACTCTAGTTGTATGATATGTGTATAACCATAATTTGGTCCTCTAAACCAAAATAATGACATAAACTAAAGACAACTTTTGAAGGCTAAGAATATTGTGGGAAACCCATATATAACAAGTTTACGCCTTCTACATGAGTCTATCAACATTAGTAATTTAACTTTTTGGTCAACTTCACAAACTTTAACTATTAGTCTAACCAATGTAAAAGAAAAAATCGTCGGGTAGAATCTTCTTATATTTGCCTAATTTTAGAATATCAATTTCTTTTGTTTGGTGACGGGACCCATCCACTTAGTGAATGGTAAACCCCAGACTACATGGGTGAAACCCACACCCCATGCAACCAGATCAGTTTGGAGGGCAAGGAGGGAGCAACTACCACATAGATACATTGCTAATGGCTCCAAGTCTCGAACCCAAGACCTAATGTATCACATGGTGTATCACATGTGGCGCTCAAACCATCAATTTATAATCATAGATATCAATGATAAAGGTGTGTCTTGACTCTTGAAGACACATGAAGTTCATAACTTCCCTTAAAACAAAAGAAAAAGAAGTTCATAACTTTTACTTATGCTATTCAGTATTCAAACTCTTCATCACACACTAAATTAAACAAGATTAATCCAATAAATTCAACATCAATTATAGTGCACAAATCCAACCCCTCATAAACACACTCAATATTCCAACTATAAAGAGTAGTGGTAAAACAGTAAAAATTAACACAAACCAATAGAAAGAGAGGGGGTGGGGGGGTAAAAACTAAAAACAACATACTGGAATTAGGAGAAGATGGAGTCAAATTACTGCTACTTTGTTGATCAAGCTCAACTTGTGGTGGGATTATCTTAGCAACTGAACAAACAGTAAGTTTACTGTTCGATAAAAGCAGGGGTAAATTAGAGGAGAGAGAAAGTGAGTTAGGAATAAAAGGTAAAAGTGGATTATTTTGAAGTATTGAGGAATAACCAAAAGATATGAGAGTTTTCTTGTTGTGTGAGATTACAAAGTTATAAGCAGATGATGAAGCCATTTTTTGAAAACTCGTGTACTTTATCTTCAGCTCAAGTTTTCAGGGCTTTTGAGTGGAGTTGTAAGGACAATATAATTGTTAGAAAGAAATGGAGGATTTAAACAACCGCATGAATGGAATATTCTTGGCCACAAAATACTGAAAAACTTTCCCTTGGCTTTATCTAAGAAAGAAAATTTTCTCTCTTGTTTTATTTTTTTCACTAAAGTATGGTGTATTAATTTCAACGATAGTAATGGTTTATGATTGATATTTGCGAATTTTAGTTTCTGTTGAGGTTATTAGACGTCTGATTTGTTTAGTGTTTTGAGTCTGAATAATGAGTTTTCTAACTCGCTTAATTTCCTATTTGTTGGCGGTTTCCTATTATATTTAGGAAATTGATTTTGCTTCTTCTTTGTATAACATGTGTTGCATATTCATTTTCGAGTTAATGGTATAAATTAGGGAATTTTTATGATACACTCGGGTTTATCATGCTCATGGTACACCCAATGTTATTTTTTTTTGCTCATTGTTCATTTGAAACTTCCAAATGAGCATAATCACATAATAGTAGAGCTTCAAATGAACAAATGAGCAAAAAGGTAGCCTTGGGTGTACCATCCACATGGTACACCCGAGTATATGGTGAATGCACTATATAAATTATCGATTTCCATGGTTCAACAAAGTTATTGTTGTTCAATTTAACTTATTTCACTTTTACAGTTTTACTATAGCAATACAAATTTTAACTACACACTTTAAACACGTTAGTTTACGGCGTTAATAGTAAGGATTGTCTACATTATGTTCGTGGTTTTATGTATACTTTTCTATGCTAGGTCATATCATGCTTCATTGGCTTGGGCGCCTGGCTCGAGCCCGACTAAATTATGTTTTTATTAGGGTGTTCGGGGTCACAGACTGTGCTCACAGTTGACAACTGACAATTTATTAGCTAGTTTAAGTTCTAACTTCCTCTAGCTAATTTTAAAAAATTGCAAGTGTAATAGAAAGAAAAAAGGAACACATATCTATAATGAGAAGAATATTATTACAATAACATGTAAGTTTAATATGTTTCTTATAAGAACATAAACATATAATTATTATAAAAAAAGAAGTTACGCAGCTAAAAAAAAACATGTGGAATTGTTGACGCACAAAAATTTAAAAGAACATATGAGTAATGAAAGAATTCGTAAGTGGGACTAGAATATGATCACCTAGTTGGACGAATAAACATTTGGTATGGGTTAAGGGGTACATAACATATCTAGGCCTTCTGGCCCAAGTTATGCATCCACGGGAGCCCAAAGGCTCTCACAAGTCTACTACTTTCTATAAAGGAAATGATTTTGATTAATTTAGATTTACAAAGTGCCTTGTTTTAAATAGGCAGAGAGTATTCACAAACTTAGATATCAGTAGCCGACTAAGCAATCCTAACTAACTGAAACAAAACAGCTAAGGTTAGGCTAAATACAAGGAAGTAAGATAACAATACAACAAACAACTTTTTAAATTTGAATAATTAGATATTGAAGAGATAACTAATTATTCCTTAACATTCCCCCGCAAAATGGACGGTCGTTTGACGAGACCAATTTTGGACAACAGAGTGGAGAGCCGAGCCAAGGCGAGAGGCTTTGTTAACGCATCCGCAAGCCGATCATCTTAGGAAATATGTTGAACACGAAGCTTGCCAAGGTGAACTTGTTCTCTAACAAAATGGAAAGCAAGAGCCGAGGTGCTTCATTCTCGGAGTGAAAAACGGGATTTTTGGAGTAATTCGTAGCACCGAGGTTGTCACGGTAGATGGTAGGAGGAGAGGGCGGGGAGAACCCGTAGCTCGGTGAGAAGTGATTGTAACCAAAGGAGTTCGCGGCGGTGGAGGCTACGGCCCAGAAATTCGGCCTCGGTAGATGATCTAGCTACTCCTTGTTGCTTCTTTGATCCCCATGACAGGTGGATTACGTCCTAAGTAAACAATGTAACCAGAGGTGGACATGAAAGTATCACGATCGCCCAAGCCCAATCGGCATCGGTATAAGCATGAAGACAGAGAGGCGAGTCGCGATGAATGAGGAAGCCATGATCAAGTGTGCCATTTAAGTACCGAAGTAGTCGGCGAAGAGTCGCCCGGTGCAAGTCGATGGCTTGTGCATAAATTGAGATAATTTATTTACAAAGAAACGCAATATCCATGCGAGTAAGAGCAAGGTATTGCAAACCGCCAACGAGAGCTCGGTAGTCGGTGGGATTAGAGAGTGGGGAACCGGCTTCTAGTGTGAGAGGAGGATGAGAAATCATCGGCGTGGAAACCGATTTTCTTTGCAGACATATTTGCACGAACCAAAAGATCCCCTATATACTTCTTACGGCTAAGAAATAAACCATGAGAATGAGGGAGGACTTCAACACCCAAAAAATATGATAAGGGCCCTAAATCCTTTAATGAGAAACGTGCGGCTAGAGAGTTAATGAATTCCTGCAGAGCATTAGGGGGAAGGACCCGTAATGATAATATCATCCACGTAAACAAGCAAGTAGAATACGAGACCATGATGATGATACATAAATAAGGAAGAATCGCAATTGAGTTGGTGAACCCAAACGAAAGTAGAAAAGACCGAAGCTCATTGTACCATGCTCTAGGTGCCTGTTTGAGGCCGTAGATGGCCTTACGTAGCTTACACACATGAGTGGGTTTATCCTTGTCAAGAAAACCGGGAGGTTGGGACATATACACGTCTTCCGTAAGAGAACCTTGAAGAAATGCATTATTAATATCGAGTTGACGAAGAGACCACCCACGAGTAACGGCAAGAGACAACATGAGCCGAACTGTAGTTGGTTTAATACACGCGGTCGAATGTCTCGTAGAAGTCAATACCGGGTCGTTGATGGAACCCTTTGGCTACAAGCCGAGCTTTATAACGTTCAATAGCACCGGTTGACTTGTATTTTATACGATAAACCCATTTGTTGCCCACTAAATTTTGAGAAGGGTGTGACGGTACAAGATCCCAAGTGTTGTTGCGAGTGAGTGCGGTGAACTCATCGAGTCATGGCTTCACGCCATTGTGGGTTTTTCAAGGCTTGGGTAATATTTGTAGGTTCTACCGGGGGGGAAGTTGTGATGGTGGAGTAGGCATATTTTGGATTTGGTTTTGTGATGTTATTTTGTATCAGGGTAACCACCGTCCGTGAGGGACGAGTGGGAGGAGTAGGAGGGGAAGGGGAGGAGGGTGCGGTGGACGAGGGAGTTGTCGGTGATGTAGGTAAGGTGGAGGAGGTGGAAGCAGAGGTGATGGTGGGAGAAGGAGGGGTGGGTGGGGGCTGAACCATAGGTGATGCAGCAGGCACAAGAGGGAGATTTAATACACTCCATTCGTCAACTGTATATGATGGCGATGATTCAACAACCCTGCACAAATCAGGAAATGGAAATACATTTTCTACAAATTGCACATGTCTTGATGTATAGATGCGGTTAGTAGATGGATGCAAGCAATGGTAAGCACTTTGAGTGGAGGAATAACCAATAAAAACACAAGGCAAGGATTTCGGGTCTAACTTATTAGAAGAGTAAGGTTTTAACCAAGGATAACAAAGACACCCAAAATTTCGTAATTTATGATAATTAGGAGCATTACCAAAAAGAGTGAGATAAGGGGATTTGTTAACAAGAGATGGTGTCGGTAACCTATTAATCAAATAAGTAGCGTAGCTAACGCATTAGGCCAAAATCGGAGTGGAAGTTTAGCATGAGTGAGAAGGGAGAGTCCCGTTTCAACAATATGACGATGGCGACGTTCCGCATATCCATTATGTTCGGGAGTATGGGGGGGAGAAGTAAGATGAGATATGCCATGGGATGTTAAGTAAGGAGTTAATTTTTCAAACTCGCCACCATTATCAGAGAAGAACTGTTTGATTTTTCGATTAAAGAAATTTTCAACCAATGCACGAAAACGTTGAAAAATATCAAAGACATCAGATTTCTTCTTAAGGGGATAGAACCAAATATACTTAGTAAAGTGGTCCACAAAAATAACGTAATACTTGTAGTTTTCAGTGGAGAAAATAGGGGAAGTCCATACATCAGAAAATATGAGATCGAGAGGATTTTGTGAAGTAAGAATGGATAAAGAAAATGGCAATTTGTGACTTTTATTCATATTGCAAGCATTACAATTGGACATTGCAAAAGCAGGAATAGATAAATTAAAACTGGAATTTAAAATCCTAAGAATAGACAAAGACGAATGGCCGAGGCGATGATGCCAGTCATGAGTAGGCAGCTTTATGGAAGAAAATGCGTGAGGCAGAGAAGGACTCCATTCATAAACTCCGGCTCTAGTTGGTCCTTGAAGAAGAATAGTCCCTTGGGAAAGCTCCTTTACACGAAAAAGAGAGGGTAAGAATTCAATGCTTGTGTTATTATCCTTGCAAAATTGAGAAATGGAAAGAATATTGCGTGAGATGGAGGGAACATGCAAGACATTTGTAAAATGAAATTTGTGAGAAGATGTATTAATAGAAAGTGAAAAAGAACCTGTGTGTTGAATAGGGAGAGTTGAACCATCACCAATCACTAGTTCCTCGGTGCTATCATATGGAGCATGAAGAGATAAATTGGCAAGATCATTTGTGACATGATGGGAAGCCCCACTGTCAAGAAGCCAAGCATCGGAAGAAGGAGTGGAGGCAGTAGCAACATGTGCTTGTGGTGCTTGAACGGAGGATGAAGAGCCCTTTTTCACGGGCTTGTTATAAACCGGAGTAGGCACATGAATGGTGGGAAATTGACCTTTGAAGGCGGGCGGTGGGCGAGAGAATGGCCTTGCTCACGACACCATTGACATTTGCCAAGATTAGGGCGTTGTTGGCGAGATGTAGTGTCATTGGAGACACGAGTTGCCAGCGGGGAGTAGAGGGGAGGCATGGTTCTATCTTTGGGCAACGTTCACAGTGGCCCGGAAACTGATGAGGTAGCGGAGTTTAAGGGAAGCCGTCACTTCTTTGGTGATCGAGTTTCTCATGGAGTTCTTCAAAAGAAATCGGAGTATCGCGAGCATTTACGGCATCAATGACAGACTTATATTGTTCATAATCAAGTCCAGGTTAATACCTTTTCAATAATATCCTCGTGATCCATCGGTTTGCCCATAGAAGCCAAGCGATCGCACAAGCCTTGATAGCTTTGCATATAAGAGGTAATGGATTGAGTAGAGTGAGTAATTTGGCTAAGGTTGCTTTTAATTTGCTTAAAATGACCACGCGATGGGTTAGCATAGGTCATAGCAAGAACGTTCCACGCTTGGCTGCTGTACCCGATTTGTGATACAAGAGGAACAATGTCCTGAGATAGAGTGCCTACAATAGCCCCAAAAACCAACCGATCTTGGCGAAACCATGTGAGTGCAGCTGGGTTAGCAACCGAGGTGCCATCATCGTTGGTAAGAGATGTAGGTGGAGAGGAGAAACTGCCATCGACAAATGTCCACAGATCATATCCTAAAAGAGTAGCCTGAATTTGAGTTTTCCAAGCTATGTAATTGGTTTGGGAAAGTTTGATAGAGTTGTGGATTTGGATGATAGTGAACTGTTTTGATGGATCAGTGTGGTTGGGGATGATGGTACCGTCGGCAGCCATAATTGAAGAAGGAAAGAGAAACGTGTGGAAAGAGGATCGTTTTACTCTGATACCATATAAAGGAAATGATTTTGATTAATTTAGATTTACAAAGTGCCTTGTTTTAAATAGGCAGAGAGTATTCACAAACCTAGATATCAGTAGCCGACTAAGCAATCCTAACTAACTGAAACAAAACAGCTAAGGTTAGGCTAAATACAAGGAAGTAAGATAACAATACAACAAACAACTTTTTAAATTTGAATAATTAGATATTAAAGAGATAACTAATTATTCCTTAACACTTTCTCCCACCTCCCATAATAAGTGACTTGTGACTTGTGACTTGTGACTTGTGAGTGTGACTGTGTGACTTCCTAAGTTCCTGTACACATCAGCACATTTTTCTTCTGACATGATTTATCACTTAACCTCTAAGGCTCTAACTGAATTGATCATCAAGCTGCACAGTACTCCATCTTTATGCAATTGACAATTAATACTAATATGCTTAACTTTGACCTTTCACAATGAGTCAATGAAAATGTTACAACGGACATTCATACGTCTACCCACTAGGTAGACTACTCACTATATATAGATAATTAAAAATTGATTAACTCTGCTAAGTTAGACTACACTAATTATTAATATCTATCTTTAGTGGATAGATTACCAGTAGGTAGACAAAGTTTTTTCTAGAGGTGATCATGGACCGGACCGGACCGGACCGGACTTTGGCTAAAAAAAAGTAGACCGTTTAGGGCCAGGCTAACCCTCGGTCCTAAATTCCCGCGCCAAAACTCACTAATTCGGACTAGGCCAAGCGGGCTTTTCGGACCATTTCGGACCGGGCCAAAATTTAGCCTATTTTTCATGTTTAAGTTTCCCGTGGCCCTGTATTTTGGGCAAAATCGAACCGGGCTCGAACTACGTGCCAAAAGATTGTGCCCGGAACCCACACATTATCGGTCCGGAACCATGTTGATCACCTCTAATATTTTCCTGTTACAACTACAAGCTACAACTAACTAATACTCTAGCATTGTTCAGGGATTATTTAGGTTCATAACGGCTTAGCTATTGCATTGATCGATGCTTCAAGCTGACTAGTAATATACTAATATTGTATAATGGAATGTTAAAAAGAAAAATTAATAATAATGTTTTGTTTTTTTTTTCTTCTATTTGATAGACTATATATTCGGAGAAAATTAATCAATATAATGGTCCTAGTAGGAGAACTAATGGAAGGAGAGATAGACAAAATTTCTAGGATTTATACCTTTTGCTCTAGAATAATAACAACATTAAAAATACCACCATAATTATATTCACGTATCACCATAATTATTCAAAATGCTATTACAACTGTCTTATCCACCCGAAATTCGATTTTTGCACAACTTCCAAATGCTAGCATATACTATAGACGCTCGATCCAACTACACCATATAATGCTAGGAAAAAAGTTTTCAAAAATGGTTGTTGCAATAGACAAAATCAAGAGAAAATGACGAACATCCATCTTGTTTGTACTACTAGTAGCTAACAACCAATACTAGTATTGTATATGTAGCTATAACAATACTAATGTTAATGTATGCTAATATATTTGATTTGGCAAATTTCGATGTTTGCATATGCATATGGTTTGGATAAAGAACTATAGCCACCAAATTCCGGCATCGTTTTGGGCATATGTTCCATCTGCCACTGTCGGTGATGTATGGTAATTGGTAGGGAATAGGGAGCATGTGCTGATGTGCTAATAATAATTACTCTAATAGCAACTAATTATTGTCATCTAAAGATTAATGTTATGTAATCATCAGAATTATTATTCGAATAGCATAGAAGTATACTACATGGCAATTAGCACGCATTGACATGGACTCTACATCTTTTTTCCTTTTGCATTGTTGTATTTTCTTACTTTTTCTTCCTTAGCTTTTTTTTTTAACAGAGATTACAATCTCTTTGAAAAAAAAAGGTACTTAACAAATTATTGTCCTGTTACCAAGCGAAGCTTGACTTAGTAGTTGTTTATGTCGATTTTCGCCTAAATGACGGGATTTGATACGGGACGACAACAACCAGATTTATATGACGTATGCTATGCAAATATGGAGAGAACGAGAAGGAAAAATGACACGAAGAAGTGTTGACGCGGAAAAACCCCAATGAAGGTGGGTAAAAAACCGCGGGTAGATGTGAGTCTACCAATCCACTATATGCAACCGCCAATCAGAATGAACGACGATCAATACAACCTAATAGATTTGACTCTAAGTACAATAATTCGACTATAATATGAAATGAAACAACTGTATGAAGTGCCAAATATTTTGTGAACAAGAATAAACTGTAAGTATTTGAGCTTATGCGTGTGTGTTGGAATGACTTTCGCTTTAGCCCTCCAGTCCTTTTATACTACTTTTTCGAGCTCAACGTGTATCCCTAAATATAGGAAGTAGTTAGCTGTACCAATTGAACCAAAGTCATACGTTTAAGCAATTCAAAATATATCCGTTTAAGCAATAAAGACAGGGGTATAAAAAGCAGTACCAATTGAACCAAAGTCATACGCAAGAGTTTCTCTCTCCTAAAAGAAATCCCTAGACTTCCGCCTGACTGCTCTAGAGCTCTCTGGGGAACTTCGCCTGAATTACACCATCAACCAGGTAAACTTTGCTACTTTTAACTTCAATTTGCTCAAAATTTCTTGTTTTCCCTCGAATCCATGGCTCCAAGTAGGCGTAGCATTAGAAATTACATCAAGAATCATGAGAAAAATAAGACGAAAGAAAAAGTCGAAGAGAAAAGCGAAATTGATGATGAGCAATCAACTATGTCAGACGATGACTTAATGAAATTCTTAGACTTAGGAAATTTACCAACCGACACAATCTTGAGAAACGTTGAACCTCACGAACGCCCTGCGGATTATCCTCCTGGCTGGGTGGTTCTTTATGAATACCCTTTTAAAATAAGTCTTAAGTTACCTTTTTCGACCATAGCTAGGGAACTTCTGCAAGCTTTCCAAATTAGCTCTGGTCAAGTAATGCCCCAAGTTTGGAGAGTCCTTAGCGTTGTTGATAGGGTTACATCCAACTGGGATGTACCTTTCACTCTTCAAGATCTACTGTATTGCTACGAAATTAGGGTTAAAGGAAAGAATAGGATAGCTTTGCATGTCAGGGCGAGAAGAAACGCATTGGTTGAAGGGGTACCGTCGAATGACAGAGGATGGAAGGGTCGTTATATCTTTGTGAAAAAATCGTCCCTTGGCGAATTAGGGAAATTCCTGATCGGAGGCTGGAACATGGAAGGTTCGTGAATTTTTCCTACTTTCTTAACGTCACGTCGTTAACACTGTCCTTACGTCACTTTTTTCGCAGGTCTGGACCCGAAACTGTTCGTCCACAGAGAGGAGTCGAAACAAAAGTGCACTAAGTTCTTGGAATATAGCGTAGAAAATCGATCGTTCAAGAAAATATCAAGCGTTGATCAAGGCAGCTGCTCTTCAATGGCTTCTGGTAAACGTCTGCCATTTCTATGTTGTCGCATAATGCTTCTATAATTGATTGCTAATGCGCCTTGATCCTTTACGACTAAATCTTCACAGTCTCGGCAGAGGGGTTCTCTGGACAGTCAAGCTCTTGCTGACCTTCTGAAGAAATGAAAGAGGGAGAAAGATCGTTCCGCTACGTCATCCACCACGTCATCTGGTAAACGTCTTCCGCATGACGTCGTTAACGTCAAAGATGATGATGCTGTTATACCACAAAAAGTTCATAAGCCTGAATTCCCTGCTCCTCCTGACAAGGAGGGACCCTCGTACTCTGTGTCTTTTCCTAATGATTTCATGTCATCGAATAAGTCGTTCTGGCCCGAAGCGTAGAAACTTCTCTTTCCTGGAGCTGAGGATCGCCTGCGGGACCGTCCTATGCCGGGTTTAATGTCAGATGGTATGGAGATGATTTTCCAGGTATGAACATGACCTATGTTGTTGTAACAATTGTATATCCGCGATAGTCGTTTGATTTTGATCTTTTGGTTTACCAGGCGTCTCAACCCTTTCTGATGGTCAAGAAGGAGATGTCGAGTCTTTACCGGAGTCACCAAGTGATGAAGGCAAGGCTAGAGAAGAACGAAGCAACAATGAAGGACAAAGATGCAGAAATAAAGAAGATTAATCTTGAAAAGCTGGAGATGAATGAAGTTTTGAAGAAGAACGGAGAAGAATTAGAAAGTTTAAAGAAGCAGTTTTCGGATGTCGAGCAGGCGTCGAAGGTCGAAATCGAGGCATTACAAGCACAAGTCGCAGCGCAGAAGAATGAGATGGACTTGATAGAAGCTGAGGTGACTACAACAGTTAGAGCCAAACTCATGTACCAATACATGATGAAGCGCACTGCATAGTGGGATCCTCAAAAGGAAATCGATTTGTACCTCAAATGGGTAGGCTCAATGAAGGACTTAGCAGATCCAAACGATTTGAACTTGGCGACAGCGAAATCTTCTGCAAACGTCGCCAATCAAGAGGATGACATTTTTGTTACTAGCGCAACATTTATGGCGTCTGACTAACCTTTGGACGACAACTTAGAGAGGGACGTCGTACCTGAAGTTCAAACGTCAGAGAAGTCTGCTGGTGGTAACGTGGCTGGCGAGCCTGTTATGTAGCCAATTAATGCTTTAATCTTTGCTTTTATGTTCTTAAGACAATTTAAAGTTTCGTAGTTTTAGAGACAGTTTGTTCTTTTGGGTCGTTCATGGGAACGACCATTACTGATGTACTTTTTGGACCATTCGTGGGAATGGTCATAACATTCGCTTTCGTTTGATCGTTTGTATGAACTATGGTTGCTAAGACATTCTGCCGTATGTCTGGCATCTAAGTGCGATGATCAGGCGCTTTGAAAGCCTTTCTCTGTCGTATAAATTAGACTCAGTTGAGAGGAAAATTAGATATGCACAAAATACATATACTTACTTGTTGCAAACAGGTTGAATGCATACAATACTTGAGTCTTATGACGTTTGTGACGACGCAGAATGCTATAGTGTCTTTATTGGCGTCGCCTGGAATGCTTTGTCGTTCTAGTGGACTTATTATTCAAACAATAACTACCGGTCGCTCTGTATGAACGTTGCGACCTTATTGAAAACTCAAGGAAAATCCTGAAAAACGAAACACGCGGTAATAGTCCGTCGTTGATGTTTCAACGACTATACAATGACATGTGCATCACTTAGTGAATGCAAAACAGAAACGAAAAAGAAAAGTGTTATTTAGCACTTAGCTAGAAGAAATATCTTTTGAGATGGATAGCGTTCCAACTGCGTGGTACCATAGTGCCGTCGCGTCGAACTAGTTGATAAGCGTCGTTGCCAACGGCCTTGCTGATTTGATAAGGACCTTCCCATTTTGGGCCTAGCTTACCCACGTTGGGCTCTTGTGTGTTCTGGAAGACCTTCCTTAACACCCAGTCACCTTCAACAAATGACTTGGCTTGAACGTTCTTGATGAAACTCTTTGCGATGATCCGCTGTTGGGCTGCCATGCGTACCAGTGTTGCGTCACGCAGTTCTTCTATGGTATCCAAGTCGTTGACCATATCGTCATGGCTTTGCTGCTCCGTCGCCAGACCATACCTGGCAGTTGGAATACTTACCTCGGCTGGTAAGACTGCTTCGCAGCCGTAAACCAGTGAAAAGGGTGTTTGTCGCGGCGTCGTTCGATTTGCCCACAAGATAGCTGGTAACGCTTCTGCCCATTTGCCTTTTTTAGCGTTGAGACGCTTCTTCAACGTATCTATAACAGTCTTGTTGCTGGACTCATCTTGTCCATTGGCTTGAGGATATCTGGGCGTCGACGTCAGCAACGTGATATTCGACTCGTCGCAAAAGTGCTTTGTCTTATCACTGATAAATTGCGACCCATTGTCGCAACTAATTTCTGATGGGACACCAAACTTGCAAATAATGTTTGTGTGTATAAAAGAAATTACCTCCTTGTCGCGTACCTGTTGGAAGGAATCTGTCTCTATCCATTTGGAAAAATAATCTGTTAGCGCTAACATGATGACCTTCTGTCCTGGGGCTGGAGGTAGTTTACCAACTATGTCCATTCCCCATTTCATAAAAGGCCAAGTGGTTAAAGTTGGGTACAAAATTTCACAAGGTTTGTGCGTCATACCTGCGTGTCGCTGACAACTATCACATTTGGTGACGTACTTGATTGCGTCTTGTTTCATCGTTGGCCAATAATAGCCCATTCTCAATGCTCTATTGGATAGGCTGCGTCCTCCAGAATGGTTTCCACACGTCCCTTCGTGCAGATCTTGCAACACTTGTCCCCATTGGTCCTTTTCCAAGCAGCGCAGATATGGCCCAGCGACGGATTTTTTAAATAGCACGCCTTGAATGATGACATACCTAGATGCTTTGAAGCGAATTCGTCGTGCTTCTGCTTTGTCTTCTGGGAGCATATCGTTAGTTATATAGTCATAAAAAGGTTTCGATCAACTTACACTTACCTCATCGTGTGTGGGGGTGTCATCATTGGTTGTATCGACGTTGTCGTTTATCGGCTCGACGTCATCTTTTGACGAGACATCACCGTTGTTTGCTTTATCATCGCTTCTGATCGCTGTAACAACATCTGCAACGTCTTTGTATTTGTTTATCGCTGGCGTTGTGATATGAATGATAGGGACAGAAGTGAATGATACGTCTCTCAGGGAAGATCCCAAGTTGGCCAATGCGTCTGCTTGCGTGTTCTGGTCTCTTGGTATCTGCATAATGTCAAAAGGGTAACATTTTACTTTTACCTTGTGCAACTTCCAAGTAAAGCGCCATTTTGGAATCCTTAGCGGCGAATTCGCCTTTGATCTGACTGACTATTAGCAACAAATCGTTGTACATCTTTAACGCTTTTGCCCCCAAGTCGCTCGCTAGAGTCATTCCTGCGATTAATGCTTCATATTCAGCTTCATTATTGGTCGCTTTGAATTCGCAACATATGGCTCGCACTATCTTGTCCCCTTGTGGCGACTTTAGGACAACGCCAAGACCTGCACCACGAAAATTAGAAGATCCGTCAACAAATAAAATCCACGCATCGTGATTGACATGGTTGATTCGAGCAACTTCATTTTCTGCGATCCTCTCCAGTTCTGGGCTAAAGTCGGCCACAAAGTCAGCCAGAGCTTGCGACTTAATTGCCTTTCTTGGTAGATACTTGATATCGTACCCACTGATCGCAATGGCCCATTTTCCCATTCGACCTGTTAATTCGGGTCTACGCAAAACACTTTTTATAGGGTAGTTAGTTATGACAACGACAGTATGAGTTTCGAAGTAATGTCGTAGTTTTTTAACAGCGGTGACTAAAGCTAGCACAAGTTTTTCTAGAGAAGAATACCTGGTCTCTGCGTCTAACAGAGACTTACTGACGTAGTATATGGGGAGCTGATGATTTTCCGCTTCTCGTGTTAAAACGGCGTTGACTGAGATGTTGCTGACGGCAAGGTACAACTGGAGCGTTTCTCCATCACTGGGTTTGGACAGTAGCGGAGGAGAAGCTAGATACTGCTTTAGCGCTTGTAGAGCATCTTCGTGTTTTGGCGTCCAGTCGAATCCTTTGTTTTTGCGCAGCACGTCATAAGACAGATGGCATTTTTTGGATGACCTGGATATGAAACGATAAAGAGCAGCGACGCGTCCAGTCAATTTCTGTACCTCTTTGACGTTTCTGGGGGATTGGATGTTGATCAATACTTTTATCTGATCACTTGCTTCGATTCCTCGTTGTGTCACGACGTAGCCTAAGAATTTACCTGCAGCGACTCCAAACGTACACTTAGTGGGATTAAGTATCATACCGTACTTGCGTAGGACGTCGAATGCTTCTGAGAGATGTTGGATGTGGTTGCTTGCTTGCTTGGATTTCACCAACATGTTGTCGATGTAAACTTCCATGGTGTCGCCTAGTTGATCTTTGAACATGTGGTTGACTAGACGTTGGTACGTCGCACCTGCATTTTTTAGTCCGAAAGGCATGACTTTATAACAATAAATACCTTTGTCGGTGATGAACGCCGTCTTTTCCTGATCGTCGGGTGCATGAGGATTTGATTGTAACCAGAGTACACATCCATGAACGTCAAGAGCTCGTGCCCTGCCGTCGCGTCAACCATTGCATTGATATGGGGAAGAGGGAATGGATCTTTGGGACAGGCCTTATTAAGGTCTGTGAAGTCGATGCAGACTCTCCACTTGCCATTCTTTTTGCTGACAACAACAACGTTAACCAATCAGTCAGGATATTTAACTTCGCGTACCTTACTTGTATCAATCAATTTCTACATTTCGCCGTTTATAATTTGATTGCGTTCAGGGGCGAATTTGCATCGTTTCTGCTTGACAGGCTTATGCTCTGGATCGACGTTCAACTTATGGGTGATCACGTCTGGACTTACATCTGTCTTATCTTCGTGTGACCAAGCAAAACAATCCTGGTTAGCTTGTAGGAAATCAATTACCTGGTGGCGTAGTTCTGGTGACAAGGTCGCTCCGATGCGAACGACGCGTTCAGGGAAAGCTGGATCTAGCGCCACTTCATCTACATTCTGCTCATCGGGTGCGTCGGGCGCTGATCCGGTTGCTACCTGCTAGATGGACGTCTTGGTGGGATTTAGCGACGAACTGTAGCACTCTTGGGCAGCTTTCTGTTCACCTTTAATCTCTTGAACGCCCCATTTGGTAGGGAATTTGAGCGTTTGATGGTATGTTGATGGGACTGCTTTCATTTTGTGGATCCAAGTTGTTCCCAGGATGACATTGTAGGTAGAGGAACAGTCTACGACGTTGAACTTTGTTGGTAAGTTGACTCCCTTGGCGAAAGTTGGCAATGTGATCTCACCGACGGTCTGTTGTGCCTCTCCGCTGAAACCAACTAAGATAGTAAACTCTTTAGTTATATCCCTATCACAAAGACCCATACCTTCGAGAGCATTTTTGAAGATGATGTTGGCTGAACTTCCGCCATCAACCAGCACTCGTCGCAGTAGGCAATTGCTGACGGTCAAAGAGATGACCAATCCGTCGTGGTGCTCTTCGTCGCATACGTCGTCGTCGTCGTCGAAAGTAATCGACATCGCCTCCAACTTGCGTTCATCGTCTGGCCTGCAAGATTTAGGAACAGTGGACGAGGGGGATCCCTCTCTAGCTAGCCTTTTGGCTGCTGAATATGTTAGTCTGCAAACGTCCGAAACACCTGAGATTACATTGATTACCTTGACGTGAGCAGGAGATGCAGGCGGATTTGATTTGGAAGGGTTTTTATCGAAGGACGCCTTTCCCTTTTCACTGAGGAGATCTTGGAGATGTCCTTTGTTCAGCATGAACGCAACCTCTCATCGGAGCGCAATAAGCTCTTCCGTCTTGTGGCCATGATCGTGATGGAATTGAGACCACTTGGTCTGATCCTTTTGAGCGTCTAGGCGATCACTCTTCCTTGGCCAACGGACAGGGGCTCCGATCTTTATTAATGCGTTGACGACACTTCCGACGTCGACGGAGAATCCATAGGATCCTATGTCGGGATACGACGACTGTTCCGCTTTAATCTCAGTACCTGCATTCTCAATTACATCGTTAACAATGTGTACCTGGTTCGGACGACTATAGGGATGACTCCGCTAATTGCTCTTCTTAGGGACGAAGGCTTTGCGATCACTCGTGCTCTTCGACACATGGCGAGTAGAGATAGTGTTGAGGATGGCATCATCTTCTTCTAGACGCATTTGGGCCAACGCTCTTGATTTCACCTCTTCGAACGTGGAACAAGGATATTTCGTCAGACGATTGTACAACTTTGACCGGAGGATGAGACCTTTCCTGAAACATTCAATAGCGGTCTTAGTGTCAAGATCTTTAATGCTAATCATCTCTTTATTAAAGCGATTATAATAATCCCGGACAGATTCGTTTAGCCCCTGGACAATGCCATAGAGGTCACTCGTCTGTTTATCTAGACTACGACTGCCTTCAAATTTATCATAAAATTTATTGACTAAAGTAGAGAAATTGGCGATGCTGCCAAGCTTAAGGGATCCGAGCCACTTGAGAGTTGACCCAGTTAAGGTAGCCCCGAAGGACTTACACATGCACGCTTCAACGAGATGCCACGGGATAGACGCTTGCCACATCCTTTGCTTGTACTGAGCGACATGCTCAGTGGGGTCGGTTGATCCATCATATGTGGCGGTCAAGGCAGGTAGATTGAGCTTCTTTGGCAGCGACACTTTGGAAATCTTTTCGACGAACGGAGACGCTGTATATCCGTCCCGGTGCTCGACGATGCTGGGCGTGGGCGCTCCAAGGAGTTGAGACATGAGCTTCATCAGGCGTCGCAACTGCTTCTCGATCAGGATCATCCGCTTCGCCATGGGATCTTCATCTTCATTCAAGGGAGTCTTTTCAGGGGAGCCTCCGTCTTGATCGTTCAGGGGGTTTCCATCAAGGGAACCTTCGTCATGTTCTGACTCGGTGCTTTCGAAATCAGTGAAGGGATGCATGACGGGGACTTCGTCTGCATTGAAGCGACGTCGGGTCTTGGACGCTTTCGTCGAGGCCAATTCGTCTTCCAACTTTTGGATCTTTTCTTGCGATGACGAGAAATTAGAGAACAGTTGCTCATTAGCCTTTTTCATTTCGGCCATTTCTGCCTTCATTTGGTCATAGAGCTTCTGCAGTTCGTCATTGTTCATTGATGCGGCCATTTCGAGAGAATTGGAAAGAAGTGATTGATCTGGCTGTGGCTCCACGGTGGGCGCCAAATTGTTTATGTCGATTTTTGCCTAAACGACGGGATTTGATACGGGACGACAACAACCAGATTTATATGACATATGCTATGCAAATATGGAGAGAACGAGAAGGAAAAATGACACGAAGAAGTGTTGACGCGGAAAAACCCCAATGAAGGTGGGTAAAAAACCGCGGGTAGATGTGAGTCTACCAATCCACTATATGCAACCGCCAATCGGAATGAATGACGATCAATACAACCTAACAGATTTGACTCTAAGTACAATAATTCCACTATAATATGAAATGAAACAACTGTATGAAGTGCCAAATATTTTGTGAACAAGAATAAACTATAAGTATTTGAGCTTATGCGTGTGTGTTGGAATGACTTTCGCTTTAGTCCTCCAGTCCTTTTATACTACTTTTCCGAGCTCAACGTGCATCCCCAAATATAGGAAGTAGTTAGCTAGAATCTTGGCCACAATCCTTTGCTACTTTGGTGCGACATTTAAACGCTTATTGATCCACTTAACTGACTGGAATACTTCTTGACTTCGTCTTCCTTATTCTTAGATAATCGGTTGCTCTTTGACCAAGTCCATGCGTCATACTTCTGTTGCCAATGTCAGCGTCATAGGTTTACAATATCAACGTCGATCTGTAAAAATCAGCCATAACAGTAGTATGGATTATTGTACCTTCCAACTTTAAGGTTGGAGGGCCAATCCCTACTAAGGGAACTTTGAGGGAGGGGATTCCCCCTATCTTTCCCCCGCTAACCCGGGCCAAATTGATATGTGAGAGCTTTTTTCTAGTAGAGTCATTTATCTTACCTACCTAAAACAAGCTATTGTCTTGTTTAATATTTAGATAGAGTAAATAATCACGCAACAATATATATTAAAAATAAGAAGCAAAATTCTTCTGAAAAGTTATTACCTTACTTAGCAACACATAACACTTATTGGACTTGCAAATATGTAAGTTGTAACACTACTTTCATAATTAAATTTGAAAACTGCAAAGCGTGAAAATTAGATGAAGTTAACTATTTAGTGCAACCTGTTTCGTAAAGCGATTTTAAATCAATGGCATCACACAATTTCATATCATATCACCTTGTTTCAAGTAAATAAACATGAAACTACTTTAAAACACTACTCTATCCAGTATTATTAACATTTTCTTTACTTTATGTACAGATTTAGAAATCAGTGGAAATTTTTGATGCCAAGTTAGTGGGGCCCACATTGTCGAAATGTTATCAACTTTGTAATAGACGAACCACCTTATAAGCTTCTCTTTCTTGCTTAGCAAATTGAATAGCAAATTGAATATATGATCATCTTCTTTTAAAATGTACTCCCTGCGTTATTTTTTAATGTAACATGTTCACTTTTGATACTATTTATACAACTGATCACTTTGATCATTAATTGTTACTTATATATATATATGAACAAATATAATCATGTGTGATCTTGTTTGATTCGTCTCGGTATAGACTTTTAAAAATATATATTTTTTTTTTTGTAGTTTTTACAATTATATATAATAGAGGATACTAAGGGTATCCTTGTCATTGTACTATTGTATGTATATTATATATATATGAGTCCAGGCACCCTCATTAGGGTTAAGCCGCATCATTATTCTCACATGGTATCAAGAGCACAGTTATTTTGAACCTTTTTTTTTTCTTTCTTATTGCTCTCGCTTCCGCTCTCAATTTTTTTTCACGTGTGATTTGATGGCAGCACACTTGGCCTCTCCCTCCATGTCCATCGCTGTTGCCTCACCGGCGACCTCCACCGTCGCTGTTGTGACGCAGCTCTCCAGCGCATCGTCGGTCCTAGCGACGACTGGCTCGCAGCCACACATGCTCGATGGCGCGCCAGTGTTTGCGTTCTCGCACACCACTTCTCCCGGTTCTGCTATGGGCTTCACGTGGAGCCCCACGCATCCGACGCCCAAGCGCCTCTTCGAGGCTGCTGCGTCCTCCCTTGGTGTTGCTGCCTCGGTTCCCTTAGTGTCTCGCGCGCTACCCCACTCCACGCCGCAACAACCATCGTACGGTGGTTCTACTCTCACCGGCCACCCGGGGCTGTTGCCGCAACACCACACACCCACCAGTTATGGTGGTCCATCAGGTTTCTTCACTCTTCAACCTAATCTTGCATCGCTCTCCTCAACATTGGTAACATTTACTTCTAATGTTAAAAATATTGTTACTACTGCTCTTCGGACCGTTGAGAATTATTTACCTTGGCGTACTCAATTCGAATCGTTTTTAGTATCCCATGGTTTGTTAGGCATGATTGATGGTTCTATTGCAATGTCTGAGGTTTATGTTCTTAATCATCTTAATCACGAAACCATGAATCCTGATTACTATCATTGGTTGCGTATTGATCAAACTATTAGATCTTGGTTATTTGCTACTTTCTCTGAAGATATGCTCGTTGAGGTGCATGATGTTAAGTTCTCTGTTTTAATTTGGAATCGACTTCAATCCCGTTTTATGAATGCTAGTTTGCCCGTTCTACGGAACTAAAAAGTATGTTGCAACATATCTCTAAGACTGAAACTCAAACCATGGACACCTATTTACGTGAAATTAAACTTATTGCCGATTCTCTTGCTGCGGTTGGTGCTCCTGTTTCATCCCGTGACTTGATTCAACATACGATCATGGGTCTAGGGAAAGATTATGATTCTCTCATTACTAGTATTACTCACTTTTCTGGAAATCTGAGTTTTGATGATGTTCGGGAGAAGTTATTGATTCAAGAACATATTATTAAAGGTCGTCATGCTCGTGAACAAGGTTTTGCTTCTCATCAGGCTTTCCTTGCTGATCATGCTCCTAGTGGTTCTCCTCCATCTGAGTCATCCTCCTCGAATAATGTTTCTCGTAACAATAATCAAGGAGGTCGTGGAGGTGGCAAGGGTCGTGGTTGAATTCGTGGTGGTCGTGGAAAAGGTCGTGGTGGTGTGGGTGCAAAGCAAACCCAAACACAATCCCAAACACAAAATTTAGGAGGTACAGTTTTATGTGATTCTGTTTTGTCATCTAAAAGTGTTGTTGTAGCCCTTACTTCTTGCGATACTAACCATTTATCTGCAGGGAGTTCTACTGTCAAGGGTGTGTTTGGTTCTCAGTCTACAAATGTAGTCTGTCAAATTTGCTTTCATCCAGGTCATTCCATTGTTTCTTGTCCATCTCGTTATGCTCGGACATCTAATGCTTGCCCTTGTTGGCCTTCCCACTGGTGAGCATAATGAAACCACTTGGTTTCCTGATTACTTCTCACATGACCAACGATCCAGGTATCTTATCAAATAGGTCTATTTATACTGGTCCAATTTCTGTTGAAGTAGCAAAAGGTACTGAAATCCCAGTAAAACATGTTGGCACAGTCACATTAAACTCTAACCGTCGTCCTTTAGTTCTCAACTCTGTTTATCATTGTCTTAATATTAAATTAAATTTAATGTTAGTTCAAAAGTTGGCTAAAGATAACAATTGCACTGTGAGTTTTAATGGTTCTCATGTTTTTGTGAAAGACAATCGGATGGGGGAGGTGCTTCTTAAAGCTTATAGTCAAGGCAATGTTTATCCCATCACCCTCACCACCCATCCTAGGAGGCCAGTTGCTCTATTCTCTCTCTCTCTGCGTCCGGTCCTACTTGGAATCGTCGTATTGGGCATTGTGGTGATAGAGTTTTAGGTGCTCTTAAGCAAAATAAGGCCATTGTTTGTGCCACTAGTCATCTTTTTTTTTGTGTTTCTTGTTGCTTAGGAAAGTCTCATCGTCTTCCTTTTCAAGATGTAATACATTCTTTTGATAAACCCTTGCAACTCGTTCATTCTGATCTATGGCAATCGAATATCTTATCAAATCTTGGATTTAAATACTATGTGTGTTTTGTTGATGATTTTTCTCGCTATACATGGATCTATCCTTTGAAACGCAAATCGGAGGTGCATGATCGTTTTTTGGATTTCCAGGTTTTGGTTGAGAATTTATTTGACTGCAAAATCAAATCTTACCAAAGTGATGGGGGTCGAGAATTCGATAATCAACCTCTTCTTGATCATTTTCGAAAATGTGGTATTTATTTCCGGAAATCTTGCCCCGAAACTAAACAACAAAATGGTGTTGCTGAATGCAAGCACCGACATGTCATCGAGCTTGCTCGTACAATGCTCATTGAGTCTTTGCTTCCTGGTCAATTCTGGGTCGATGCTGCATATACAGCTACCTATGTCATAAATCGTTTGCTTACTCCTGTCTTGCAGGGCCTATCTCCTTTTGAGAAGTTATTCTCCAAACGCCCTGACTATTCCATGTTACGTGTGTTTGGTTGCGAATGCTTTCCCAACTTTTCTGCCAAACCGTCAAATAAGTTGACCCCACGATCAGTTCAATTTGTTTTCCTTGGTTATGCTCCGGGATACAAAGGGTATCGATGTTATGAACCTAAGTCCGGTCGTGTTTATGTGAGTCGGAATGTAAAATTCCATGAGTCGGTGTTCCCTTATAGTCAACTAGTGTTGTCTCGCCCCTCGTCTTGCGTTGACTCTAGTGATACGGACCCTACCCTCCTCCATTTTCCCTTAGCGGTAACCTATACAACCTCTTCCCGAGTCTCTCCTCAATCGCCCTCGTCCCTTGGCTCGTCATCCCCGCAAGAGGCTTTCCCCCTCCCCACGTGTTGCTGCCCAGCATGACTCGACTTCCCCCACCCCCATCGCTGATGCCCAGCCCGCTGATTACCCAGCGCCTCATGGCTCGGTTCCCCCCCCCCCATGTCTTTGCCTCGGCCGTGATCACCCGAAGCCTCTTGGTTTGGTCCCCCCTCCATCGTCTTTTTGCCCGGCTCGGCGCTTCCCTGCGCACGATGGGTCGACCCCCCCCTTGTGATGTTGCCCAGCTCGCTGCTCAGCCAGCGCTCGCTGGCAGCCCTCCTTCCCTCGCGATGCTGCCCAGCAGCCCACTCCCGTGTCCGAGTCACCCCCCTCCTCCCCTTGTCAGCCTAGTCCAATCTCCCCACCTCGTTTCTCTTTGACAGCACATCCCACACCTGGTATTTTTGCGGTTCCGTCTTCGCATAATGTTCACCCTATGCAAATTTGTGCTAAAGATGGTATTTTCAAAACAAATTCCATTTTAACTCTCACAACACTCGAAAAAAAAAAGCTCCAACTTGTTTTTCTAAGGCATTAAAATTCTAAAATGGCGTCAAGCCATGGCGGAAGAGATTAATGCAATGCTTGTTAACAAAACTTGGGATTTGGTACCGTATGATGCGTCAAAGAACTTGGTAGGTACAAAATGGATTTATACGATAAAAACTGATGAGGAAAGGTCATGTGATTAAGCCTAATCAAGGCTCGTCTGGTTGCTCGGGGGTTTGGTCAGCAGGAAGGTATTGATTACTCTGAAACTTTTAGCCCTGTTGTTCGATCAACTACTGTTCGGTTGGTCTTGTCATTAGCCATTTCCTACAATTGGATCATTCGACAATTAGATGTGAAAAATGCCTTCTTGCATGGTGATCTTATTGAGGAAGTATACATGAAACAACCTGCAGGTTTTGTACATCCTGATTTTCCTGATCACATTTATCGTCTTAGGAAAGCCATCTATGGGTTGAAACAAGCTCCTCGAGCTTGGTATCTTCACTTTAGTAGTTTCTTGCTATAATAGGGCTTCTTTTGTTGTCAATCCGACACTTCTATGTTCATTTTTCTTCGTGGCAAGTATATCCTCTATCTTCTTCTCTATGTTGATGATATTATTGTCACAGGCAACTCAGCTCCTTTGATCACTAAATTTATTTCTCTTCTGTCTGTTGAGTTTGCTATGAAGGACTTAGGTCCTCTTTATTATAATCTAGGTGTGCAGGCTATTCGCACATCCCAAGGCTTATTCTTGTGTCAGAAAAAGTATGTTCTTGATCTTCTTCTTAAATTCCATCTCGCACACCGTTAAGCTCGTTCGCACCCCTCTCGTAGAGTAGAACTACTCTCTCGCTTACCGATGGTGATCTTTAATCTGATCCTACCGAGTATCGCAATATGGTTGGGGCTTTATAGTACTTGACTATGATAAGACATGATATTACGTATGCTGTGCATTTAGTTTCCCAATTTATGCATGCCCCTCGCACATCTCACTTGTTGGTTGTCAAGCGTATTTACAGGTACTTGCAGGGAACTACTGACTACAGTTTATGGCTTCACCCTTCCAAGACTATGTCCATCATCATTGCATACTCAGATGCTCGATTGAATGGATGTCCGAATAGTTGTCGTTCCACCACATGTTATGCTATCTTCTTAGGTGGCAATCTCATCTTCAGGCGCTCTAAGAAGCAACCCAATGTCTCTAAGTCTTCCACTGAAGCTGAGTATCGTGTTGTTGCTTACACAGTACAGGACACCCTCTCGATTCGATCCTTGTTAGCTGAGTTGGGACTAATCATTCGTGCCCCCGTTAAGCTGTTTTGTGATAATGTTTCCGCTTCCTATCTTGTTGTGAACCCAGTCTAACATGATCGTAGCAAGTACATCAAGATTGATTATCATTTTGTACGGGAGCGTGTTGCTCATGGTGATTTAGTTGTACGTTATGTTCCTATTGTTACAAATCGCTGACCTTTTTACCATAGATTTGTCTGGTCAGCGTTTTGAGTTCTTGAGATCCAAACTGTAGGTCGTTCCCCCTGCATAGTTTGAGGGGGTGTAATAGAGGATACTAAGGGTATCCTTGTCATTGTACTATTGTACGTATATTATATATATGAGTTCAGGCACCCTCATTAGGGTTAAGCCGCATCATTATTCTCACAATATAATTAAAGATATTATGAGTCAAAATTGTGTCTTGATAAGTGTGAAAAGTCAGATGTTACATCTATTTAAAAACATAGGAAGTAGTAATATAATTATTTTAAAACATCCGCAACTCCCCCTTTTATCTTAATTTTCACCCTTTGTCTCCTATTGGACAGCATATAAATGATACTACGATATTACGAGGTAAGGAAGACACGTCGAAGCATTTAAGATTTCTTATGTATGTCTTGGTGGTCAATGGAGAACCGTATAATTATGCACCTAATTAGCTTGTTATGAACGTGAAAACAATGGCTCCTCTGCAGCTTTTTTACTCTATGATCTTCCATAAAAACAAAGATATTGACAGCTTGTATTTAGATGTCCGACCTCCCAAATAATTGCTTATATTAGCAAACTAATCATTGTAATTTTCTTTTAAATAGACAAACAGCTTCTTATTGACTAATCTTTCTGTTCTACGGTAAAATCTAATATAAGACAGACTTTTACAATAATAATCTAGCTCAATGATTTAGTTTTTAGTTTTATATATAGATAATGCCGAATACTTGGGATTAAATCCCGTCAACATTATTATGTCATGGTTTTTTATATCTTTTTATACACCAAAAAAGTTCCATTGCCATCTATGTGAGACAAAGTGTTCTTAACTTATTATATTTTAGGGGTGATCTTATTGCTTTTTCTAGGGTTACTTGATGCTCAAATGTATCTCAATACATTAGCGTAATTCGTTTAAATAGCGTAACAATAAGCTCATCATCATGAAGCACCTCTTGCATAGAGAGTTGAACTCTCTTATCAAAACATATAAACATGTGCATTCCATTGATCTGCAATCTTGTATAATTGCGAAATTTGACTTCTCGTCTTAGCTCCTTAGAATTTTGACTTATTAATCTTCTCCTTCTATAACGCCCTCCTCCCAAATCCCTACTATACCAAAGTTTTGAACAATTGCGAATCCTCGTCGTCTAGCTAATAGTGACACATTTATACGAATACGAGTAAATTTTTTCATAAAATGAAATATGATGCATCGTCCAAGCAAAAACACATCAAATAAGTAAAACACTTCTCGCAAAAAGCTCTCATATAAAAGAGAAAAGTGTTTCAATTTTTTCATAATGAGGAAAGTATATGAATTTACGAGTGGCACCTGCAATTCTAAAGAAGAGTCATTAGGTTGGTGCGCACTAGCTCGCTGATGGGTGCATGACATAAGTTGCAAAATAGGAGTAACACTTCCTTTTCTTTCCCTATTGGAAATGGACATATTATCGGAAAATTAACAGAAACCAAATTTGAATCCTATGCTAGTATGCTTCATATGAAAGCAAACCTTTTCTTGATACAGAAGTTCAGAAACATCTCTAGCAAGTTGTCCTCCTTTCTTCCCTAAAGACTTGTCTTTTTTTTCATTTATGTGCAGCAGAGAATCTTTAATTTTTCTTGCTGAAAAACAAAATAGGGGTACTTACAAATTACAATGTAGACACTAGACATAACACTATAGCAGATTGGCAATTGAGGAGCCAAATTAGCCTTTTCTACACGGGGAAATTAATAATTTTACGCATAGCACACCCGGTACTAGAGTTTAGCTCCGGCTACATCTGAATCGACCCGGTCGCACACCTAGCTTATGGGGCAATTAATAATGGCTGATGACTCAAACCAAAGTTGAATACAAAAGCTTACTTTTTACAAAAGAAATTACTCCACATACAGATTTTGGCCTTTTTTATCACTCATTTTTCAATGATATAATAAGAACGTACACCCATATAATTACGTGTAAAAACTTTACAAATTACACTACAATACCAAATAATTCTACCCCAAACAACAACAAAAAAAATCAACAAATTATATAAAGTAACATAAATCAATACTTACTACTACAAATAATAATAACAATAATCTATTTACCCATCAAAAACCTACCTCCAAATCACCCACCATTATTTCTTGTAATTTTCACCTCCCAAATTAATCCCACAAATACCCATAAGTAGCACATAAAATACATTGATTATTATTCATAATAAAGAATTAATCTTTATTAAAAATCTGCAAGAAATGAAATAAAAAAAAATCTCAAGCAAAAGTAGAAGTTCTTCTGATCCCATCATACTTATTAAAAGTTTGAGGAAGAGACATATCATCATATCTCAAAAGCTTCCTAACCTCAGATTTAACCTTAAAAAAGAGGTGCATTAAATTGCCTCTATTATGAAACCCAAGAACATGTTTCTCCTCTTCATTCATTTCCAGATCTTGAACAAAAGTGGGCTTTCTAGAAAGGACCCAGGCCCAGCCCAAATCCCACCATTTCTTGATGGAACTCCCAGCATTTTCTCCCATGGAGGAGAGAGATTTGGAGCGGTGTAAGGCCCATGAAGTTGCAGGAGAAGAAGAGATAGAAGGGTGAAGTTTAAGAGAGAGAGAAGAAAGTCTTCTTCTTAAAGATGGTTGATCATCTGAAGGAGATGATGAAATTGGTAAGGATTTGTTTGTAGTTCTATGTTGAATTGTTTGAACAATTGAGCTCATTTTTTTGGGAGGAGAGAGAGTGTCGGTTGAGAGGAGAGAGAATGAGAGAGGAGATGTTGTGTGGGTTGTGGGTTGTAGGGGGAGTGTATGAGGAAATGGGGATGAGAAAGGAGATGGAAAGAACAGCTATAAGGTTTTTGAAAACAGGCTGGCTGATTCCTTTTTTTGCTCTGGCTTCAATTTAAGGCATAAGGAGAGGAAGAATGGAAGGTGGGGTGATCATGGTAGGGTCCTTTTTTGGCCTTTTTGTATTCTTTTGTAATACTTCCTTCGTTTCAAAATAAGTGAAACACTTGTCTCAAAAAACTCTCACATAAATGTGAGAAGTGTTTCACTTATTTTGAAACGGAGGAAGTACTATGATATGAGTAAATAAATAAGAGTAATATCTATATATGACCACTTTTATGAAAAAACTAGTATTTTGACCCGCGTGATGCCTCGGGTCAATTACAATAAACAAATGTTATTCGTATTTTTTGTCCATTAAGAAACTGGAAAATTCACGTCATAACATGAAAGGTTTTAGTTTGAAAATAATAGCTTAAAAAGAATTGTGGTAAGATAATATGACATCAATAGTCTCTTGTTAGTTACGTAATAAGAGTGTTAGAGATGTATATACTTGTTTAAGTATTTTTAGTTAAGTATAATTATTAAAAGACTTTATCATATTGTATTTGAAATATTAGACAATAAAGTCATAGTGTATTGATGATTAAGCTCTTACTTTTCATTTCAAATGTCACGTGTTCGATACCTTACAGTTACACAATATTTATATTTTTTTTAATTGAGGGGTATACATGGAGATAAAGCAATTGAAAAATTCACGTCATGACGTGATAAGTAAAAAATATGAAAGGTTTGTGTTTGAAGATAATAGCTTAAAAAGAATTGTGGTAAATATGACATCAATAGTCTCTTGTTAGTTATGTAATAAGAGTGTTAGAGATGTATATACTTGTTTAAATCTTTTTAGTTAAGTATATACTTATTAAAAGACTTTATCATATTGTATTTGAAATATTAGCCAATAAAGCCGTTGTGTATTGATGGTTAAGCTTTTATTTTTCATTTCAAAGGTCACGTGTTCGATACCTTGCAGTAACACAATATCTATATTTTTTTAATTTAGGGGTACACATGGAGATAAAGCAATTGATAAATTCACGTCATGATGTGATAAGTAAAAAATATGAAAGGTTTGTGTTTAAAAATAATAGCTTAAAAAGAATTGTGGTAAGATAATATGACATCAATAGTCTATTGTTAGTTACGTAATAAGAGTGTTAGAGATGTATATACTTGTTTAAATCTTTTTAGTTAAGTATAATTATTAAAAGACTTTATCATATTGTATTTGAAATATTATACAATAAAGACATAGTGTATTGATGGTTAAGCTCTTACTTTTCATTTCAAAGGTCACGTGTTCAATACCTTGCAGTTACACAATATTTATATTTTTTTAATTGAGGGGTACACATGGAGATAAAGCATGTGCATTAGAAATTTGAGGAGAGTGCCATGTGGCACATCAGCTTCCTTAGGCACGCCTTTTAATATATTTGTATAGATATTCATTTTTGTAATGGAGAGTTGTACTCCTTCGACCTTGGTGCTTGGTGTATAAGATAACACTTTGATTTATTTGAATTTATGTGAACTTATTTTAATTTGTTTAAAGTTTTTGTAATTGTAAATAGTACCTTTATTTGAAGATAAGTTAAATATAATATGCTATATATGTGGATGTTATGTAACTTGGTTGATTCTTTCAAAAAAAATGTAACATTGGTTGATACAAGTGGTAAGAACGGTGTCTAAAATATAAGATCAAGTTTCATTTACATCAATATTTTTGTGCTCGCTATAAAAAATATTAAGTATGAAGTATCTAGCCAAAAGTTTTCCAAGTTTAGGGAAAATAAATTTCCAATTAAATGTTATAGCACTTGGAAATACAACTATCTCACAACCTTGAAAAAATAGGGGGTTTTAGAAATTTATTGGTTAAAAATAATTTAATATATCACGTAAGATTTACAACAGTTGCATGCATGCAAGATGTTTTTCATGTACAATTGCATATTAACAATACAAATTTTATCATACAACACAGGCCATTTTTTTTGCTAATTGCTCATTTGAAATCATCAAAATGAGCAAAATGTACTAAAAAGAAGAGTTCTAAATGAGCACATAAGCATAAATTAGACATACCATGGTACACTTGGGTGTATAATGAATGAACTCCATTAACAAATTAGTATCAAGGTTGAATTAGAATCCTCTTTCTACCTATGTGACGAATGTTCTTGCAGATACAACTATATCATGAGAGTCGGATTGCTGGCATGGGTTGGACTTTGGAGCATGGACGAGAAAACTTTTTTGTAGGTATGGGCCGAACGCCCGAATAGTTATCACTTTTTTGTGGCACTTTTTTCGCACGAGGCGGGAATCAGTGAATGAGAATTCGCGGGAAAATGGGAAAACGAGTTATTCATACGTGGCAAGAGCGGTGTCGTCATGCGTGTGAGGGTGGGACCATGTGAAGCTGTCGGTTGACATTACCGCCGACACCAATCATTTCTCTTTTTTTTTTAAAGAAAAAAAGAGAATTTAGCTCCTGCTACTTTCTCTTTTTGTACGTACTATGGGGTCAAGGGAGTAAAGGGTCGTCTTACGAGTTGGCCCAGGCCCTAAAATCTAGTAGCTAAATAAATCTAGCATCTGTTACTCTTGTAATTTTCCTAGTTTCATTTGATTAACGAAAGACAACAGTGGGAATGTGGGATAATAGTTCATAATACCCGTGGGAATGTCAAATGTGGGATAATATTCATGTGAATCTTTCTACCATACTATCTAATCTCATCGAATATTGCGGATTCGAGCCTGATCATTTCAGTTAAGAAACGAAATTTGAATCATTTTTTCTTTTTATTTCTCAATAATTGATAAAGAATTACGAAGTCAAGTTTCATTCAACTTTTGAACATAGTGTTCTATTATAATTGAAATCAGAAAATTTCATGCCTGATGCCTGAACTTTGAAGTTGAACTGTATTTTAAGTGTTTAGTTTTTGTTCACTGTTTCTGCTAAGAAATTAAGGATTGTAATAGGTTGAGAGATGTGATGTGGGCCCCAAGAGCGTTCGTCTGAGTTACGTTGTCCGTACGCCGGAAACCTGCAAAACAAGGTTAGCCTACCCCAGGGGTGGTCCCCGGGATCGCCCCTCCGACGCTCAAGTCAGTAAAGGATTAAGGTAGAGAGAGAAAGTGACCAATGTAGAGAGAGATGCTCTGGGTTTTGTAGCTGAGAATTGCTTACCCTTTGATTGATGAGACAACCGCTATTTATAGAGGATGGGACCTCCAATAAATGAGGGTGTTTTAGTCAGCTCCAGCTGGTGGAGGATTGTCTTCCCTAGAGGTAGGGGTATTTTAGTAACTTCGTCATAGGTGGGCTGGTCCAAGAAATGGGCCCAAACAATTAGCCCCACGCCAAGTAATCGGAGTGAGAATCACCATTTTTAGTTTGGTTGATTGGCGGAATGAAGTGTTTGCATTTTTGCCGATGTTGAGCGGGACACACGAATTTTCATGCCGGATCATGGTGGAAAAAATCTTCTGCCGCTAGTATTAACCAAGCACGGGGGTCTCGCACTTGGCCGAGCCGAGGGGATGCCCTTGTGCACTTGGCCGAGCCGAGTAAGTCTCGTGCTGAGCACAGGCCAAGGTGCCGATCACACGCCTGCTGCGCCGAGCGAGGCCTGCTGCGCCGAGCGTAGCTCCTGATCCTTCCCGAGCCGACCGAGTCTTGAGCTGGGCACAGACCAACATGCCGAGTGAGGCCTGCCGCGCCGAGCGGGGCCTGCTGCGCCAAGCGCAACTCCTGGTCCTTCCCGAGCCGACCGAGTCTCGAGCTGGGCACAGGCCAACGTGCCGAGCGAGGTCTGCTGCGCCGAGCGCAGCTCCTGGTCCTTCCCGAGCCGACCGAGTCTCGAGCTGAGCACACGCCAACGTGCCTAGCGAGGTTGGATGCGGCGAGGGGTAGATGCGCCGAGGGGTTCTTTTAGTGAGCCGAGGCAAGTGAGCTGTACAAGATGGCCGAGCGTGGACCATTGCGCTGAGCGCGGCTTGTTGTGCCGAGGGGGGTTCTCTCGCTTCCTTCCCGAGCCGATGGAGTATAATGAAGTGTCATGCACCGATCCGAGGGGGTATCATGAAGGGGCTCCCATGCTGACCGAGTGGGGGCCCATAAGGTACTTTTAGCATGAATTTGGCTAAGTATGAGAAGCGATTCGGCAAAGAACAAAGGAGCCTCATGCACCGAGTGGGTAGGACGCGGCTCGGCCATGAGCCCCACGCTGACCGAGTGGGTGTCGATGAGGTACTTAGCTTGAATTTGGCTAAGTATGAAAAGCGACTTGGCAGAGGAGAGGGGGCCTCCTACTGGCCGAGTGGGTCGGACGCCACTTGGATGAGGGGCTAATGAGCCCCATGCTGTCCGAGTGGGTGTCAATGAGGTACTTAGCTTGAATTTAGCTAAGTATGAGCAGCGACTCGGCAAAGGAGAGGGGGTCTCCTACTGACCGGGTGGGTCGGATGCCACTCGGATGAGGGCTAATGAGTCCCATGCTGTCCGAGTGGGTGTCAATGAGGTACTTAGCTTGAATTTAGCTAAGTATGAGCAGCGACTCGGCAAAGGAGAGGTGGTCTCATACTGGCCGAGTGGGTCTGACGCCACTCGGATGAGGGGCTAATGAGCCCCATGCTGTCCGAGTGGGTGCCAATGAGGTACTTAGCTTGAATTTAGCTAAGTATGAGCAGCGACTCGGCAAAGGAGAGGGGATCTCCTACTGGCTGAGTGAGTCGGACGCCACTCGGATGAGGGGCTAATGAGCCCCATGCTGTCCGAGTGGGTGCCAATGAGGCACTTAGCTTGAATTTAGCTAAGTATGAGCAGCGACTCGGCAAAGGAGATGAGGTCTCCTACTGGCCGAGTGGGTCGGACGTTACTCGGATGAGGGGCTAATGAGCCCCATGTTGTCCGAGTGGGTGCCATGAGTACTTAGCCATACTTCACTAAGTGTAAAGTGCCACGGTAGAGGAGTACATGGACTCCATGCTGACCGAGGGAGTAGGACAACGCTCGGATGAGGACTGATGAGCCCCATGCTGTCCGAGTGGGTGCCATGAGTACTTAGCCATACTTGACTAAGTGTAAAGTGGATCGGTAGAGAGGTACATGGACTCCATGTTGACCGAGGGAGTAGGACGTCGCTCGGATAAGGACTGATGAGCCTCATGTTGTCCGAGTGGGTGCCATGAGTACTTAGCCATACTTGACTAAGTGTAAAGTGGCTCGGTAGAGGAGTACGTGGACTCCATGCTGACCGAGGGAGTAGGACGCCGCTCGGATGAGGACTGATGAGCCTCATGCTGTCCGAGTGGGTGCCATGAGTACTTAGCCATACTTGACTAAGTGTAAGAGTGACGCTCCTCAAAATGCTGAGGGAGGTCATGTGACGCTCATCGAGATACAGAGGGAGGTCGTGGGACGCTCCTCGGCACGTTGGGGGCTTATGAGCCTCAAGTGGCCGAGGGAGGTCCTTAGCCTTATTTTGGCTAAGTTAGTAGGACACTCCTCTTATGACTGAGGAGGTGTCAATGAATATGTTTCTCGACTCGGGGGATTTTAGGAGCTCCATGTTTCCCGAGGAGGTCTCATGACGCTACTCGAATATCAAGTAGGTTCCAATTAAAGATACTTAGCCGTTTTTTGGCTAAGTTAGTAGGACGCTCCTCTTATGACTGAGGAGGTGCCAATGAATATGTTTCTCGACTCGGGGGAGTTTAGGAGCTCCATGTTTCCCGAGGAGGTCTCATGACGCTACTCGAATATCGAGTAGGTACCAATTAAAGATACTTAACCGCTTTTGGGCTAAGTTAGTAGGGCGCTCCTCTTATGACTGAGGAGGTGCTGATGGAGAAATTCTCGACTCCTGAGGTTTATTAGCCCCATCCTTCCTCCTTTGAGCGTATTATTTGTCCAGCTGAGGGGTGCCAAGTACTTAGCCCCACGCTGGATGAACGGATATGGTAGCATCATTCCTTCCCGAGGCGGTCGTCCAGCGGAAATCGAGAGAGACCCATGTTCTGGGGTACCCTGCCGGTTCCGAAGAGGGGGCTCGAGATTATGCCTCGCTTTAAGTTAGGTGCCCTGATGTGCAATTCATTTTCTTTGTCCGAGTTGGTTCTTTAGACCAAGGGGGTCGTGCTTGGATGGAGGTAGCTCGCACACGCCAAGTTGATGGAGGTACCGTTGATGAGTAGGTGCCTTTGATGAGTAGGTACCTATGGTCGAGTATATTCCTTGGTCAAGTGGGCATCCAAGGATGAGTAGGTACCTCGAATGAGTAGGTACCGTTGCCTTTGATGAGCAGGCACCTTTGGCTGAGTATATGCCTTGTCCAAGTGGGCACCAATAATGAGTGGATACCTTGAATGAGCAAGTATCGTTGCCTATGATGAGTAGGCACCTATGACCGAGCACATTTTCTTGGCCGAGTGGGTACCTTGAATGAGTAGGTACCGTTGATGAGTAGGTGCCTTTGATGAGCAGGCACCTTTGGCTGAGTATATGCCTTGGCCAAGTTGGCACCCAAGGACGAGTGGGTACCTTGAATGAGTAGGTACCGTTGATGAGTAGGTGCCTTTGATGAGTAGGCACCTATGGTCGAGTATATTCCTTGGCCAAGTGGGCATCCAAGGATGAGTGGGTACCTCGAATGAGTAGGTGTCTTGGCCAAGTGGGTACCTTGAATGAGTAGGTACCGCTGATGAGTGGGTGCCTTTGATGAGTAGGCACCTTTGGCTGAGCATATGCCTTTGGCCAAGTTGGCACCCGAGGATGAGTGGTTACCTTGAATGAGTAGGTACCGTTGATGAGTGGGTGCCTGTGATGAGTAGGTCTGGCTGAGCCGGACCGTAAACTTGAGGGTGCCACTGTTTATTCTGGAGGGGTTTTGCAATTCTGAGTCACCACACCCCTCTTTCGGATCAGTATTCATGAGTTTGTGCTCTTTGAGATAAATTCTTCCAAGTGATAACGTGTCTTTGAAGAGGCGTGAGTAGCTTGCTTTTCCCTGGCTGAGTTGCCCCTCGAAGGTTGACGCGATCCTTCCTTTTGTTTAGGTCCCAGCCGGTTAGGCTGAGCATCTCGGGAGGGACGAATGATCTCTTCGTGACGAGAGTGGCAACCATATCCATCCGACGTTGCTGAACCTGAGCTGCAATCAAGGTGATGTCTGTTGCAATTATGGGTGGAGGGTCAGCTACTTGTATCCGACGCGAGGCCACGGGCTGCCCGACTTCGCGATGCTGATGGGTTTTCCCATCGGGGTGGAATCATCATCATTGGGATAGAGGGATAGCATCGCAGGTGTATGATGATGGGATGCTTGAGCTCTCCCGGAACGGTTGGCTTGGGAGCGTGTCTTCTTGGTTGGGGCCATTGCTGAGTAACAATGAAGTGAATCTTACTGACTGGTGGATAAGTGACTTTGATTGTAACTTCCCCACAGACGGCGCCAAACTGTTTCTGCTAAGAAATTAAGGATTGTAATAGGTTGAGAGATGTGATGTGGGCCCCAAGAGCGTTCGCCTGAGTTACGTTGTCCGTACGCCGGAAACCTGCAAAACAAGGTTAGCCTACCCCGAGGGTGGTCCCGGGATCGCCCCTCCGACGCTCAAGTCAGTAAAGGATTGAGGTAGAGAGAGAAAGTGACCAATGTAGAGAGAGATGCTCTGGGTTTTGTAGCTGAGAATTGCTTACCCTTTGATTGATGAGACAACCGCTATTTATAGAGGATGGGACCTCCAATAAATGAGGGTATTTTAGTCAGCTCCAGCTGGTGGAGGATTGTCTTCCTTAGAGGTAGGGGTATTTTAGTAACTTCGTCATAGGTGGGCTGGTCCAAGAAATGGGCCCAAACATTCACCATTCCCAATGCAATATACTTCACTTCCTCTACCTCTTTTTTAGTTGAATCATTTTCTTTTTCACGTATGTCCATATATTTTTTTGAATGCAAAATATCTCTAATTTCATGTAAGTAAATATTATAAAAAGTTAATATTTAGAGTTTTCGTATTGAGAAAAATTTAAACAAGATACTCACTTGACTATGTTTTTCTTATATAATGGTAAGAGAAAACTTGTCAAAGTTAGTTTATAAATAGTGCCCAGATGTCAAATAATGCAACTAAAAGAAATAGAACAAGTATTATATTTCTAGTTGATCCAATCGTGCAACAGACTACTCCCTCCGGTCTTTATTAGTTTACCCGTATTCCTTTTTGGGATGTCCCTTATTAGTTTACCCATTTCTTTTGTTTCTATTTTTTGAATGGGACCACTAACTTTCCATCACACATACATTCAACTTTAATATAAAATAATAGTTCTCTTTCTTTCTATGTCCCATAACATTGTTTCTCCTAAAACTCTGTGCAAAAGAAACGGGTAAACTAATAAAGACTGGAGGGAGTATGTTGTAGTGTTAGGTTAATTTTTCCAGATTTACTAGGATCTTAACCCCTTCATGGATAGTTAATTTTTCTATTTTATTCTTTTGATAAGTTAGGTTACTGTCTTAATATAAGACTTTCCTAACTTTTATATTTTTGCCTTCTAAAAAAAAATTCATCTGTAGTTTTTTATATATATAAGTAGGGGGGGAAATTGGGGATCATCCCTCCTTGCAAGGGGTGAGACTCGATCCCAGGATCTCTGGGATCGGAGGTGATGCGAACACCACTAGGCTATCACCTGCTGCTCAAAAATTCATCTGTAATTACTAATTGATATCACTTTGTGAATGGAAAATGACATTGTGTTGAATTGGATTAGATTATTAAACTTCATATATGATCTATCTCGCTCTATGCATACTTTGGACTTTTAAAATATGATTTGGACTAGGCTATTTTTCTTGGATCGAGATTATATATTTATCCTCGTATCATGGGGACATTTAAGTCATATTCACGTTATTTTTATTCATCTTGCCTTATAGCATGATTACTCATGATCTAAAAAGATATGTCTTCCCTCTCTCTCATCTTATAAAAGTTGATCATACCTCATGACTGACCCATTTTGACAAATGACCCCACTCAAATATATGAAATTTAATGAGAAAATAAATAATTTGAATAGTGTGTCAAAATTAGGGGTGTCAAACAGATCAGGTCGGGTCAGGTTCGTGTTCGGGTCAGCCACCCCCCAACCCGAACCTGACCCATTTAAGTTTTCAGGTTGAAAAACACAACCTGAACCTGATAATTTCGCGTTCGGGTCAACTCGAAAATGACCTGATTTGACTTGAAATTTTTTTTGGGCATAAAAGATCAGGTCAATTTCGGGTTGACCCGACCCACATAACCTGATTTTTTAAATCCAAAATAAATAAATGTTGCAGCACCTTGAAATTAAAAACCACCAAGTTTTAGGCTTTTAGCTAACGAAGTTCATACTTGGTAATATCACAAATATTACAACCCAAATTTCAGCTAAGTTTTATAAAGAAAAATAAGATTAATTTAGCCTTAATACAACCATAAATCAAGGAAACATTGTTGAGGTGGATTGCCGAGGACTCTCAAGATAACACTTGGGAAGACGATGGTTGAGGCACGTCATCCACTTCCTCTTCCAAGTTGTGAATCCATTTTTTCTACACAATTAATAAAAATTCAGATTTAAAACAAAGCAAAGAAAAATAGGAAATGAAGGCTTAAAAAAATAAAAACGCACAAAAAATCAAGCACAAAATGAAATGAAAACCCACAATATAAATAATTGAATAAACATAAAAATAGAAAAAATATACAGAATAAGGCATAAATTAAAAACAGAAAATATACTCAATAATTCATGAACAAATTATAAACGGAAATTATATGTCGAGAAAATATACATAATGCATAAATTAAAAACAGAAAATACAGAAAAAAAATACAAAACATTAAAAACATAGGAAAATAGAAAAATAACATGAAAAAGAACGAAATAAAGAGCAAAGAAAATAAATGACAAAATAACAAAATAAATGAAAAATACGAAAATCACATAAAAACAGAAAAATAGCAGAAAAAAACGAAAGAAAATAAATGACAAAATAACAAATAAATGACAAAATACGAAAATCACATAAATGCAAAAAAATAGCAGAAAAAAACGATAGAAAATAAATGAGAAAATAAGAAAATAAAGGACGAAAATAAGAAAAAAAATTTGACAAAAGAAGAATACCTGATTTTGAAGAAGAGCAACAAATATTCTGAAGAGAGGGAAGAAAAAACAAATAATAAGAAAATAAGAAAAAAAAAATCGAGCAAGGAAGATCTAAGAAATACGAATTGAAGAAAATTAGGTCAGGCGAAAATAGAGGAAGAATACCTGATTTTTGATGTTGATCTCTTGATGAAGATTAAAGAGCAAAAAGAAACTTGCAGCGAAGAGATTTGAGACTTGAGAGTGAATGAGTGAGGCGAAGAGCAACGAGCCAAGTCGCCAATGAAGAAATGAGTGAGAGAGATTGAGAATGACTGAATGAGTGAGGCGTAGAAAACTAGAAATTATTCTAGGGTTAGGTTAAGAATTTTCATCTTTTGGGCTGGGTAATATTTTCATCTTTTGGGCTGGGAAATATTATCATCTTTTGGGCTGGGCATTGGGTAGTGACACAACTTATTTTTTTATAAACCATAATTATTCGGGTTAGGTTATACGGGTTGACCCGACCTGATTTTGACCCATTTAAAAATCAGGTTAGGCGGGTCATTTTCAGGTCAGAAATTTCGACCTGAACCTGACCCATTTAACTTTCAGGTCGGGTTCAGGTCGACCCATTTAACTAATCGGGTTGAAAAACTCAACCCAAACCCGCTAATTTCAGGCCGGGATCGGGTCGGGTTGTCGGGTTGGGTCAACTTTTGCCAGGCCTAGTCAAAATATAACTAAGTGGATGTCTATGTATAAATCTCAAAAAATTATGACCATTGGGGATTCTTTATTTTATTTTTAGCTTTTAAGATGTTTCAATTACAAATTTCGAATTATACATTGTGCATGTGTGCCCCACCTCACTTTCTCCATCACTCATTCTATGACATAGATCATGGGATGATCTAAATTATGGCTGTGCAAAGACCAGGGTCGGACCGGACCGGACGGTCATCGGTCCACAAAAAAACCCGATTCCGGGTTTCCGGTCGGGTTCAAACCCGGAAAATTCCGGTCCTAACCGGTTGGACCGGAATTTCTATTATTTTAGTAAAAAAAAGTTTATATGTTAAAAAAAGTTTTAAAAGGTAGAAAGTTAGAAACTTAAAAACCTACTATTTATTACTTTAGGATTATTGTTATTAAAATTATAAAATTTTAATGTATCTAATTTATAAATATCTTTAAATAAAATAATTTTTTTAATAAAAAATATAGATTCCAGTCCAACAGATCCAAAACCGGTCTTGAACGAATCAGAACGGGCCGGAATTTTTCCAGTCCAAGAAAATCACAGATTCCAGTCCACCGATCCAGCCGGTTCTGGTCCGATTTTGGATCTGTTGCACACCCCTAATCTAAATAGCTTTTCGTTATGGCATGACCCGAATCAAATCATTAGAAAATCATGAACATAAACTTATGATTTTTTACATCACAACTCATGAAACAATTTCATGATCTAGAAAGACATCAATTAGAGAATTATATCCTTAATTGACTATGTCATATATATCAGTTTGTTGACTAAAGGTAAAAACAAATAACTAGTGCATATGTTAGAAAAACCCTAATAAAATGTTAAGTTCATTTAATTTTAGCTTACCCTTTTTACATAAATGTACAAAGAGGCTAGAATGAAAAGAAGATGATATAAATATTTCGACATTTTGACCCAAAATTTGAACAACCTGAAACATGTAATAAGAGTATTTTAGCCTCCCGTCCTATTTTTTCACTTATCTTTTTAGCAGTCTCTAAGATACATACTTGACCATTAATTATAAGAAAATTAAATTAATATTTTAAAAATACACATCATTATAAATCTAAGTATCTAACTAGTATCTCACATATTAATATTTCTTTGAATGATACATCAATAAGATTTCATAATCACAAGTTTGGAAGGAAATGATGCAAACAATCAAACACATTATGGAGTATCTATTTGAGGACATTCCATAAATATGGTAAAATGGTTCTAAAACCCAACCCAATGTTACATTACACGCATAAAGCCCAAAACCCTGATTTTTCATTTTTGGTTTGGCAGCAAATCAGATCTCACAACTTCGTACAATCTTCCATTTTTTGCTTGTTCAGACACGATAGTGAACTCATACTCACTCTAGACTATAGTGAACTGTGAGTGACGTCGTTGTGTAATCAATCTCTTTTCAAGATCAAAATCTCATCACATCTTGCTTTTATTCTTCTCTAATGGAGTACCGCAAGATCAAGGATCAGGTTTTTCTCTCTCCTTCTCCATATTTTCCTCAATTATGTCTGTAATTTCCTCATCATCTCATGAATCTTGTTTCTTTCATCACTGGCAGATTTTCTTCGTTTTTATCTGGAATTTTCTTTTAGTTATAGTTTGTTCAATTGATTCGTTTCATTTTTATTGATGTGATTTATATCTTTATAGTTGCATTATAATGACGATCTATCTCCTCTTGATTATTGAAGATATTTCAGCTTTGCTATTGTATTCATCTTCTTTAACCTAAATTATTACATCGTTTCATTTTTCGAATTATTACTGCTTCATTTGATTGCTGTTAATTAAACGTAAACAGAGGATTTGATTTTCTGTTATTGATTTGTTTTAGGAGAAAGACGAAGAAACCTCTGGTGACCTAGAAAGTCCACGAGGAAAAGCGAATTCAGGTACTTTACCCCTTAATTTAACTTGAAATTACTGAAATTACAGAAGTTGCCAAAAGCTTGACCTTACAAATTTACAATGTTTAACTTAAGTTATTATGAACTGGTATTATATGAATTATGCAGCTACTTTGGGAGGTTTATCCGGCGGAACATCTCAATGGAAGCGCAAGTATGTTATGAGCTTTTAAATTAGCTGATTTTAACATTACATTATTGTGTTGAGAAACATAGGAGAGATCTAAGATTCTTTTTTTGCTATAATAATAGATCTTGGCTCTTTGTGTTTTTTCTTTTTTTATGACCATAGGTCGCTGGTTACATTTGCGCTGACTATACTTACTAGTTCACAAGCTATACTTATCGTTTGGTCGAAGAGAGCTGGGAAATATGAATATAGTGTTACAACTGCAAACTTTTTGGTGAGCATAGTCTTGGTTTGACTGAGCTTGTGGCTTAACAGTCTGCAATCATGTTATCTTTTCGTGTTCTTTGTTACTTGTTATAATTCTGGGAGCTGAGTTTGAGAAATCATTCTCCAGCTTTTTCTTCTTCTTGGTATCCTGCTTCAACTTTGAAATTTTAAGTTCTAATAATGTTCTTTGCTTCCAGGTTGAAACTTTGAAATGTGCATTATCACTTGCAGCCTTGGCCAAAAGTTGGAAAAATGAAGGTGTTACTGAAGATAATAGGTTAGTTTTATACTTTTATTGACTAAAGTTTTCCTTCTATTACCCATCAAATATCTTTTATTGCATCATTGAGAAGTTGCCTACTTGCCTCTTCACATGCATACTTCCAGAGGAAAAATAGGTTGTCTTTGAGATTTTTATCAATTTTCCCATTTGATCATATTGTTTAAGCATTCATGTGGAATTGTAAGGCTGATTCCGTATTCCCACATGGATATCATGTCAGGTTAAGCACTACAGTGGATGAAGTCAGTGTATATCCTATACCTGCAGCACTTTATCTTGTTAAGAATCTGCTCCAGGTTGTTTCTCGGTTCTGGGTTCCTTCTTTTAAGCTATTTTGAGGAAATTGTACCTCTCTTGTTTCTCACCATAATTTTCTCTGACATGAGCAGTATTATATCTTTGCCTACGTGGATGCTCCAGGATATCAGATATTGAAAAACCTAAATATAATCAGCACTGGTGTTCTCTATCGTATCATTCTTAAGAAACGGTGAGCCTATTATGTTTAAGATACTCAATGCCATTTGTTTATCCACTTACATAGGGTATGCTTGGTTCAACACTTTTTGTAACTTCTGATAATTTTTAAGTCTTTATTGTTGTTCCTATTTCTTCAGGAATATTCCGACTTTATTTTCTGTTCTTATTTATAATGCTTCAAGAAACTGTGTTTCTAGTGAACCTAACATAGCCAATGTTATGATATAGCATGATGAATTTGTGTTTAAGCTTTCATCTTCTGTTTCTTTTTTTTTTACTTCATTTTGGGGAAGTTCAGAAAACTTGGATGAGTTTAAAAACCTCATGGCAAACAAGACAGGCAGACATACGCTGGTCTTGTTGGGAAGCTGAGTTTACACATCCCAATAAGAATTAAGTGTGCTGAACTGACTAGGTTTAGCATCTTTTCTTTTGATATGCCCTGTAGTTCCTGGCCTTTCGATGACATTCTTTAGCAAACTAACCTTTGTTTTTTCAAATTCACTCTTAAATTTTATTTATAAATGTGACTACTACATGTCATAAAAGTCTGACTATATGAGCAATTGATCATTCTAATTGCATTGTTTTTCAGGCTAAGTGAGATCCAGTGGGCAGCTTTCATTCTACTTTGTGCTGGCTGCACCACAGCACAGCTGAACTCCAAGTAAGAGTCTTAACTCTTTTGGTTAGATAAAAAATTCTTTGCTAGGAGGGTTGATTAAAGATAATGATGTCAGTGGTATATTCAGTTTATTAACAACAAAAACAATAGGCTTCTTAGTTTCATTTGGCAGTGGATGTTTTGCCAATTTTCTGACGTTTACGTGAACTGAAAAGAAAAAGAAATAGCTTTAGGGGATTGGAAGAGAAACTATTTCCACAAGATTCACCACTATAAGTACTTTAGAAGCAAAAAGTACTAGCAATTAAGTCAAGAAGTATGGCTATATAATGAAGTGTGAAATAAAAGGATGGAAAAATATTAGTCGAGGAATTATAGCTATGATTATGGTTATAGTTATAATCATCCAAATGTTTCTGATAACAATAATACCAGTAATAGATGGAGCTATACGTCACGAGGGCAATAATAAAAAAGAAAAGTGATAGCTTTACCAAGGTAGACTGCAAGAGGTGAAGGAAGTAGTACAAGTAAAGTACAACCTATAGCAATTACTGGGAATATACAAGCCAAACAAACCTAGGACTTGGGGAGGGGGGAGACAGATCATGGAGACATCTACCACTAATAGTCCATGTAAATTGAAGGATAACTCCCCCCCTATTTGTGGTCACATGCTTACATGGATGGATCCTAATACCTTTGAGTGTCATAGGTTCCAATTAAAGGTCATGTCTCACTAAGTTCTAAATAGGCCAAATCTTGTCTTATCACCTTGCAGCAACTTTTTTGGGTCTACCTTGTTTCCTTTACAACATCTTAATACGAATATATCCCTCCTCACAGGTTGATGCTGCCTCTTAGATGTGCAAACCTTCTATTTGGCTTATCAAACTGTAGTATCATTGCTTCTGTGCTTATTCAATATTGTACTTTTCTATATACTCAAAATTTAAATTAATTAAGCATAGCTAGGGAGTTCTTAGGAGTTTATATTTTTTTACCTTTACCATGTGGGTTTTATGTGCTCAACTTAATATAATTCTTCCCATTAATGCAGCTCTGATCATGTTCTTCAAACTCCACTATATGGTTGGGTGATGGCCATTGTGAGTTTTTGCATTTATATGAGGAATTATCTGTTAGTTTTGGACTGATAACGAACCGTGAATATTCTTCTTGGAATAATGAGTGATAATGTGTTGTAGATCATGGCTCTTCTGAGTGGGTTTGCTGGGGTCTACACAGAGGTAACTTCAGCAGATATAACTCTGTTCATTGAGCATTAAGAGGTAATAAATAATAGCTGACTTGAATTATCCGCTGATGAAACTGCTTTATATTCCCAGGCAATTATCAAGAAACGTCCTCAAAGAAACATAAACGTGCAGAACTTCTACTTATATGTCTTTGGGATGATTTTCAATGCCATTGCAATTGTGATTCAAGATTTTGATGCAGTTGCAAACAAGTATGCAATCTTTCAATATTTGCTTTAATATCAACAGCCTTCATGTTACTCGCCCTTTATTTTTCCAAAAAAATCTGAAAAGCTTGTAAGTTATCAGTAACTCTTTTTTCTCCGTAATAGGGCCTACACCTACAGTGGGGGGTGGGGGTAAATATCAGTGATCGGATTGAATGTTACTAGGCTGCTATGAATTCAGATCAGTTATTCTTTTTTCTTATTTTCTTGTGATGACGAATCAGATTAATATTATGTATATAATTGGTATATCAGAGACTGTTTACTAACTGATGAGCATGAAACTAGTGCTTACAAATATTTTGTGGAAATGCTATAGAGTTGCTTCTTGATGTTAGCCTGGATTCTAATATGACGGTGTTTTATAATTATGGTGGCTTTCATCAAGCTAGAAATCTTTTTGTGAACATATCTGGTTCAGTTCAGTAAGCTACAGACAAGATGGCCTTTTGGAGTATTGCAGGAAGCTAGAGCATGTGTAAAGCTTATAAGGGGTTAGGAAGATTAATGGAAATATTCAGTGCCATATGGTGACTTGGTGTTGTATTAAAACTTGATAAATCCTAGATTGGTGAGAGATAGACTTGCAATTGGTGAGCTTCCAGGGAGCAGAAGTTCTTTAGCACCTAGTTGTTTGGATTGTTTTAAAGGTGGGATGAAATCTCTAGCAATTTGCTGTTTCACTGCTTTGCTTGTCACCATGCTTGGTGTTGTGTGCTTTAGTTTTGTAGAATCCTCAAGAACACGAGTGGGAATAACTGTCTCATAGCTGCCATCTGTGAACACTGGCTGGACAGGATGGAAGGAAGATCCAAGGGAGCCATAAACCTATTTATCTATTGCATCTATTGCTTCTGAATTTCAAGATCAAATAGGTGCTATTACAAACATTTAGAAAAGAACAGAAAGCCCTATGTTGTGCAGCACGGCAGCTACTAAACTTGGTCGACATTGTTACGTTTCACTGTAATCTGTAAACATTGTTTGTTTGACTTAGCTATTCCGTTAGCTCTCATAGTGGACTTGTTTACTTCTGGGAGAATGGCAATATAATTTACCATTATCCAAAACAGTCAGGAGCTATGCTTTGTTCTGACCCTTGCTTTTGTTCAGGTCAATTGAATTCTTCATCTAATCAAATTTGTCAGTTAGTCAATATAATGTGAATGATTATATTTGTTTTTTTTTCATGCATTTGATGCGACATTGCTCGTGGCATTATCATGTCTTTTAACACTGCGTATTCTCTTCCAATTTATTCTTGGCAGGGGTTTCTTCAATGGCTACTCATTCATTACTGTGCTCATGATTGTAAACCATGCACTCAGGTATAGTTTATGTGACCTCTAGCCTTTGTTGGTTGAAATATATATAACATGATATTCCCTCCGTCCTCAAGTAAATGTTCTATTAGGATTGGGCCCGTATAGGAGAGTATAAGTCTTTCTAGATTGTGTATAATCTGAATGTGGATGGAGAGAAGAAAAAAAGGTAAGTAATTGGAAGTGTAGAGTTGTGGGAGATATTGAGATAAATGGTTGATGTGATGGAGAGAGTTGGGTACATTTTCTATTCAAGGTAACAAAACATTAGTTTGTGGACTGACTAAAACGGAGCGCAAGAAATTTATCCGAAGTTGTAAGGAGTATAATATAACCTGCTATTTCTTCCATTTTGTGGAATCATGCTATTATGGAGAGTTATTCCCTCCATTTGCAATCTTAGTTCTAGTTGATTCAACAAAGTGAGAGAATTTCAATCATGTTCAAGTGCTACAGTGGCTGAGAATTTGTTATAGACAAGGCATCTGCAAATCTTGGATGACCCTAGGAGGCTGTGTAGGAATTGCTTGTAGAGTCGCAGACTATCTAAGGTGTCTAGAATGTTTCTCAATCATGATGCCTATCTGTGCCAGGGATGGGAGCCTTGTGCACCGAGCTTCTGATTATTAGACTGTCCTTCCCCCGTCCCTCCCCCCTCCCCGCCTTCTCTGTCTATCTGCTCTCTCTTATGTACTTAGATTTGTCACTTCTTTTGTTCTTCTGCTTTTTCTCTTGTTAAATGGTTAACTTTTCAATCTTTCTTATGTAGTGGCCTTGCTGTATCAATGGTGATGAAGTATGCTGACAATATTGTGAAGGTATGGCCTGTTGTATCATTTTCAATTGTGGGGAAACTTTATGGCTTGAATCTTTATGCTTCTCCCTCTTCATAATGAATTGCTCCATGAGTAGCTGGTAGATGTGACTGTAGCCAATTTAATACTAGAAAAATGATATTCTCTGTCTTGATTCTTTCACTCAATCAGTTCAGGATGCTAAAAACATTTGTCCAGTGTTCTTGAGGTTTTTCAGGGGATGCTCTGAAGCATTTTCTTGTCGATGTTCTTGAATGTGTTACAAATTACTATTATGATCAATTATTGCATTGACAAGCATGGCTTTGCTTTTTTAATCCCTTGGCCCATGGGCATAAAAAAGGCTGAACCTAATGCTTCCAGAGTTCACAAACTTGCACGCTTTGTCTAAACCTGATGCCTCCAAATTTCATTAGTTTCCCATGCATTCATCTTATGTAGGTTTCTTTTGAAGTGCATGCTTAGATGCGTTAAATTTTACAGGTATATTCCACTTCGGTGGCAATGTTGCTGACAGCAGTTGTCTCTGTTTTTCTGTTCGGGTTTCATCTTTCCCTTGCATTTTTCCTTGGCGCTACGTAAGTAACTGTCTCTCTTGCAGCACTTCAATGATTTATACTAACACTTGGTTGTACTTTTTTTCATTTAGTATGTAAAGTTTTTCTAATTAATATGTTTTGCCAGTGTTGTGTCTGTCTCTGTTTATATGCACTCGATTGGGAAGTTGCAAAGATAGCTACAACATTTTTCTATATGGTTGGTCCAATCAAGCTTTTGACATCCATGCTAATACAATGAGACGGATAATATCATTGATCACATATAGACTGACGTATTGACAAATTCCCTGAGCCACTGCACTGTGACACTTCTTGTTCTAGGAAGTTTTTAAATCGGTGAAAGGCAATTACCTCCTGCAAGGCTGCAGCTTAGTCAATATGATTGAAAGAACGGGTGGCATATAGTACTTTGCCATACAGATATGGTCACATAACTCGTTTACTTTGTATGGGTTTATTGTAAATGTCAGTGTGCGTTGCAATTGAGCCATCTGTCGACTGGTAATTTTTTGATTCATTGTATAGCCAATCTCGTTAGGTTCAGACTTCGAAGAGCTACTGCTACAGAGCGTTGTGCTCTTCTTTGTAAAATATGCATGCTCCGTCATGTAGTATATGCCAAGGCGCCTTATTCCGTAAAACTAGCTGTCATTCTTATACATCTCAATCTTGAATACAATTGTGTCATCTAGAATAATTTTGCAACTTGGATGATTCGAAATGATGTGTTCATTGGAGAACTGATGTTCCAATATGCGTTCATCCGTTGACATCAGACGTTTCATTGATACAGGTATATGGAACTAATCCGAAAACTAGTTAGAAAATGAGCTAATAAATACACTCTCTCCTCGTTCACCAAAAAAAAAAACTCTCTCTCCGTCTCAAAGTACATGCAACACTTCCATTTTCATATTTGCCGGAAACACAGGAATGTCGCAAATCATCCCATATACTCGTATCAATTGTGTAAGTTGCCCTCTAGAAAAATTGACCCATAATTCTTATAAGTCATGCAACCAACAGCCAATAAATTTTCCTGGCCAAAGTCTTGCTGGAATAAGGACATGGCACATGGCATTGGAAAAATACTCACTAATTTAATCTAAAATGTAAATACATATTAGATATCTAACTAATACAAGTATTATAAACGTTTATACATTGTCTTCTTTTTTTTTTTTTTTTTTTTTTTTTGATTAGGAAATTAAGTCATAGGTAGACTAACCAACACGTTGGTAGGTAAGGCGTCGTAGCGTCTTGAAATCTCTACCCACTGAGCATTAACTCCTATCCTTTTATACATTGTCTTCTTAATTGTGTAATCCCTACGTCTATAAACGAGGTGAAGGAAAAAGTAGGATTAAACACTTTTTCTCACATTAATCCCACTTTCAATTTGACTGCAGTTCCAGGTTTCCTTCTCCCTTCCTCCGCCATATATATCTGACATAGGTAAACTTCTTCTCTTCTCTCTTAATGGATTCCTCCTAAGCTCTTCTCTTCTTCATCTTACACAAAGTAATGTTAAATTAGAGATTCCTGGTTATTCCTTTATATCTATGGTGAATTGCAGATAGAAAGTGATTCAATGCACGAATTATCCAGTACTCACCATTCTCCAACACAAGAAGTCAAAGAAGAAAGCCAATTTGCACTTCCAGTAGTAAGATGATTAATATATTTCTAACTGTTCAGTGCAGATTTGTACACCACAACGAACCAACGAACTAGAAACGCAATACCAGCAAAATAAATACGTGAATTACTTGTATCATTGAGATGTATAAGATGTATTTAATTGGGTTTAAAAAATTTATGCAAGTATTTTCCGGTATCATATCATTAATTCGGCAACAATTTGGCCCGATTTTTTTTTTTTTTTTAAAGAGAAATTTTATTAATTGAGCGCCAAACAGCATCTAGATAGGTATTAAAGAAAAAGCAATCTGATTAAACAATTTAAATCAAATTCGTCTTGAAGGAGCTACAATGAACAGAGATCGAAGCAATCTGACTTGGAACCCCTTGTATTCTTGAATCAGCCAGCTTATTGATGAGGAAGTCTATCATTTTGATGTAGTTTGAGGAAGAACATTCTTGATCGAGCCATGTTGGCCGCATCCGAGATTCTAATACCTCCGTGTTGAGTCTCGAACTTCAACCAATGAGAACAATTTTTCATACCTAAAAAAAAAAAACAATACTCACAACTCCCAATTATGAGAGAAGGAGATTTCCAAAACGAAACTAAAAACCCCATAACAGGGGTTTGAAAAGATCTCATAAAGAGAGGCTAATTTATTAAACAAAACAAGAAAATTGTTCGGTTGATTGATTGGGGGTTGATTGCATGATTTATTAGAGTTGTGCGGTTAATTTGTACATTTAAAGATTAAGGGGTTAACTTACACAAATGTTATAAGTATAGGAGTCGATGTGCCACATCCCTGATTAACTATCATAAGAATTGTTAAAAAGCTGAAATTTTGATGATACACATAACACATTTACGCTAATCTAACCATTTTGAATGATAACACTGTTTTTTTCAGATAATTAGTAACAATAATGTGGTCAAAGTTCCCAAACAGATTCTAAAAAGATCAGTAACAATCATAAAGCATGCAGAAGGTTGCCATATGATTTATGTCCACTAAAATACGAGGAGTGATAAAACGCTAATAGTTAGTGGGCAGCTTGCCTACTAACAAGGCTAATAATGTCATTTCGACATTTTTACATACATAAACAGGGGTTGGTTTAACAAAAACATGGGTTTGAAACACACAAACATGAGTTGATTTAACAATAACCAGAGTTTCAAACACACAAACAAGGGTTCTTATCAAAACCAATTGTACTTTTTTGGGAAAAAGCTGAACGGGACACGCAAACCAATATAACTTTTTGCTTTATGCCAAAGATCACATGTTTACTTTTTGACTTTTTGACAAAAAATAGATTTCAACCTTTTTTACATACACAAACAGGGGTTGGTTTAACAAAAACACGGGTTACAAACACAAGAACAGAGGTTGATACAACAATAACATGGGTTTCAAACACACAAATAGGGGTTTTTATCAATAACCAATTGTACTTTTTGGGAAAAAGTTAAACATGGCACGCAAATCAATGCGACTTTTTGCTTTATGGCAGATATCACATGTTACTTTTTGGCAAAAAGTAGTTTTTTTTATATAATTTTGTTTTTACAAAAAGGTAAACTTTTAAAAAAAAAATAAAAAATTTGTGTTAGTGGGCTGCCCACTAACTATTAATGTTTTATCACAACTCCTAAAATGCCACAGGTAAATGCTGATGTAAGGGATATGTTCACAATAATTGACGTTCAACAAGATCCAAAGAGGAAAATGTTGATATTGACGTCGTCATCATATAATTGGCTTTGTTAAATTCTCTGGAAATTTCCCATTTCAGTGATTTCCTTGAGGTAAAGAGTTTTCACTATCGTGACCAAAAAAATCTAGCGTCTTTTTCCTGGAAGCTCTCATTGTTTTTTCTTTTTTTATTTTGATGCGGGAAATTCTTGGATTATTGAACGACTTATTATACACTAAATAAATAAACAACTTTCAACATAAACACATGAAACCTATCTTATCTCTTAAAAGAGTTCACTAGCACACCAGAACTAGTCAACTAGATCATATAATCATTTGTATCCATTCAGTGCCCTCAGATTAAAAAAAGACATGGATGTGCCAACATTGCTCACAATGGCACAGACAATACTTCAGCTTTTGGATTCTTCTATTATGAAGGAAATCCAAAACGTTTGGAATTTCGGATCACAACTTGCAGAAATGAAGGACAGTATGTCTACCATCAAGGCTGTGCTCCTTGATGCAGAAGAGCAGGAGAGCAGGAGAAGCACCATATCGAGCGCAGCCAAGCAGATAACGATTGGCTCCAGAAACTCAGCTACGTGGTATATGAAGCCGATGATTTGTTTGATAAGGTGGCCACTCTAGCTCAGAGGGAGAAGCTCATTAAAGGTGTTGGTAGAAAGGTAAACTTTTTGCTCTCTCATCCGAGTTTCTTTTACAAAGCATCTCGTGAGATCAAGGAGATTAGGGAGAAGTTGGATGCAATAGCCAAAGATCATCGTGACTTTGGCTCATATGCATTGAGACAACAACACCTAATTGGTGTTAGTGAGGGGAGCATAATGAGAAAAACGAGAGAGGAGAGTCACTCCTTTGTACGTGATGCAGGTGTTGTTGGGAGAGATGATGATAAACGAGCGTTGGTAGATATGTTGTTGGACCCTGGTGTTGAAGAGGATGTATCTTTTGTCAGTATAGTTGGGATTGGAGGTTTAGGGAAAACAACACTTGCACAGCTTGCCTACAATGATGATAGGATTCAAAGGGAATTTGAACTAAGTTTGTGGGTTCATGTCTCCCAGAACTTCAGATTAAATCACATTGCATGCAGAATTTGTGAGCAGCTGACAGATCAGAGATGTGATGGTTTCGGGGTGCAGAAAGTACATAGAAAACTTCAGCAAGAAATCAGAGGGAAGAGATACTTGCTTGTTCTGGACGACATCTGGAATGAGGACCGTGAAAAGTGGCTTAATTTAAGAGATCTCTTGATTGTAGGGGGAAGGGGAAGCAGAATTCTAGTGACTACACGCTCTCACATGGTGGCAAGAGTTATAGGTAACGGCCCAACATATGAACTAGAGGGTCTATCACTAAAAGATTCATGGCGTTTGTTTGAGAAAATGGCATTCGAAGACGGGAAAGGGCAACCAGACGTTGAACTTGTTGAGATTGGAAAAGAGATCGTTCGGAGATGTGCGAACATTCCCCTTGCTATAAGGACAATCTCAAGTCTTCTATATGGTCAGGGTAGAAGTAAGTGGAGATCTTTCAGAGACGTTGACTTGAAACACTCAAAACAAGATGCAGTTTTACCTGTTTTGAAGCTCAGTTATTATCATCTTGAGGCCCCTTTGAAGAGTTGTTTCAATTACTGCGCTCTATTCCCTCTGGATTTTAGAATAGAGAAGAAGACCTTGATCAGACTTTGGATAGCACAAGGTTTCATTGTCCCATCATATGGTCAGAGCATTGAAGAAACAAGTGAAGAATATTTTATGACACTATTGCACAGAGGCTTCTTCCAAGATGTAATACCAGGCAATCATGGGGAAGTTATAACTTGCACAATCCCCGATATCATGCATAATTTGGCTCAAGAAGCTGCAAAATTAGAGATTTCGGTGGCCAACTATAATACAAGCCAGCTTGATGGAAAACTTCGGCATTTATCAGTTGCATATGACTTGCCTAATTATGCTGAAATTCCTTGGATTGCAAGTTGCCCCGTGAAAAGCATACGCACATTTTTTAATGTATGGTCTGTTAGATTAGAATCATCAGTTCTGGCGAATCTTATTCCACAGGCCAGAAGGTTGAGGGTGTTGAGTTTACATAACATAAAAACTTTGCCTGCATTCAATAAACTTTTGCATCTGCGGTATCTTGATTTATCCGAAAATTATCAGCTGCAGGCAATTCCCAATTCACTAACCAAGCTGCATAATTTGCAGACACTAAAACTAAATCAGTGTTCTTCACTGAAAGAGTTGCCACGGGGTTTGAGAAAACTAGTCAATCTTAAGTACATGGAAATATCTGGATGCAGAAGCTTGACTCATATGCCTCCAAAAATTGGTTGTTTGACCAGTCTGCAAAGTCTGACAATGTTTGTAGTAGGACAGAGACAGACTGCTTTATTCAAGCAGGTCCGTGCTAGTGATCTAAACGACTTGAAAGCTTTCATCAACCTCAAAGGCAGTCTCACAATCATGATCCGTGAAATTGCAATAGACACTGGAAAAGTTGGCGGAGGCAGATATTTGGCGAGCATGGAACATCTCACTGATGTCTGCATGGCTTGGAGCGATGATAAAGAAAAAGATGGTGATCATGAAGCATTGCTGAAGGAACTTCAACCCCATTATAACCTTAGAAAGTTTCACTTGATACGGTATCCAGGTTTGAGATTTCCAAGCTGGCATTCACTGAAGAACTTGAGAACTCCTCTGTCAAAACTTGTTGAAATCTCCCTTAGAAATTGTACAAGGTTGCATCATCTCCCATCAATGAGTCAACTGCTTTATCTGAAGACGTTGGAACTTGTGGATCTCAAAAATCTGGAGTATATAGAGAATAATGAGAACGAGTTTACGCCTCCTGCGTCTGCTTGCTCAAGATTGACATCAGATGAACCCTCATTCTTTCCGTCTCTTGAAATTCTTAAATTGAAGGACTTGCCGAAACTAACGGGTTGGTGTAGATCAGCAGGAGAACAACGACTACCGATATCAGCATCATTGGCATTCCCTCGAGTTTCTGATCTCCAAGTGTACAATTGCCTTGCCCTGACATCCATTCCTCCTTGTCAGACTCTGAAAGATTTGGAGTTGATTAAATTCCATGAAGCATTAAGGCCGTTCAATTTCAGTAACAAGAAAGTTGTTTCTGATCCTTCTTCCTCCTCAAGTATTTCCATTTTGAACAGACTGTTAATAGATGATGTGAGATGCCTGAATTCTTGGCCTGTGGAGTCTTTGCACCAGCTTCAATATATGGAGATACATAATGCTGAACTACAGGGTCTGTCACCAGTTGAAAAGGTCTTCAAACACCGCTTGAACTCCCTTCTGTCACTAGAAATTTTTTGCTGCAGTCGGCTGATAAGCCTTTCTGGAGGAGGATTGGAGCATCTAACGGCCTTGGAGACTCTAAGATTTCACTCTCTTCAATCATTGTCTTTGAATATAGAGGATGTTATGCCATGGAAATCCCTTCATCACAACTTACGCTCTCTAGACCTTGTGGACCTCCCCAAGTTGGTGAGTCTTCCAAAAGGGATGATGTACTTGACCACCCTCCGATCCCTCAGTATTATCAGTTGCTCAAGTTTGGACGCCATACCAGATTGGATAAGCTGCTTGTCCTCTCTCCAGTCCCTACGTCTTGATAATAGTGGCGGAAGCTTAAAAATATTGCCAAAAGCAATGGAGGATCTCACATCCCTCAAATCGCTTTTTATATCACGATGTTCAGCATCTCTAAAAGCGAGGTGCCAAGAAACCACAGGGGAGGACTGGCATAAAATTCAGCACATTCCTGGTATTAGCATCTCTTCATATTTATAATTTGTTTCACGTCAAACAAAAAAAAAAGAACAGTTATACTTAGTTTGGCTTCTTTTTCACTCTGATTTTAGTTGATCTGTTACAGTTTAGTGACGTGAGAGCCATGCTGTTGTTCTATCTAGCATACTTGCACTCTTTTGTAATCCATTTCATTCTCCTTGTGATATTTGAGACCAAATTTCTGTAAGTTGTGGATACAATGCCATCTGCGTAGGCCCTTCAAATTAGTGTTCTGTACCTTTACGCAACGGCACAATATCTGTAAAAAAAAATTCCTTGACTTAAAGCCCTGTTCTTTTGGACTGAAATTTGTTGAAATTGCGAGAGAAACTAATTGTACAGAACTGAAAAAAGGGAAAATAAGTACTAAAGAACAAGGCGCTTGATACCACTTTGGAAATAAATTTAATACTTACACAGACCCCTTAGGACAATGTTAACAAAAAAAAACAAGTTTTAAAATATTAGTCTTTTGTGCTGTATAATTATTTATGCAGAAGATCTCATATTCTCATCATTTGTTCAGATTCTGGAGAACGCAGAACTCCTTTAAGCTAGTCTAAACTTGATCGCATGTCACCACTCTTGAAGAATCCGTTTCAGTTATTGAACTTCTTTACTGAGAAACAAATGATAATCCTAACACAATCTGATCAATATCACTCTTGGCCAAAAACTTGTAAAGGAGTAGAAAACAATATGGATACTCATTGATGTACATCTTTTGATCAATTGATTTGTTTCATTGTCAATTCCTATACGACGCTTTTGTAAATGTGTTTCTAAGTATTCTGCTCCTCCTATCATTTAATCCAACAAGCAGAGCTTCTCAAATTTGATGGATAAATTTTTGTTGGTCGAATTCTGTAACAGCATCCCATCAAACTTTTGAGTAGTTCGTACAGGTAATAAATTGTTTTTATGAAGGGAACAGAGCACGAGGCGAGAATCTTAAGCTGAAGGATCCGAGTTGTACTCAACCTAGCTTCTTGGAGGTTTAATACTTGATGTTCATGGAAATCTGTAAGCAATCGATGCTAAGGCATATATGGGTTCAGAAAGTTTGGCAGGAATCACCTGGTCCAATTGATCAGATGCCAACAAAATCTAGTTAATGGTCTTCAGAAATGGAGAATCACTTCGGGGTTTTTGCAGGTGAACACGAGAGGAAGAAGCATCAAACACCTGATGCGGTCCTGAAAAAGACCAGTACTACAAAATTCAAGATGACAGAAATAAAATAATGTGGCAAAAATTTAAAAAGAAAAAGAATGAGCGTCCAGCTACGCCAAATGTCTATCTCGAGCCTTCTTTATAACATTATTAAGTTCTAGACCCATAGCCCAACCGAAACAACTCTCTCTAACTTACGTTGACCGTCCACTCTTCCGTTTTGATTTGTTCCATTTCTACTGTCCTATTTGATCAATAAATGCATATTCCTAGTTGCTTTTTCACACTTCAACCATTAATATTTTTAATTATGTATTCGTTAAAATTATGAAAAGTTGATGTTTTGAACAGACACATTGAAACAAATCTAACAATAGCCATAGGAGCAAAGTTAATGGCTAGCTTGCAATTAGCATGATAGATTAATACTTATACCTAGAAATCCATACCAGTGTAATCAAAGACCAATCAGATTTCACCAACTAGGAGAAAGAACAAATCAACCCCAAGAGGAACTTCAAAAGCATAAAGGGCAAAAAAGCAGATCAGAAAGGAATGTGATAGGCCCTGTAAAGGTGGTATCAGCCGTATAGGTGGTACTATTCAAGAGAAAGTAATAAGACTCTCTGTTACTACAGAATAAACTGAGGAGCTTCTCTTTCACACTTAAAATACTATCAACGTGTGTAATAAAGAGAAGCAAAAAAAAAAAGATGGTGCAAATAAGTTACCAATCTCAGAAAGTTAGAAGTTGATTTTTACTTGAGAGGCTTCATTCCCTGCAAAATAGCAAATAAATTTCTAAATGTTGGCTTTATTTTGTTACCTAGTACGCAATCACAGAGGAAGATAAGTGGACATGCATAAACCTCGCAAATATAAAACCAACAAAAGTCGAAAACTGGAACAGTGTTGAAAGTTGAAAGTCCTCAGAAAACTGTTGTTATCCAAACTCACTAAAAGATATCCAATGCAAATAAAAACAAGGTTATAGACTTCTCAAGCTTCAAATGAGCTAATATAACACATCCCACTGTACCGACCAAAGAGTTGCTAGGCCCATAGAAATATATAAGCTAAAAAGATTGAGTTGCTACCTTCAATGCTCTTAACTCATTAACTGCCCCACGAAGGTTGTCATCAGAGAGAATGAGCCGTGACAGGGCCCCTGTGCTCATCCTATAAGTTCAGAAAGCAAACAACTAGATCAGCACCTTCAAATTATAAATTTGTACAAAGCCTAATGCATAGATTCAACAACAAGAATAAGATCCTATAAGGAAGAGTTAAAAGGAAAACAGGATCTGAGAAAATACACGAGGAACCAATAGGATTTACCGTATGGCAGTCACAGATTTGACATTAGCTCTACTAGTATCTAATTAGAGGTTCACATTGATCTTTTTCGGCATGAACCTCATTATCTGAGGAAGATGCACCATCAATTACATATAACAAAGCAAGCCAGAAATAGAGCTCTACAGAAATCAGAGATGCATTGTGGCGTTACCCCAAGTACTTAGAAGCATCTGATATGGACCCTTCAACTGCATAGATTAAATCCAATAACGCTTGCATCCCCTGAACACATAGAGATAGATGGCCTCATAAAGATTAAAGGTTCACAGAATAGCAAATTGCATTAAGGGGCCCGTTTGAAATTTTGTATTTTGTAACAGCAGGGTGAAAAAATAGATGCTTGAAACAAACATGAATCACCTCGACAAATTTTGAATTATTGGATTTAATTTGAGGACCACATTCTGATCCTCTAACAGTAGATTTTGTTGGAAGAATTTGAAGAAGCTCTGGTGGAGGAGAATAAGCATTGAGATCCACAGATCTTCTTACTGTCATGCAGAGGAGAATAGGCAATATCATGTCAAATCGATGACCACATCTTTTGCATAAAAAGAAGAATACAACTGAAAGGGCAGTTAATTTCGCTATTTTTCTTCAGGGAAAGGGGATAGCAGCCATAGTCCTCATAACCATACCACAGAAAATATGGAGCCCAGTAGCACTGGAACTACCCAAGTATGTTACCCGCCTCAAGGAAACACCTTATCTTAATAGCTAGAACGTAATGCAAGGAATGCGATAGAAGAAAATCATTAAGCTTCTGCTAGCAGTTGCAATTTTCACTTTGGCTCAAAATCTAATTATTCTATCAATAATTAATTTAAGGTGCAAGCAGGACAAGGAGTCTGAAACTCAGCTTTATTTACATTGTGAAGTGGTTGGCGTTTTATGGTGCAGACCTTTTGGTTTAAAAATAAAGTTTTCTACATGTCTTGATTTTCGTTGGGCCATACAAAAATGGGTTGGATTGGTTTTGGGAGAGAAAACATCAAAAGTTGCTTTGGAGGTGTGCATTTATGGCTGTAATTTGGGTGCTTTTGGGTTAGAGTGTACGGATCATATCATTTTTATTTTATATTAAGGCTAACCGTGTGGAGGTGTTATGGGATCACATGGTCTTGTTAGCTTCCTTGCGGTCTGGTGGCCACTAGTTCTATTCCTAAATATTAGTTGTACAGCATGATTGGCCTGTTTCTCGGAACTTTCAGGGTTACATTTTCATGGCCCTGCGAATCATAGATGACACCAGATATGAACCTAGGTGACCCTCGCAAAGGGACCAAGTCACCAACTCATGCAGTCATGCCTGGGAGATCCTTGGGAGACATCAGTTAAAAGCTAGCAATGTTAATGGGAGGCGTTCCTAAATCCTAAAGGATCTCCCACGGTTGCCTAAGATCCATATTAGCTATTTCAACCATATGCAATACGGGACCTGAAAATTCCTCTTAGAAAGTTTATTTTGAAGTCTATAACTCATGACTAAAAACATCATTCTGAAATCATAATCTTGACAAAAAATGGAGGAAGGCTTCTGAGATTTACATGGCTTCTGAGAACACAAATGACACCACACATAAACACGCGGTAGGCCCAAAATCATATTCAAAGATCTAAAAAAAATTGGATTAATGAAGCCCACATCTCGACAGCAATCTCCCAACATCACTAAAGGTCCATGCCATTCATATAAATCATATATGACACAGGACTGAAAAATACTCCTTGGAAGCCTCTATAGAAGATCATTACTAATTCATCCACTAAAGATTCTTTTCAAAATAGAACAAAGTAATATCAGATGAGCGTAGCAAGTCCCTGAGACCACTGAAAGCCCATACACGCAACAAGCACACAATAGAACTATAGTAAGGAAAACAACTCACAATGACACTAACCTGTACCAAAACATATGTACTAGTATGAGCAAACATGCATGGTAGCTATGGCTACCTCATATGGGACTTAATGCGCTCTAACACCAGAAATTATCAACTTGTGACAACAGGCTTCTCAAGACACCAATAGTCCCTGCCCTCCAGACATATATGATACCTAACATAATGTTGGGTTACAATCCAAGAAACAAACCACATATTAATCAGAAGTTTTTTGAGTATGGAAGTAATATGGAGTAGGAAGTTTTTGTGTTTTAGGAAGTTTAATATAATTAGGATATTATAGTTAGGAGTTTAGGTAGGAAGGAAATTACTTATCCTCCAATTATATTGTTTCCTAATTATTTTAAAAGTCTAGTGGTAGTTTACATATTCTAGTAGGAAAAAGAGATCTTGTAAGTTCTATAAATATAGGATGGTAGGAAAATATTTTTAAGTAGTTGAGATGTAGCTCATTAGCAGTTGAAGGGCAGTTCATAATGAAGTTGAGAGGAAAAGCACATAGTAGTTGTTACTTTTGTAGTTTATTAATTAAAGAAGAGGTGGTCTTAAACCACCATTGAAATTCCTTGTGTGTTGTTCTTGTTGTTTTTTGAAGTGAAGTTCCTAACACATAACGCCAATAACACCACAAAAGAAACAGTCATGTCTACACCCTTTGAGATTTACATTGAACATTTATACCATAAATGAAACTAGATCCTTATCACCTTCAGGAAGCCCATTTCAGAAGATAACATGCCAGAGAGACTCTTTGCGGCTGACAGTGAATTACTGAATTTTGATGCCAAATACAAAGAAGCCATCTCAAGTTGGTTGATTGCTTCCCCACGTTGATCGAATGGTCAATATATAACACTTGTCCAGGGCGAAGCCTTCTTGTCAGGGTTTTAGGTCTTGGTTGAACCCATGGTCACCATAACAGCCACACAACCATTTTTCACAGATGTTGCAGATGGGTTCCGGTGTAATACTACGATAAAGGTTAGCTCAAAAACCTCTATAATGCGGCCACAATTGGCTGGGATTTAAAGTCTGACTCCTTGGATACAAAGAGCTGTTTAGTGAACATACGATTGAGCCTATAATTTATCGCTTAGAGATCCATGCTATGTTCAATAAAATTCTAATATTTTCGAAGCCCAATCACACCAAATCTTATGGCACTCTCACTAAATCCTACTTTTATGATTTTGTCTCAATGACCAATCAGGCTCTCTTTCCCTCCCTCAAATGTTTTGCACAATTCATCTCAATATCACTCCATGTTTAAAAAGCACATCTAGTTGCTTTGAGGATGACCACGTGCCCTCAACATTTTCTTACATTGTTACAGAGAAAATATTCTACTCATGATTCATGAAGACAAACTACATTGAATACATGCCAACTATAAGTACAGAACTTGATACAACTACAAATCATTATAATTCCATGTTCAAAAGCACATCTAGTTTCTTCACTAATGACCACTGTTCTATCTAGTTTTGCAGCCCTCACCATTTGCTTGAGTTATTAGTGAGAAACAGTCTACCCATGAAGACATAAATACATTGAAGGCCTGCTAACTACAGGAACTAAAACTTGATACGGCTTGCTACAAATCTACCTTGTTCATAAGTCTTCTATTCATATTTTTAAGATTATGCATCATAATTCAATTTTCAAAAAGAAAAACTTCAAATTCGTCTAAAGCATGTTAAGTGTATTTTTTATCAAGATAATATACAACAAGGAAGAGGTCGTGAGGTTACAGTTTGCATGACATGAAGCCATTCCATTGCAAACAATCCACTTTCACTATGTTTACTTTCAACCCAATCAGATATCTGTCGAAAAAACCCATTTCGATATATCATACAACATAAAACCTTAACCACTACATTGTGAACTTTGCCCTTTATACAAAAGCAAGATTGTCAGCCACCATCCAACATGCCTAGAAGGCAAACTTTTCTAGGATCATAGTGTAAATAAATTCGATAAATATCCAAACCCCATCATTTTAGTTGACAAAATTTCACAGCATCACCTCAACAATCCCATGATCATTATGCAGACCCTATCAATCAAAAGTCAAAATATCCAAACTAAACCATTCAACTTAAGTAACATCATCAAGACCTCACCTTTAAGAGCCAAAAGGGCACGAAGCCGCCCTAATGCCGAGGCACGATTCTTATGCTGTGATCGATCCTCAGCAGCCTAAACGTCGAATTTGAGACGATAACCAAGTAAACAACCAAACAATCAGAGAGAAATTATCACAAAATCAATACATAAAAACTACAAACATTACTAAAAACATCAATTAAAGTGACCTGAGCAATAACACCAGTAGGAAGATGCTTTAGACGAATAGCAGTCTCTCTCTTGTTTCTATGCTGCCCACCTGGCCCAGAAGACTTGAAAGTCTCCATTACACATTGACTCATCAACTGCTCATCAGATAACTGCAAAAACCCACCTCCATTTTCACCAGGTGAAGTTTGATTATTATCACACTCACTTCCAATTCTCTCTCCTGCAGCTGAAGAAAACACCATAATTCTTTGATGATCAATCTTTAAATTTGGGAACTTTCTTGCATATGCTGCAATTGGGTTTTGAGAAGATGAAAATGAAAAAGAAATTGCCTTTTTTGGAAAAAGGTTGGATGATAAATAGGGCATGAATTCTATAAGTTTAATTCCTCCTAATTTTAAACAAAATTGTAATCCACCCATCTTGTAAGAATGTAAGTGAAACCCAGCAATCAGATAATGTGATTGTTTTGCTAAAAGCATGGGAATTTTGGACTAGTTTTTGAGCATTTGATAGAATTTGAAGATGGGTTTTGAAGATGGGAATAAATTGATGGAATTTAAGGGTCCAAGATTTGTGGCATTTCTAAGGAGTTTAAGACTTGCTGGAGCACATATACAGAGAGTGCGAGCTTTGTTAATTTGAAATACTGGGGCACATCAGGTTGATTTTTGTTTTTTCGCGTGGATTGGGCTGAATCTATGGCTCTTTGGGAAATTGGAACGGGTGGAGGTCAAGCAATTTCACTTTGCATGTTTTATTTTGATTTTTGGAGCAATGTCCCAACTCCTAAGAAAATGTCCACAAAAATGATCCACCCATGCTCTTGTGTAAAATTTATTACCTTATGATTTGAACCACGACTTTGTATAGAAAGTAAAAGTATGAATCTCTTACCAATGACTAACATATTCAAGATATCATTTATGAGAGATAACGTATTCCTAACTGTTATAACTTATAACAGGGAATTTTAGGAAGAAATTTTCGGGGAAAATTAGGGAGTGTTTTGGAAAGTAGGCAAGGAATGTAGAGTATTTAGTGTTTTTTAAGTTATATCTTGGAAATTTTGAGTTTCAACTCATTTACTCCTAAAAGAACAAAAATGTTCATAATAACTTCACAAAAGTTCCTTTTTCTAATTTTCTAGAGAGAGGGGCTCTCCCTTCTCTCTAGAAACCCTAGGCCCCAAAAATCGGAATTTTACCCTAGTCGCCGCCCTCCTCTTTCTCCTTGCCCTTAGATCTAGCCACTTTCATGGCTAAATAGTTTTTTGCTAGCCAATTCTTCTTGTCCTCAGCCGGACACTCTCTATTAGACTCTCCATTTCATCTTTTCTCATTTCAATTTTTTTTAGACATTTTGCTTGAATTTGCTTTCTCTTAGGTGTTATCATCCGTCTGTTGTTGGCCATCATCGTCGCCGACGGTTTAATCGAGTCGGCAATGTCGATGTCTTTAGGGCATCGGTGGTGGTGGTGGTGGTTTGATTCGTGCGTGCGGGGTTAGGGTTTCTTTGAGGGGTTGCGGGTTTCGGGCTCTTCTTGGTGCTTTGGCTCTCTGTCCACTCACCTAATTTCCCGCCGGTGGACCTCTCCACGCCATGCCGATGCTTCCTCGGCCTAGGTTTTTTATCTTGTTTGTGAATCGGGCCTGCTCTTGTGGAAGATTTGGAGCCTATTATGTTTCAGTGGTGTTTGTCTTACCCCCCGTGACGGGTTACAAGAAGGTGTCTTTGGTTGGGCACGGGGAGAAGGTATTTTGTCGCGACGAGCTTCCACTTGTGTTATTGTGTGCTCCTTTTTCTTCTTTTCGTTTACTTGAAGGTTGTAATGTGTAACCATCTCCCGGGATGCTTTAGGTGGTGTTCTCTATGGAGTCACTTCCTTAATTTCTTTCATGATAAAAAAAAAATCTCATTTGCTCCTAAAAAAACTTAATAAGGTATTCATGACAAGTATTTACATTACAAAATAAAAGAAAGAAAGAGAATATCCTAGTTATATTATTAGACTAAACTATGAAGTTTTGTATGCATGTATACTATAAATAGACTTGTTCCTTTTTGCTAATACAATTATATAAAAAAGAGGCACCACCATGTGTTGCTCCCATTCCTCCCAAAATGTTGTAAGAGGTCTCAAACTCTTGATTTCTTAATGTGCAAGTCATTAACCAACCATCACGCATTCACGCTACAACTTCTGCTTATGACAAAATACCAATTGCCAGCCTAAACAATTATATCATAGAGTCTTATCAAGTAACCGAAGGACCCAACAACTAGTTTGTACCTAATATATTGTGAAGTTATCAGCTACTACATTGCTTTAAGCAGTATGGTTTATATTCAAACTCTCCTTTATAGTATAGAAACAAAATAAATTTTAGCGCAGTCTAATATATATTTTGACTCTACCTTGTATTTTATATAATGAAAAAATGTGCTCTCAATAGAGAGGCTATAAATAGATAGAACTAAAAAATTGGTCAAAACCCAATTTTCTACTTTTGAAGGTTGCAACAAATGTTGACCGTCATTAGATAGAGGAACTGAGTAAATCTTCAATCAACATGCAAATAGTAAAGAGATGTGGAGGAGTGGATGTCAACTAGCTTAGTTGGTTAAAGTTGTGAGAGATGGTAACTAAAATTTGAGATCAAATCTCATTTACATCATTCACCCCATGTGGAAAATAAAACAAGCGTGCATTTTAATCTTATGAATTTCAAAAATTACCCTTTGGATTGAGCAAGTTGTTAGCTTAATCTTATAAGGTTCTCATTCATCACCTTTTATACCAACAGGCGCTTGATAAAATAATAGCAATTTTTAAATCAATTACAGTAGATGTATGTGATATTATTAACTCGCGTGATAATTTAGAAATTAAACCTAAAATATGGATTTACCTATGTTACTATCCTCGTGGCCTCATATGAACTAAATTTAAACATGATTTAAATTTCTGTAAGTCAAATACTTCCTTTATTCCTTTTAGTTCTTTCTATTTAAAATCTTTATAAAAGATAAAAAAAAATTAAAATAGAAAAAACAAATAAGAAAAAAAAAAAGAATAGTAAATATGATCTACTTGACAAATCGAAGGTCTCAAGTCTCAACAGAAGAAGGTTAATACTATTTTAACCATAAAGTTTCTCTCCTTCAAAGGATTTTGAAGGATAATAATAAAACCAATTACTCAATATTAGCTTAATAATTGAGGATTATAACTTCTTAATTTTGAAATCTGCCTAAACCTTTTTCTTGTTGAGAAGTTTTTTGGGTTTGATACCCAAGATATGAGATTAAAAAATCCCAAATCACATCTACACAGGCCACAGCTGTATTTCATGGCCTCATGAGAACCAAAAAGCTGATGCCCAAAAAAAGAAAAGCTGAAAAAATAGTACATAATTCATTAAAAAACAGCAGATGCTTCTCATTAATCACTATTTTACTATGCTTCCAACAAACAATGGAAAACCTTGCAACTAACTCTATCAGAAAGATTCATCCTTAAAGATTGAGTTAACTTAGACATTAATCCCTCCTTTACTTCAAAGCAAGAGATTTCACAAACCATAGCATATAAATATCCTTCCAAGCTCTACCCATTTCAACCCAAGCTAATCTCACACATTACAATTTAGTCAATCTCCTAAACATACAATGGCTCATCAACTGCAAACAATCTTCTACTTCACCTTCATTGTTTTTCTTGTGTCGTATCCAGCTTTCGCACATGACTTCTCAATCATCGGTTATTCCCCGGATGACTTGAGTTCAGAAGAGAGTCTCCATGGTCTATTTGCATCATGGATGTCGAAGCACCAAAAAATCTACAGCAGCATCGAAGAGAGGTTACTCAGGTTCGAGGCATTCAAAGATAACTTGAAACATATTGATGAAAGGAATAAGCAGGTCAGCAGCTACTGGCTTGGTTTAAATGAGTTTGCAGATTTAAGCCATCAAGAGTTCAAGAATAAGTACTTAGGCTTGAAAGTTGCACATAGGAGAACGATCGAATCTTCGGAAGACTTCACCTATGGAGACGTCACGAGTGTACCAAAATCAGTAGATTGGAGAAAGAAAGGAGCTGTTACACCAGTCAAAAACCAGGGTGCATGTGGTAAGCTAGCTGCATATTTGCTGTTATTTTTTTTATAATCTAAAGCATAAAGCTCTAAGTTTCAGATACATGAGCTAAGAAAGTAGCTTGACTCATGTTGATTCACTATTGTAGGGAGTTGTTGGGCATTTTCAACTGTGGCTGCAGTTGAAGGCATCAATCAGATTGTCACCGGAAACCTAACTTCGCTGTCTGAGCAAGAGCTAATAGACTGTGATGATAGCAACAATGGCTGCAATGGTGGACTTATGGATAACGCGTTTAGGTTTATCGTCGATAATAATGGACTTCACAAAGAGGATGACTACCCTTATATTATGGAGGAAGGAAGTTGTGAAGCAAAAAAGGTATATGGCACAGCACAAATTCTCATATAAGACCCAACCATCAATCAGTCTTGTTGAAAATAATGAAAGTTACAAAAGTACGTAAAAAGTGAAATTTTTATACACAGTTTTAAAAGCTTAATAGTTCTATAAAAAAGACTCAAAAGCAAGAGAGGTAAAAAGTTGGTCTAACAGAGGACAAGCTGAGATAATGCTCAAAACATTCTCAATGATCAAACTAACGATAACTGACATGTTGACAGGGAGAAATGGATGTAGTAACCATTGATGGTCACCGAGATGTTCCCCAGAACGATGAAGCAAGTTTACTGAAGGCACTCGCTCACCAGCCTGTTAGTGTCGGAATTGACGCTTCTGGAAGAGACTTCCAATTTTACAGTGGGGTAAGCCCTTCTGCACAGTTTTCTACTTTCACTAATTGAATTGGAATGAATCCTAACATGTTAAACCGTGTACATAACATGACTGGTAACAAATGTTCTTCGCAGGGAGTTTTTGACGGGCCTTGTGACACAGCTTTAGATCACGGAGTAACAGCTGTAGGGTACGGTTCAGCTAAAGGATCGGATTACATCATTGTGAAGAACTCATGGGGAGAGAAATGGGGAGAGCGCGGATTCATAAGAATGAAGAGGAACACTAAACACCCACAGGGACTGTGCGGTATCAACAAAATGGCTTCTTATCCTATCAAGAACAAATGATGATGGTGACAGAAGTATCTTCCTCAATCAACTTTCTTCTTGCCTTCGCAGTAATCCAAGCAAAAAATAATAAGTGTGTATGTCTATACAAAGTTCATCGTAAAAATTGACAGACAATGTTCTGCATATTATTCAATGAGAATTATAAATATTCAAAGTATTTCTTTCAGATATCTTCCTGGTCCTTACATTTAAATTATCAGTACAAAAAAAAAATATCTTCCACAGCTAGAGCATTCGCACACCAATCACATGAACTCGTTACATCGGGACCTAGAAAATTGCCTATGCAGTAAAAATGGCATTATGCAGGAGTAAATAAGCCTCTGGATAAATCGGCCAAGTGCCAATTATCTAAGGAGATGCTAATAGTATGCTGTACAGGAAAAACAGAACATGACCCCAGGACCTGATATTTTATATCTGTGATGCTTAATGTGAGAGTAAAAGGAATTTTTTTTAGGGTTGACAAAGATTGACATCAATGGGAAGCCTCGTTGTATTTGAAGACACAATCGTAGAGCCGACCTCCTAGAAACTGGGCAACTTCTGGATGCTTAACCTGAATAATATCAACAGCACAAAAAATGAGTTCATATATTCTCTGCAAGTAGCATTTTTCTAAAATAAAGAAACAGACAAAAACATAAATCAAGTACATACCATCCCAATCTTGATGGAGTCACACTTGAATTGAGCATAAAGGTTCGTTTCTATTCCACGTCCCTGCAAAAGCAATAAGAATTTCAACTATCGGCATAGTGACCACTCACCACCTATAGCTGTTGACATATTCACTTGGGGGTACTAGAAAATACGAATGGCGTAGGTTAGGGTGCCTAGCAAAAAAATCAAAGCCAAAGGCCATTCCTCAGTGGACACCTGGTGTTTTGGTCACTAGTGACTTTCTCAACTCACATATCCTATTGCATGCACTAATGATGGGGTTGGGCGGGGGAATGAGGCAAAGGGAATATCATCATTCCATTTCGCTCTCTCTCTCTTTCTACACCGAATGTTTGGCCATTTCCACCAGGTTGGGTTTGAATTTATACGAGCAACCCATCAGGACGTTCTCCTAGCCTTTCTTCTTTGCTCTTCACCCTCTTTGAATTTTATTTGTGGTTTGTCGAGGCAGAAATGTCCGCTTGGTCTGGATTCCATACCCTTAACTTGTAATGTCAAGATTGTCAGCACAAGTGCAACAAAAAAATGGCTAGTTGAAGTAACTTAGGAGAAAGATAATACGAGAAGAGAGGTGAGAAATCATAGTAAATGAACATATAGGCAAAGAATTTCAATCGTGATACATTAGGTTTGAAGCCGTAGGTGAAGGGTCCTAGGTTTGAAATTTCACACTCCAGTTGTTACAATTATGGCTTTGCAATGGACATCCAAATTCAATATGTGAAAAGCAAAGACACTACTATTTCCTAATAATGCAAACTCTTAACACAGAACTCTCTGCATAGCACTCTGACTGGATTTATCCACCTATTGAACAGTTTACAAACAAAGACCACGGCAGAACTGGAAAAGGCAGCAACCAGTTGATATTGTCGGGTCACTTGATGCCACCATATCCCCCTGTCAACTAGTTTAGGTGTAATTATGTTATCAATAATCAGTCAAGTGATGCTGCATGATACTATTCTTGTGATTTAATCATTTAGTTAAGAAGACATCTGCTCAATTAGAACGTTCTGGACAAGGATAGATGTTTGAATCAAGGTATCCACACATATCAGAAGTACAGCATAATTACATACCATTCCTTCAAGCACGACCAGATCTGCATCACTAGCCAAATATGCCAACTCTTGCGACACACTCGTAAGATCGATTACCTGTAAGGATATATGTTTTTCACTTTTTATAGAGAGCAATGATCACATAACAGTTGACAAGTTCCAGAAGAAATCAGAAAGCCAAAATATGTGTTTTTCACTGACCGGCAAATCATTGCCAGAATTGGCAATCAAAAGTTTCGAAGTATCAACACCCATGAGCTGTCCACTTTCATCCTTCAACTACAAGAGGAAGCAGATGTACCAGCAAGGCCATACAATAAGAGGAATGATGAATGGACAAAGTTGTAAGAAAGAACGAAGTGTAAAATGCTCCAATACCTTTGATACAATTTCAAACAATTCTGTGTATGTAACATCATTAATGGAAGGCAAATCATTGGCTGCCAAGATAACCTACATCAAAAAATTTTGCATATAGCATCACAACATGGTGAAATTGAGATGTACTAAAAGTTCTTTGGCTGAACAAAAAAGGTCATAGAAAAATAAAACTCAAAAGGAATTAAAAGTGAATCATCAAAATGGTAGAGCTAAGATCCAGCAACAGCTTTCAGCCAACCAACAAAAAGGAGGATGAAGTCATGGAAAGCATGCAAAATAATAAAATTAAGGTTGGGCCAGGAGGGGCCATGTACATATAAATATATAATCATATAATGTAGTGAGGGAAGGAGGATTATAGCATATAATCAAAGACCCCAAGCAAATGAAAGGCTATGTGTCTATTTTCAGGGGACATTCCAGTCTTACTTCCTCTGTTTTTGTTTGATTGTACCATTTTGTTTTTGGCACTATTCATGAACCAACTTCGTGAAGCTATCCCGCGTCATTATATAAAAAAAATTGTCAAGTGGGGTCTTGTTAGATTCATCTCAATGCAAGGATTCCAAATATCAAATTTTTATAATATTTACTTACACGCAATTAGAGATATCGACGCTCAAAAAAGTGTCTCGGCAAATGTGAAACGAAATGGTGCAATTAAAAATAACAGAGGAAGTATTTTGTAGGTTTTGAGGTAAAGTCCCTTCCCCCCCTTTTCTTTTTCGTCCTTGTGATCATTATTTGAATGTTTAAAGTCTGAGTGTGTCGTTTATATTTCTATTTTTTTTCCTTTCCTTATTTAATTTGCTAACATTACTGATTACAGAGACTCCCTAAACCTGAAATAGATTGTTTCTGATGTATGTTAATGCAGTCCATGGCCACTTCTATAACAAAGAAAACACACTCTTCTCTAGAAAGGTCCCATAAGTCACTAACACACTACCAATTGCTACATGTGAACTTTTATCTAAATTCTATATCTTACTCTTAGAGAAGTAGTAAAATTACTGAAAAGGTGTCCCAGACACATAGTCCCTTTTCATTTTCTTTTAAGACAGATTTACAAACTAATCGTAACGTGAAAGAATTAAGGCACATTCAAATAAATATCTCAGAGGTGTAAGCCAATCTATATGATCAGATCTCATGAGGCCCAACTTCCATATGATTTCATTTGGATAAGTGGTGGAAAGCTTTAGCTTCCGAGTCATCCAAGTGAGTCCATTTGTCCAGGTCTGTGGGGGGGGGTAGTTGTAAAATTTAAAACAGCACTACATGCAAGTCTTGCAAAAACAAACCTGTGTACCACGACGCAGTAATTCCCTTGCAAATGGTAAAATTCCTAAGATGATATCTGCACCAGAATTATCAACAAAAATCACAGCCTGTCATATGGAAAGAAATGGTCAGTGCAGGAATTATGAGTTACACAAGACTAACTTTTGAATCCATCACTGTCATCTACTTAGCCACAAAAGTAATCACCTTTTGCCAGGACTTCTTGTTCCAGTTCAGTTTGAAAGTCTCAAGGTCATCAATAACCCAGGGTCGAGGGACAAGTTTCTGACAACTGGCCAAAAAGGACATCCCATCCTTTGAAAATACCTCTGCAAGCTTCAGAATAATGAACACATAAACTCAATATGCCAACATCACATATTGAAAAATAAGCGAAGAAGAGATTCCGGATTGATATGTAACCCTCATTGAAACATACTAGTAATAGAAAAAAGGCCCAGGCCTCCAATATAATGTGCAATGATTCAATTTGCAATCTACTAGTTACAAATGGAGAATTTTAACTTCTGAGATATATGTTTAGAGTAATCCATCAGCAGTTCGTGCATAACTCGTATATACATGCTATTACACAGGATGACGGGAAAGCTCTAAGGTTTGTATTTGCAAGATGTTTCCAGCACAAAGTATTGGTACCTCTGCAGAGCCAAGGTCAAATATGTTTCCAGCAAATATTCCTCTAACGAGATGCTCTAAACGTTTCACTGGATCTTCAATAGCATCATTGAGATTCACCACATTGCTGAATAAAGATATAGCCTTCGCATTCTCTTCATCCTACAAAACAGAAAAAAAAGATCGGTAGATATATGGACAAGGTTCAAGTATCAAAACTATCTGATGTTGATTCAATTCTGCAGAATTTATTTAATTATCCTAATTTTGCAAATAGGATCCCAAGAAAAAGGGGGAAGAAAAAGACAGGAACACCTACTATGTACCTTCACTTTTTTAAATATGTCTCTGAACCCCAATTCCCGAAGCACTTGCTCCCGAAGCCTGCAAAGCAGCTACAGGGGGGGGGGGCGATGGGGTTATTAAACACTTCCAGAAATCACAGGAAAAAAATTACACGGACATCTACAAATATCTCTTACAATGCAATCAGGTGGGCCACCATGACTTTCAGGATCTTTCTTCAAATTTTCAAGTATATCGCCATACCTTCATAAACATAGAAAGTATCAAATTATACTATTGTAATTGGAAGAATATACAAACAGTGCCGTTCCACTCTTACTCTAACACTCACTAGTCCTATTGGTTTTAGCACAAATTTAATACATTGTCAAACCATAATGTAGGACTACATGTTTACTCACAGATCTTTTAGTTATTAGTAGTATATCATTATGCCAAAGTCTTAAGTCAGAAAACAAATACTAACTAGAGTAAAAGAGCTATTACATGCTAATGCATTGAAAAGGCTCATTTCTATTAGATCAACACAAAATACTCCAATCTTATGAAGCATGAAGACTTAGACTGAGAATTCATTGGAAAGCCAATTAATGACAAAGTTAAGAAAGAGACACCAGCTACCAGCTCACAAACAACATGAAAAAGCTACTAGCTGTGATTCATCTAGAGACATTTGCATCAACATTAGCCGATCATCCATGCAGAAAAGGTTTACTTAACAACAGTGGTGCATAGCTGAAGTATATAATAGTACCTCTCCGCAAATATTCTAGCTCTATCTTTAGCATCGACCACTGTGTCATCACTCTCAGCCCGTTCTCTGAAACAGAGCACATTGTAACTTCAGTATCTCAGAATAAAAAGGTATCAGCACAGCTCATTTATTATATTTGGCCACAAAAGACACTAGCCAAAGAAAATCATAGCAACTCAGACACACACTAGCCAAAGAATAACATAGCAATTCAGCCACATACTCCCCCCTAAACCGCCAAGCCCAAGGTGCCAACTCCCCAACCCCATCCAACACCAAAACCACCACTAAATCGACTGCACTTCCTCGATCCGTCCATTGCAACAAAATGTGTTTTGAATAAGAAATCTAATGACAAAAGCATAATGAAGCCACCAAAATTCATGCGATAATTACCTCATTACTTTCTCGGATCTCCCCCATCCAAACTAAAATCTCGCTCGTTAGCTTAGTATTGGAGGCACTAGCACCACTCACTCTTCAACAAACACTTCTCCAGAATTATATTCTAGTCTCTTACAAACTCACATCACAGTATCAACTATGACACAACACTTGAAATAATAGAAGTAGACAGCAACAGCAGCATACAACATAGGCTATTACACCATCAATGACTTCGGAATCTAATTACAACAACACATTCATTTCCTTGAATTTAATTGATGAAACAATAACAACTAAACAGTCAAGACTAACCAAATGAATGATCCAAAAACCTTATAAAAAAATTTAATCAGTCATAAATAATAATCCTTCAACAAAATCGCAAAGAATTCACATATGGCAACGAAACAAAAATAAAAATGTAGAAAATAACAGTAAAATTGAAGGAGATAGAAATATAATATACTTGAAAGAAGGAATGGAATTTGCGAAGAGGTTGATCCAAGAGATTTCAGTGGGAGTAGGTTTTCTAGGGTTATCGTTAGGAAACCTGTACGGAATAGTGCATGCTCTGTAATTGGATTCAATCAGTAATGGAAATGCTACCAATTCCGACGAACTCTCCATTTTTTCTCTCTCTATAATTCTCACTTTCTCTCTCTATTGGCTGTATGAGAGAGATTGTAAGTGAAGAAGAGAAATAGAGAATATGCGAAGAGAGAGAAAGCTGCCCAGAAAATATTCGGATTCGTCGACAAGCAGCCTGATGTAACAATGAATGGGAGTGGGAATGGGAGTGGGACTGGCAGTCACAGATAGTACCTCTTCTTGTTGGATGATTGATTTCTTCCTACCGTCGATGGTCCCGAAGTGGTCAATTTACTAATTTTATAAGTTGCCTTTGTTTATTTATTATGTTGTCACGTACAAATTACAACGACTTTCATCGGCTTATAGCCTGGAGGGATGTTAATCGAGTTGAGCTACTCATAAACAACTCGTACTTAACTCGATCAAAACATGACTTACTTTAACCCTATTTAAATTTTGTAGCACGCTGTTTTAAATCCTTGTAAAGATGATTTATAATATTTGTTGTTAAACTTCAATTCCTTTTTATAAAACAATTTTGGTGTACGCGAGCTTCATATTGAAGTTCATGATAAAATCACGCGTCAATTAGTGTTAAAGTGCATAATGTTCCTACTTTCAACTTCCTATACTCAATCTTTATAAGTCTCGCTTCTCATTTTCCCTAATACTAGTATATCGTATATGCATATCAAAATCATTAACGTTTCTCAATTCTTATGGCAGCGTGCACATGTTTTTGGAAATTTGAATGTATTAATATATTGTCATACTGACTAGCTCAAGAGAAAGGATGTTATAGTTATTAATTCTAGTTTAGAGCCTACATGGCTTGGATTTACTTGTGGGATGGGATGCCCTCATACTTACTTGTGGGATGGGATCCCTCAAACTTACTTGTGGGATGGGATCCCTCATACAAGGGAGGATCTTACTTGGGGCTGGTAGGGGCCTGACCCCCAATAATTTCTTTTTTGCATATCTAGATATAATACACGAGTTGTATTATATATAGCACATACAAAAATCTTATAGTATAATGGTTAAGGATTCAACTTTTAATATAATGTTTAGTGCGATCAAAACTTGGCCATTTTAAATTTTTAGTCCAAGATCCGCCACTGCGGCCTCATATCCTCAAGTCACAAGAAATGCGTAGTTTAGCACCTGGTAAAATAAGGAACATTTCTCACACAATAAACTCAACAAAAAAAATAAGACAGCAGATAGCTATCATTCATTTCATAGTAAATAATACTACATGTTAATATTAGCACAAAAATTGTCACAGTTATCCCCCTGCTAGCTAATTAAGTTGGCCAACCTCAGCCCATCTGATACTGCGTGCAACTCTATTAGTTAAGGACATGGAGGAGGCATCTGGATACCAATGTATCTTGCACGAACATTCTCACAAGTCGAAACCGGTAGTCTCTCTCCTGATGTCAAATTTAAATGAACATTCTGAAGGAAAATATTCTTGCATGGAATCCCCTTACTACAAGATAGTGTTACTGCAACTTCAGATAGTGAAGTCCCTCTAATATTCTTGAAATATATGTTGCTCAATCTAACCCTTGATGGTGCCTGCCAAAAACATTAGTAATTGCATAAACTCTGTCAATAATTTGACTAACTTCAAGTGGACTAAGATTAAGTTGATCTTAAGACTTAATTAATTACCTCAGATGAACAAGAATCAAAGGGGCAATATGCTTGATCAATAATAATTGGATTTCTAACATGCTTCATCACAATGTTCTCAAATTTCATGTTAGTTGCCGCGCTTTTACCAGGAGAATTAGCCCATGTTTTGATCCTAATCCCATTTGAAGTCCCAATAATAGTGCAATTTCTGACAAAGAGTCCATTTACATCTTGCTCATGTGGATATTTTCCTAAGCTTCCAACACTGAAACAAACCAGTAACAAGTTAGATTAATAATCTAAACCAGACATATAGAAAAAAACAGAAAAAAAGAATGTTTATATAGGTTATACCTTATACCATGACCTGGTCCACAAGTGATATTTGTAATGGTGATTTGAGAATTTCCTTGGCCAACCGAAATGCAATCATCCCCGGTTCCGATATTCGATCTAGAGAATTGAACATTAGCACTTCGTTCGAGGTGGATACCATCTGTATTCGGACTGTCTTCTGGGGCAGAAATCTTAAGTGCACTGCCTTTGAAATTTCTGCATTCTACAAGAGCTATATGAAAAAACTTGCTGTTCAATGAAGTAATATCATGAACAACTGTTCTGTTCATACCCACAAACTTCAAATTCTGACATACCAAAAACACCCATTTCATTTCTAAAATTAAGTGATCATTTCTAAAATTTAATTTCATAACAGAAAATGTGAGAGAATAAGACATACAGTTGGAAGAAGATCACAATTAGAACTAGTAGGGCAGTCATTGTAAGGCCAAGCTTCAGCACCTTGCCCATCAAAAACCCCACCTCCTTTCAAGATAAGTCCATTGATCCATGCAAATTCAATCCACCCGGATCCAAATTCATACCCGGATAAGTCGGTTGTCGCCTTTAAATAACCCTGTATGTATAATAAATCAATGACTTTTTTCAGTTGATCATACTTCAAATTAAAAGAATCACTTTTGAAGAAATAACCAACTTGCTAATTTCATTTTTCTTTACCTTCATTAGAACTGTAAGAGATGATACTTGTTGACAAGGACCTCTAAACTTAAGAGGGCCAACTAAATAAGTTCCTTTAGGTATCAAAAGTGTAACATTGCCTTCAGAGTTACATGCTTTCTCCCAAGCTGCAATAAAGGCCTAATCCAAAAAAAAAATTATGACCTTAATCAACGAATCATAGTTAAAAAAAAGGTAACAAAAACTAGTTTTAAATTATGAAGATCAACGATCAATAATTTTCTGAGATAAAGGAGAACCAGGCTATCATCGTTTCGACCGTCAGCTCGGATCCTGGAATTATTCCTCACATTGATGATGATACCATTGCCTAGGTGTTTACTAGTTGAGTTTACTTGACAAAAGATATTAGCAAAGACTGTATAGAACAAAAGGCAGAGGTTCATTGTGGTAATTCTGCTCATTGTTTTTTGGTTCTCCTTGTAAGTTGTAACTGAAGAACCGTTTTAATTTGTCTAGAGACTAGAGAGTGCTGCTCTGCATGGTTCATTAGTACTGCTAGACGGTTTTCTTTTGTATTTTGTTTACCACTTCGTATGCAACTGCTATTGCTGACCAACTTTTATTTATTTTTAATCTCCGGAACAATACTGCTGAGTGCTGAGGAAAACTACCCACTATCTTCCGATCTTCCTCAAGTGAGTCATTTGAAACGAAGTTCATGGTTATTTCAGATTGGAAAAAAGGTAAATCTATTTCATATTTAGGTCCGGTTTTGAACAAATTAAAATTCATGCAAGTTTTGGGTTTGCTTGGCTTCCTAATCGAGTAAATATCAGATCGAGCAGTTCTCTCGTTGAGGCCATTACAATTTACAATTGCCAATTGGGTAGTTAATAATTAGGTGGGTCGACGTTTAGATTTCCATATAAAATGTTTTAATTAATATATTTGTTTTTAATTGATTTTTTTATTCTTGTAATAATTATTATAAGTAATATATTATTATATTGTTAGCGAAATTATAACTATTGTTGTTAATGTATTAATCATTGTTATGCCATAAAGAAAGAAAAAGAGTACAAATAAGATTTGGAACACAAGTTTTGAGTTAATTCCATCAGAAAATATAGATTTATACTTCCTCCGCTCCACAAAGACTGCAACACTTGAGTTTTCAAGGTTTCCAATGCACAACTTTAAATGAATTTTTTTTTAATTATGTATTAATAAAGATTATAAAAAATTATATTTTGGAACTACACATTCACATAAATCTACGCATGCAACCAGAGACTTTTGTTCAACTATGTACTCTAATGCGTACTAGTGGCTAACTGAAAGATACACGACTAGCTAATGTAGAGGAGCAAGTTGCAATCTTTCTCTACACCATAGGTCATAATGTAAGGAATTGCAGTTTACAAGTCACATTTCGTCGTTCCGGTGAAACCATAAGCCGATATTTTCATAAAGTTCTTGAAGCTATCCTTTCATGAGAAGATCAATTCCTTATACAACCGGATGGCTCAAATGTTCCTTTAGAGATCCAAAACAAGCATAGATTTTATCCATACTTTAAGGTAATTTTTTTTAAAATAAAGTCAGCATCAAATAATATTTTATATGCAGAGATATAAAAATTAAATTAGATAAATTTTATGTCAGGATTGTGTAGGTGCTATTGATAGGACACATGTTCGCGTCAAAGTTTCTAACACTAATGCACCGAGGTATCGTGGTAGAAAAAATTAGCCTACACATAATTTCTTAGCTACATGTTCATTTGACTTAAAGTTCACTTATGTGTTACCTGGATGGGAGGGAAGGGGTCAGATTCAAGGATACTTAAAAAATCCATTAACTAGAGAAGATAGCTTGCATATCCCCGAAGGTGAAAATAAACTCATTGATATTTTTACCCATATTACACACTTCAATTAGCTTATTTCCATTAATAGTTTTAGGTAAATATTATCTTGTCGATGCCGGTTATATGCTCACGGGTGGCCTTATAACCCCTTATAGGGGTGTACGTTATCACTTGAAGGAATATTCGTCACGTGGCCCCGAAAATGCTCAAGGACTTTTTAATCTTCGACATGCATCACTACGTAATGCTATTGAAAGAGCCTTTGGAGTGTTAAAGAAAAGATTTGCTATTATTGCTAGTTCAACAGAGCCACATTACACTTTTGAAACACAAAGAGACATTGTTTTGGCATGTTGTATCTTGCATAATTAATGACTATATATCCTGACGAGGAACATATTGCTGAGGTTGACCGTGAACTATCAAATAGGCCTGCACGAGTAAGGCACAATAATGTAGGAGATGATGATAGTGAAGAAGGAAAAATTATTCGAGACAATATAGCAACTCAAATGTGGAACAATTACACACAATATCTAGCTCTACGGGGTGACATAACTTGAATTTTTTTGTATTTTTTTTACGTTAACTTCTTTTTAAGCGATGTGTGTTAGTTTTGAATGACATTGGAATGTATTTTTAATAGAATTTGAAATAATTTATTATAATATGATTAATTTTATATTTCATTATACTTTATATTTTGATTAGCCAGACGGATGTGCCAAACAAGAAACTTGGTGGATGTCAAATCAAGTGGACTGTATGGATGCACTTCTAATCGAGGCATTACTTCACCAACAATTGATAGGCAACCGAATCAATGGTCAATGGACTTCTAGTTCTCATGATACCATGGTTAAAGAGCTACATGAAAAACTCGACCTTCCGATTAAGAAGGAACATTTGCAAAATCGATAAAAAACTCTTAAAAAGAATTGGGTTTTTCTATGATATACCCCTGTATTTTTTAAAATTCTACGTTATACCCCTCTCGTTTTTTTATTCTACTTTGTACCCTGTGTTTTTCAAGTTTTCTACAAAATACTCCTAGTGTGTATTAATGAAAATAGACGTTATTGATTTTTGAATTCCCACCCAAACCTCCGTTTAGTACAATCTACTCCACTACACAATCTCCTAATCCTAACCCTAGCCCCCACCTCTCCCCATCCCCTCCACCCTAGCCCCCCACTCCCTCCCCGCCGCCCATTGCCCCCCACCCCATCCCCTTCGATTTTCCGCGGCCCCAACCCCCTCCCCTTCGATTTCCCCTAGCCCCCACCCCCTCCCCTTCGATTTCCCGCAACCCCCCTCCTCTTCGATTTCCCGAGCCCCCAACCCCCTCCTCTTCGATTTCCCTTGCCCCCCCACCCATCCCCTTCGATTTCCCGCAACCCCCCACCCCCTCCCCCTCGATTTCCCGCATCAATTTTCAATGCATCGTGCGGTTGCGAGATGGAAGAGAGAGATCTCGAGTGTTGATTTTTTGGATTTTGCGGATTTTGCATTGAAACACGATTGAATCTGGGTTGATTTTCTAAAAAACAATAGCGAGGGTGGTGGTGGTTGTTGTTCACAACTGCGGTGCGAGGGAGGGGAAGGGGTGGAGGGGAGAGAGTGGGGGGCTGCGGGAAATCGAAGGGGAGGGGGGGGGTGGGGCTGGGATGGCGGCGGTCATGGTGGTTGAGGGGGTGGGAGGGGAGGCTGAGGCTGAGGGGCCGGCGGGAGGGTTGAGAGAGCGAAGCCCAGAAATGCAAAGACAATTTAACTGTAAACGCTACGTACACTTAATGTAAGGGTACTATGTAGAAAACTTTAAAAGCTTAAGGGTACAGTGTAGAAGAAAAAAACATTAGGGGTATAACGTAGAATTTCAAAAAACACAGGGGTATATCATAGAAAAACCCAAAAGAATTTCAATGAGGCGTATGATATGTTCAAGAACTCAAGTGGCTTTGGTTGGGATGAGGAAAGTAAGCGTTTTGTGGCTGAACCTGAAGTATGGAAAGACTTGATAGAGGTACTTTTTGATGTAGTGAATGGTCAAACGCAATTTGATTGTACTGAGTTGCTTGGTGAGCTTATCATTATTTTTTTTTATCTGCAACCCTTCATGTAAATATTTTATTTTGTAGGCTAAACCTGAAGCTAAAAAATGGACGACTACTCCTCTTCCTTTATTAAAGGAGAGAGAAATAATTTTTTTTGAATTATTAACTCATTACAACATGAGGGTTCCAAAAACCTGACAATCATTGAATTATTGTGCAACTGACCATAATATTGGTACAAATTTCAAGTTTTTCCACGTTTAAATCCTTCCTAATATCCTCTTAAACATATTAGATGTCAAATCCGCAACCAATTACACTCCAAATTCCAAGCTCATTACAAATGATCCTAGCATCCACTATACCAAATTCAATTCAAATCATCGCAAAATACTTGATGATCCCAATACTTGCCAGCAGAAAGCAAATCACAATGCTAGTACAAAATGCAAGCCCCTCCAAGCTCTTTTATCTTTAACAATTGCCAGTACTTCTCTACACTTCTGATCAAACAGAGCACACCACCAACTCCTCAAATCTCACGAATCGAACGCGTCTTCCATTTTCCAATTGATTGCAACTCTCACTAGTAGCATACGTACTCAAAAATCTAAACAACTAAGAAATCGAGAATCAAAAATCTAATGAACTACGAGCAGTCGAGCAATAAACTAATAAAACCATCAGGTTACAACCAAATTCAAATTAAAATTTCGACAAAAAGTCTCTAGATTACAGAACCCTAATTTGAAGACTAACAAATTGGTAAAAATTAAAAATAAACACGCTAAAAACGAAAACCTAGGAGAGTGAAAAAGTAAAACCCCCATTTATTCACTACTTCTTGAAGCAACCTCTCAAGAAGCTATTAAAGAACGAAGTCATGAACGCCTCGTAACAAAAGAAGACTGAGAAAGGGGTAATGAAGAGAGTTGGAACCAGGAATATGGCAATCTTCCCCCAACTCCGGCGAGAGGTCGCTTGAAAATTGTACACCGTCCAAGCAGTTGCCAAAACCACCATGCTGGCGCCAAAATATGCAAAACACAACACCCTCGATTTCTTCTTCTTCTCTTCCTGATAGAAATTTGTGGACGCACGCGGAATTATCTGGACCCGAAAATACAATTTTATAATTTCATAAATTGCAAAGTATTGATTACATCAAAAAATTGTACACCAATATATTTGTGAGAGCCTATATCTCTCACTTATCTTTTTGGTAGAACTCTTGTTTCTACCCTTCATAAGATTTTGTGGGAGTTCTCTTGATTAGCTCAGGTCTCTCACTCTTACTTGATCTTGTGAGAACTCATGTTTCTCACTACACATGGGTGCTCTTAACTACCCATAACCTTGGTAGAACACTTATGTTTCTACACCCTTAAACACAATCACTTAGCTTGTTACCTATTTATAATGGTTATATACCTAATTCTACAATTTTCTATACTTATCTAAGAGATATTTTTTTATCTCTTATGTCTAGATTTTTCTAAATCACATAAGATATTGTACAAGATATTTCTAGACTAACTTTAAGATACATTAGAAAAATAGATTTTTCTAGATTAACTTTCAATACCTCCTCCTTCTCCTCCTTCTTCTTGTCCTCCTGATTCTCCTCCTCCTTGTCCTCCTGATTCTCCTCCTCCTTATCAGTCTCCGCCTCTTCAGTTTCATTCACCATCCTCATTTCACCCAACTCCATATCAGTCTCCGCCTCTTCATTTCATTCACCATCCTCATTTCACCCAACTCCATATCAGTCTCCGTCATCGTCTTCAAGATTTTTTTGAACATATGGAATTGAGAGAGAGATTGAGAGAAATGAATATTGAAAGGAATATTTATAAAGAAAATTCAGGAACTTTACAAATACCATCCTAGCTGGAGGATAATGATGTCATTTATTCAGAAGAAGAATCTAGCAGGAGAAATTAGTTAGCACTAGCAGTAGTGTAGAGTAGAGTGTGGAGAGAAAAACGATGTTTGACGTGAAAAATTGATATAAATGGGTCTTTTTAGAGGTGATCATGGGTCGGGCCAAGCCTTAAAAGAAGCCATTGGTCGGGCCGGGCCGAAATTTTGTGCCCAAAGCCCGTTATTTCAGGCCAAAAGGGCGAGCTTTTCGGGCCAAAATCTGGTCGGACCAAAAAATAGACTAAAAAGTCATTTTTGGCTTGCCCAAAGCCCGTCCCAAAGAAAAAAAATCGGGCCGGAACTGGCCCGACCGCTGGCCAAATTTTTTTGCCCAAACCCACCCAAAATTCGGGCTGGGCTTTTTTATCAGCTCTAGGTCTTTTCATTTCGACCAATTAGGGTAAACGACAAGGAAAAATATGAAATGTATATTTGCTATAAGTTTACACTTAGGATTTATTATTGGCTTAAACTTTTGTTGAGATACTTTATTTAGTTGGTTAGGGAGTTGTTTATACTGGTTTAGGATTATATAATGTCACATTATTGTATTGGTCGTATTAAAAAGTCCTTAGATTACAGATTCCTAATTTGAAGACAAACAAATTGGTAAAAATTAAAAATAAACACGCTCAAAACGAAAACCTAGGAGAGAGAAAATGTAAAACCCCCATTCATTCACTACTTCTTGAAGCAACCTCTCAAGAAGCTATTAAAGAACGAAGCCATGAACGCCTTGTAACAAAAGAAGACTGAGAAAGCAGTATTGAAGAAAGTTGGAACCAGGAATATGACAATCTTCCCCTAACTCCGGTGAGAGGTTTGCTTGAAAATTGTACACCGTCCAAGCAGCCGCCAAAACTACCATGCAGGCGCCAAAATATGCAAAAAACAACACCCTTGATTTCTTCTTCTTCTCCTTCTCCTTCTCCTTCTCCTCCTCATCCTCCTCCTCCTCCTTCTCCTCCTCCTCCTCCTGAATCTCCTCTTCCCCTTGAATCTTGATAGAAATTTGAGAGCACACGCAGAATTTTACTGGACCCGGAAATACAATTTTACAATTTCATAAATTGTAAAATATTGATTACAGCAAAAAATTGTACAATAATATATTTGTGAGAGTCCATATCTCTCACTTTTTTTTTTGTAGAACTCTTGTTTCCACCCTTCATAATATTTTGTGGGAGCTCTCTTTATTAGCTCATGTGTCTCACTCTTACTTGATCTTGTGAGAACTCATGTTTCTCACTACACATAGGCCTCTTAGCTACCTATAACTTGGTAGAACACTTATGTTTCTACATCCTTAAACACAAACACTTAATACCTATTTATAATGGTTACATACCTAATTCTAGAATTTTCTATACTCATCTAAGAGATATTTATGATCTCTTATGTGTAGAATATTCTATACTCATCTAATAGATATTTTTTATCTCTTATGTCTAGATTTTTCTAAATCACATATTATATATAAGATATTTTATAAGATATTTCTAGACTAACTTTAAGGTACATTAGAAATCTAGATTTTTCTAGATTAACTTTCAATAAATCTCCTCCTCTGAATCTCCTCCTCCATATCAGTCTCCTCCACCATATCGGTCTCCGCCTCTTCAGTTTCATTCACCATCCTCATTTCACCCAAATCCATATCAGTCTCCGCCTTTTCAGTTTCATTCACCCTCCTCATTTCACCCAACTCCATATCAGTACCTGTCATCATCTTCAAGATTTTTTTCAACATTATGGAATTGAGAGAGAGATTGAGATGAATGAATATTGGAAGAAATATTTAAAAATAAAGGGAAATTCCCACTGGTAACCCTATACTATGGAACATTTGCAATGGTGAACCGTTTTTTTTTCAGTTTCAAAAATAACCCTATACTTAGTAATATTATACGAAAGTGACCTTAATGATGGTAAAACCGTTAATTCAACCGTTAGTTTTATTGGTTTACCTAACCCAAGTTAACCCCAACCGCCAACCACCACCCAGCCCACTAACATCCCACCCAACCACCACAATTTTTACCAATAAAACTCACGGTTGAATTAACGGTTTTACCATCATTAAGGTCACTTTTGTATAATATTACTAAGTATAGGGTTATTTTTGAAACCTAAAAAAAAAACGGTTTACCATCGCAAATGTTCCATAGTACAGGGTTACCAGTGGGAATTTCCCAAAAATAGATTCAGGCACTTTACAAATACCATCCTAGCTGGAGGGTAATGATGTCATTTATTCAGAAGAAGAATCTAGCAGGAGGAATTAGTTAGTAGTAGTGTAGAGTAGAGTATGGAGAGAAAAGCGATGTTTGACGTGAAAAATTGATATAAATGGATCTTTTAAAAGGTGATCATGGGCCGTGCCAGGCCGGGTTTGGGCCGTGCCAAGCCTTAAAAAATGCCCATTGGTTGGCCCGAGCCGGACCAAAATTCGGGCCGAAATTTTGTGCCCAAAGCCCGCTATTTCGGGCCAAAAAGGGCGGGCTTTTAGGGCCAAATTCGGGCCGGACAAAAAAATAGACTAAAAAGTCATTTTTGGCTTGCCCAAAGCCCGTCCCAAAGCAAAAAAAATCGGGCCTTAATGGGTTCATATTTTCCCTCGCTTGAGCAACAAATTGCTAGGACTTTATTTTAAACCAACAAACATAATTACTCCCAAATTTTATTTGATTCATCTCAATAAAAACTTGAAATTTATAATGCTTTAGGCCCAAATTTTACATATCAGATTATTTTGCATTGAATCGAGTTAGATTTGATTCATCACTTAATTTCACATATGTTGAAGTTACTTTATGCTACATTAAATTGAGTCCAAATATTCTGTCCTAATTTTTGTACTATTATTATACTATTATGTGACATTTGGTGTTATAGATCCTCATCATCATATTAAAACAAATTTATTATTTTAAAAAATAAATAGGGCAAATAATATTGACATCAACTAATAAATATGAGTGGCATAGATGATGGTGCAAATAAGTGGAACAAACGATTTTTTTTTCATTTTACTTGAGTATTAATAGTACAGACATAATTATCTTCTTATAAGCTAGTAATGGTAATAGAAATCAAATTCTTACCAAATGGGTAAAATCTTACCTAAATCCCACAACCGAAAAAAAGTAAAAATTATGGGTCGGATTTCCACTTTCATACCAAATCAATTTTCTTTTTTCCAAATATCGAGTCGGACCTCTCCTCACAAGGCTATGTTCAGTTCACCTTATTTTTACTTATTTCAGATTAGATCAGACCAGCTCAGATCAGAAAAAATAAGTTCAGATCATGCTTATATTTAAAAACTTATTATTATTGTTATCGTTATTGTTGTTGTTGTTGTTATTATTATTATTATTATTATTATTATTATTATTATTATTATTATTATTATTATTATTATTATTATTATTATTATTATTATTATTATTATTATTATTATTATTATTATTATTATTATTATTATTATTATTATTATTATTATTATTATTATTACTACTACTACTTTATAGTTTATACGATTACTATTACTATTAATACTACTATTTACTAGTAAATTTGTTCAAAAAGATTATTATTATTGTCATTGTTGTACGTATTAATTATTAATATTGGTAATTACAATTAATGTCGTTGTTATTGTTATCATTATTTCAAGCTATTTCTATTCAAGAAGAAGGATGTTCTTTTGGCATTTGTACGTGTTCTTTTTTATATTTGTTCTAATTAACAATTTTAATATGCGATGTTTTTTTTTTGATGTTGTACATGTAAAGAACATGACAATAGTATATGATGTTTATTTTTTAACAATTTTGACAGTATAATATAAAGTATATGTTACTAGTTTATATAAAACATGAGTAGCATGGGATAATCTAATGGTATTGGCATCACCTTCAAATTCCCCCACAAGGGATTTCAACTTATATTATCATTAAAAACAACTATATAGAACATGACAACGATCAAAGAAGAATATTTAACAATTTTGTTCAAGATCATATGACTATATATAAGTTATAGGTTTATTTATAAAAAAACAATTGATTGATATAACAAAGAACATGTTGTTAGTTAAATCCGAACATGCCATCAATATAGACTTTCTTTTTTTTTAGAATTTGTTCTTTAAATAGATTTTGTATGCTCTTTCAATAAATGTTCTTTTTTTATTATTATCATTATATGTTCTTTTCATTACTATCTAGTCAGTTCTTATTATAAACGGATCTTAGACATGAACAATATGTTCTTTTTACCATGAACAATATGTTAAAATATGTGTTCTTTTATTTCTAATTGTATGTTCATATACTATGTGTTCTTTTTATAAAAAAAAAAATGCAATTATTATTATTATTATTATTATTATTATTATTATTATTATTATTATTATTATTATTATTCTCATCATTCTCATTATTATTATTATTATTATTATTATTATTATTATTATTATTATTATTATTATTATTATTATTATTATTATTATTATTATTATTATTATTATTATTATTTTTATTATTATTATTAAAAGTACTGATAGTAATAAAATGATAGTAATAGTAATACTAATAATGAAATACAAAGTAATAATAGTATTAGTAATAATATGTTTTTATAAAAGATAAGTTCAGATCAGACCAGATTAGATCAGAAAAAATAAGTTCAGATTAAATCAGATAAGTTCAGATCAGTAAAAATAAGGTAAACTAAAAATAGCCTTAAAACAAGTTCTCCTGATTTTATCCTCTTGGAGAATGTGAACTTGGAAAGTGTGAAGTCTGGGTACTATAACACAAGTGGTTTGATTTTGACCACTGAGCTGTAAATATTTGTATAAATACCCATGAGGTAGGAGGGTAAAAATATCCAAAAAATTATTGAGCGAAGTTCATGTACAAATACCATCCTAGTTGGAGGGTAATGATGTCATTTATTCAGAAGAAGAATCTAGTAGGAGGAATTAGTTAGCCTTAACCACTTAGTTGTAAATATTTTATAAATACCCATGAGGTAGGAGGGAGAAAATATCCAGAACATTATTGAGTGAAGTTCATGTTCAGTGGGAGAGACCTTTACCTCTCGAATGTAAGGGAGTTGTAAGCGTTGGTTTCCTATCAATTAATACAACTATCTATCCTTAAGTGCCTTATTTTTCAAAATAAAATATCATAAGGTCTTATAATTATATGTCATTTAAAGATTTGCACAAATAGTTAGATACCTAACCTTTTTATGATAATATCAAGAGACTAATATAGTCTTATAGACATAAACTCTTACTCCAATTCCTTGAAGAAAGTTAAGCTATTGCTTTCATCCCCAAACTTTTAAGTGTTTATTTTTCAAAAATCATGCAATAATGAATTATCATGTCATTACGTCAATTTTTCCTCGCTTGATAAAAAGTTACAAAAAGTAACAACCTGGGGCATCGCCCGGGACACTTACTAGTTTAGACATAAAATGTTGCAACTACTATAAAACAAGACATAGTGGTATCTAAATGTTACACATATTTTTCAATATTTTGAATAATTTGGCGGGAGAAGGTAACTTTTAGTTGTGACACATTTTAAGAATTTATCATTTGCATCAAGGAAAATAAGAAACATTAACAAATAAGTCTATAACTATATACATCAATTGCTCATGACATCATTAGCAACAAAATTATTATACACCAATCATAAATAAGAATATGGGAACCCAAAAGACACATCTTAAAAAAACGAATGAAATTATGATTAGTGAACGAGTGGTCTAATTATTTTATTATGGATTTGTATATTAACTCAAATCATAATTAGGAAAGAGGAAAAAGAGGAAAAAGAATATAGGATAAATCAACATAGAATGAATTATGGTTTGCCAAACAAAAATAGACTAAATTCAAGATATACACGAAAAAAAGGCTCAACTGTGAAGCTCAGAACGCTCACAAAAATGAATTCAATGATATCCGAATTGGAATTTCAGGCATCTAAAGCATCATAGAAATAGAAAAATCAACAATCTTAAGTGAACATCTTTCCCCATCTTCAGTAGGAAGTTCCCTTTTCTAACATATCAGTGCTTCAAATCCTACTTGTAGGAATATATAGATGCAAATAGCGGAATTTCATAAAACAATTTCCTAACATCTATCATAGGATCGTGAACATAATCAAACACATGAATCATTCAATGGGGAGTAAATATCAAACCTTTGTATCGAATTTCTGTTGTATGCAAGCTTTGAAGATCCGAGAGCCCCAAGTATTGCTCCTCTAATTAGTCCATGAGCACCAGTTGAACACCAACGTTTGCTAGAACGGAAGAGAAGAAATCTCTTGCTTTTAGGTGGTATAGGCGCCGGTTAAAGGGAATAGATTTGGGTTTCACTTCTCTTTCTTGTGAAAAGAAACTGATTAATGAATTAATCACCTAAACCCTAATATTATATCCTATATATAATAGAAGAGTCATAGGCTAGTTAGGAGAATTAATTCTCCTCCTATTCCCCTTAGGACCGGCCCAATCCTAATCCTAAATGGATTTGGATTGCTTTGTCCAACTTGTGCTACAATGTGTCACCTCATAGGATTAATCTATTTTAGTTATAGGCACAATTCATATTGTCCTATTAATCATATTTGTTCTCTAGCAAGAAAATATGATTACTAAAATAATTAACTTTATTATCTTAATAATATAATTCCTATTAATATTTAGTAATTACCGGGATGTCTAAGGACATATTTCTCCAATCTCCCACTTGTTCGAAGACAAGAGCACAATGTTAAATTCCTTAAGTCACTTAATGCCATTTGATGACACCATGTTATTCTCAAATTTATGTTCCTTGATCGCTGAGTTCGAACTGCTCAAATAAGGATTAACTCTTTAATCCTATTCCACATGGCCATGTAATTTTCCAGTTCTTGCTCATCAAGAGACCCAAACACCATTCCTATTTAATAGGAGGACTTATCCACTCTTGTATGACCGTAACTCCCACTCAATTCTTAACCCACCTGATCACTGCCTTTATAACCTCCTTTTACGGCGCGACGTTTAACAGTGTTAAAGTTAAACTAATAATATTGTGGCTATTAAGACATACTCATGTCTAAGGAATCCACTAAATATAGTAGTTTGATTCTACTTTTAGAATCTAATTAGGTCAAGTCTCAATGTATTAACTATACATCAATATAATCAATTAGACATCTCTATGTCTCCATAGCCCATGGAACTGCGCTATTAATTAATTATATACTAGTGTTTTAAATAAATCACTTATGTCTAATTTAGTGATGTAGACTAGAGACTTTAAATAAATTGTGATTTCAGTTCACTTTATAGGGTTCCATTATCAAAACGTTTTCGATAATCCTAATTGAAAACACTAATTATTTGGACATTTTATTTAATACTAAACCAAACAATTAAATATGAAACGAATTTTTAGATAAACATTCAAAGCATAATAAATGCCTTCACAATTGTAAACATGAAGTAAGCAACCTAAAGCCATTCTCCCATATGCTTAAGCCCCATAGACCTAGTATGACACTCATGCTTAGGTTGAGAAAGCGGTTTAGTCAGAGGATGTACTATATTATCCTCAGTATGAACCTTGCTTACTTTCACATCCTCTCTTCCAACGATCTCTCGAATAAGATGGAATTTTCTGAGCATATGTTTAGACCTTTGATGAGATCTGGGTTTCTTAGACTGAGCAATGGCACCATTGTTGTCACAATACAACTCAATGCCATTCTCAATGCTAGGAACTACACCAAGCTCACTAATGAACTTTTTGATCCAAACAACTTCCTTTGCTGCATCTGCTGCTGCAATGTACTCAGCCTCTGTTGTAGAATCCGCGATGGTACTCTGCTTAGAGTTCTTCCAGCTCACAGCTCCTCCATTGAGACAAAATATGAAACCAGATTGAGATCGAAAATCATCTTTGTCACTCTGGAAGCTTGCATCGGTGTGTCCAGTAACAACTAACTCATCATCTCCACCATAAACCAACAAATTATCCTTAGTCCTTCGCAAGTACTTAAGGATGTTTTTCGCTGCAATCGAGTGTGCATCTCCTGGATTTGACTGGTATTTGCTTGTAGACACCAAATTTTGAACACCTTTTTCGAATAAATAAAGATTTTGAAAAGAAATAAAAATAACGAAAAATCGTCATGCATCGTAGAGCGCGCGCCCCGTCATGTTTCGCCCCGGAGCGCGAGTTTTATTCTGTCGTACGGTTTTTCATTTTTTGTGTATTAGTCATGCGGTTTCGGCTTAGAAATATAATTTCCGTGAGTCGTAGTCAATAACTACAACCACCGTTTTAATAAAATGATTCGTAGTAAAATCATGCCCGTCTTTATTAATTAGACGAGTTTTCGTTAATTGTCTTAAGATAGTCTTTTGGAAAAAATGAAAAACGAGTCGCGACTAGGCGTCGGGATTTTAGCCGTATCCCAAAACCGGCATTAAATCAGTTTTCTTGATGGTCAAGTCATTGTTCATTGAATAAAGAATAAGAATATATTCTTTATCTGCTAATCACATCCTTTATTAGGGAATAAGAATCATGAAAAGGAGTGAGAATAAGAATCAAATCTCATGTATAAGAAGGCAAGAATCCGGATTTTTTAAGGAAGAATCGAGTGTGCGCCAAGCACACGATCATGCGCTAGACGCATGATCGTGCGCCTAACGCACAGCATGGCCTGCGCCAGATGCAGAGCCTTGCGCCTAGCGCACGACGTTGTGCCTAGCGCAGGCTCCTGCGTTTGGCGCAGCGTTCTAATCAGCTTTATATTGCACGTTTTTCGATGTATTTTTTTTACGTATTAGGGTGTTTAGGGAAGCATATTTTCTAAAAATCTGATTTTGCTTCATTGATGAGAAAATCCAAAAAGAATAAGAATATTTGTGTTTCGAAAGAGATTTGATGATGTCATTAGGGTGAGGTCATTAGAGTGATGTCATTAGGGTGATTAAGGATGAGAAAAATTAGATTTTTTTTGGGTTTAAAATCAGATTTTTTTGGGTTAAAAATCTGATTTTCTACTTCTTTGAAACCCTAGTTCATTTTCCTCATTTCTCTATAAATACCCTCCTTTTTTTACTTTAAAACCAAGTTGAAAAAAAACTCAATTCAACTTCACAACTTCTCTCTCTACTACTCTTCTCCTCCTTAATTTTTCCATCTAAGCAAAAGTCATAATTAGTAAGTAAGGAAGTTGAAAAAAACTCAACTTAATTTCACTACTTCTCAATACTCCTCTCATCTTCTCTACTACTTTCTTCCTCTAAGAAATCTCATTCAAGGAAAAAAAGTAAAATTTAGGAAAGTAGTTAGTAAGTAAAAAAAGTTCATCAAAAAACAAGAACACAAAAAAGAGAGTTTAAGTTAGTAATTGAGTGGATTTAGAAACTCATTTAGAAAATAAGAAATTAAAATCACAAAAAAGTAGAAAAATTTGCAAAAAGGAAATGCATCATTGAGCTAGCAAGGTAAAGTTGAAACTCTTGTTATTTTTTATTATCTTCTTAATCATCTACTAACTTTCTCCTTGTTTCTTCTTATCATTTTTTTAATTTTTGGAGTGATTTGGGTATGAGGAAGTCCTAATAGGTTCCCAACCTTAAATCACCCCACCTAGAATAGTCAACTCTAATGGGGAGACTCTTTAGAAACAATGTGATTATGTGAGTTTCCTTAATCAAGTTGTTATTCATCACCAAAAAAATATTTTCATAAAAAAATTCAAGACAAATTGTGCATAAACATCTCCATAAAAAGAAAATGTGATGCTGTAATTATAATCAGTTTTAATTTCGTACTTCATTTCATTTTTTCGTCTGTATTTAGTTTGTAGGATTTAATATTTTCCCTATTAAGTGCAAGATGTTTCTAGAAACTGGGATTTAGAATTTCTAAAAAACAAATTTTGTACAAATATTTAAAAATCATTTAACTTTGTTGTGCAGAACTGATTGTTTCCAGTACCACCTAAGCTTGTTCTGTCAATAAAGTTTAAAATAACATCATTTAGATAAAACTAAAAACATCAATTTTGAATAAAATATCAGTAGATTTTCAAAAATATAAAAATCATGTTCATATGAATTTTATACAATTTTACATCATTTTTACAAAACCGTTCATGTAAATCACTAAATTCCATAAAATTGATTTTCTTTTCAGTTAAGAAAACAAACAAAAAATGATCTTAAAAATGTCCAATTCAAGTGAAAATTTTCAGTCTAGTTCTTCAAAGTGTCTACAATGTTCATACCAGAATTCACTTAAAAATAAGTTCAATAAATTGGATTCCAATGAACAAATTGAATAAAGGTCCTGTTTTGACCAGTTTGAGTATAAAATTCACCATAATTCAAGTTGTCACTAAAAGCTTGTGAAATTTTGACACAACATAAAGAACACAGATTTATCCATAGATGTATTACATGCTCAATTTAGCGCTTTGTACAGAAAGTTATGATTTTTACAAGTCAGTACAAGAACAAAAGTGCAATATGGAAAATGAAATAAAGTGATTAACTCAAGTTTCATAAAAAAATTATTTTCTTCGCACGAAAATGTGAATTAAAAGTCATGAAATTTTAAGTTTCTCTTAAAATGTCTCATTTTATCATGTAAATAAAAATCAATAAAAATTGTCATAAAAATCAAAATCAAAGAGGTTAATTAATATCTAATTTTCACAAGTTTACAAATAAACATGAATTCCAAAGCCCATTCAAGGAGATGAAGATCAAGGAGCGTCATGGTGAAGATCAATATTGAAGACTTTGTATAAATCATAGAATTTGTAAATATTGTTGTAATAGTAATTTCTTTGTAAATAGTTATTACATCACTCATTAATAAAAAAACATGGAGATGTTTATGCATAATTTTCATAAATAATTCCACAACTCTTTTTAAATAAAATGAGCAACCAATGTTACAAATGTTGCATGTTGGGCCCAATATATCATAGTATATGAATCAAATGATCCAATCTCAATTAAGAGGAAAAATTGCAAATCTAACTAAGTTAAATTGTATGATGATCCATCTTACATTTTAAAAATGTGTTCTCCATATTCAAATGGATTAATCATATAATTTGATATAGTTAGATTGGTAATTATGATCTCTGAATTGATTTTAGGTCGTTTCACGTGTCTCGCTTTAAATGGCCAAATTCCAATTAGCCAAACACAATCTCCAAATTCGGTCTCAAATTGATCATTTCTCTCTAAATGACTTAATAATCTTCAATTAAGATTATTTCTCAAAAGCCTTCAATTAGGATGCAAACCTCTTCTTCTAAGACCTCTTAAAAATCATAAACGTGATCACTAACTAAGGTGGTTATTTCAATCCTTGATTAATCGCTAATTGTTGTATTTCATGTTTTGATGATGTCAAATACATAGGTTATCATATAGTTCTTATTTTTATGAAAAATATAAAATACCAAAAATATTGTAATATTTAATTTTGCATTTATATCTTGTGGAGAAGGATTAATTAATTGCTGTTTGGCTAATTGGAATTTGGCCATTTAAAGCGAGACACGTGAAACGACTTAAAATCAGTTCGGAGATCATAATTACCAATCTAACTATATCAAAGAAAAAATAGAGAACTTTCGAGCATAAAAAGAAGATCTATACTTAGAAAGTTTTCTAGTGATTTCCTCTTATATTCAACATACTTATCATTGTAATATTCATAGTGTTTGGGTGAGAGAAAATTGACAGAATATCCTTGTATTCAAGAGAGAGAAAGAAAGAGAGAAAAGAGAAGACTTCGAGTGAAGTCAAAGAGAGTGTCATCAGTTCAGGGGGAACTAGGTGACTGGGAACAAGTTCCTAGAGGAACAGAGAAGGTCCGTTTAATAGGTTGTAAAAGATAAAGTCTTTTGGCCTATTATAGTAAAGAGAGTTCGAGTCAAAATCCCTCGTGGTCAAGGTTTTTCTTCCTATTGGGCCTAGGAAGTTTTCCTTGTAAAAATCTTGTGTGTTTGTCTCTTTCTACTTTTAGTTTGTTTTTTAATTCCGCAATACATTTTGAAAATTTCCTCTCAACTACAATTCACCCCCCCTCTTGTAGTTGGTATAGTGTTCATACTAGAATAACAATTGGTATCAGAGCCTTGTACCTCCAGATCAGCTGACACTGAGGAGTTTGTACCTGGAACAATGAACACGACGGGAGAAAAGCTTGATGAAGGGTATTCAACTCAACGCCCACCTATGTTCAATGGCAAACATTATCCATACTGGAAGAATTGTATGGAAATATTTATTAAAGCAGAGAATTACCAAGTATGGAAGGTAATTGAAATTGGTGACTTTGAAGTCATAAAGAAGAACAACAAAGGGGGACATATTCCTAAACCCCTTGCCGAGTTTGACAAAGAAGACTTCGACAAAATGGAGATGAACAACATGGCCAAGAAGCTACTCCATTGTGGTCTTGGTCCCCATGAACACAATCGAGTCATGGGATGCAAGACTGCAAAGCAAATGTGGGAACTCCTTCAAATCACTCATAAAGGAACAAGCGAAGTGAAACGATCAAAGATCAATATGCTCATGGATAAGTACGAATTGTTCCACATGAAACAAAAGGAGCCTATTCAAGACATGCTCACTCGCTTCCCAAACATCATAAATGAACTTGAATCTCTGGGAAAGATAATCTCTCCAGAGGAATAGGTTCGTAAGGTACTAAGGAGTCTACCACAAGATGAGAAATGGATGGCTAAGACAACGACACTGTTGGAAACCAAGGACTTCATAACGTTCAACGTTGAACAACTTGCTGGTTCCTTGATGACCCATGAGTTACATTTAGAAACTCATGAAACTGAATCATCAAAGCCTAAGGCTCTGGCTCTCAGGTCAGAGGAACAAGAAGATTCATAAATTGATAATGAAGAAGCTGCGATGATTGTAAGAAGATTCAATAAATTCTTCAACAAGAATTACAAAGGAAAGGTCACAAAGAAACCAACGAAGCTAAGTTGTCATAAGTGTGGAGGCCTTGATCATTTCATCAACGAGAAAGCAAAAGGGAAATACAAAGAGAAGGGCAAGGAACAACTAAAGTCCTTTTCGAGAAATGATATGAAGAGAACCATGGTTGCAGCATGGGGAGAGTCTGACTTAGAGGAGGAGCAGGAACAGACTGAGGAAGAAACTGCCCATCTATGTCTCATGGCGAATATCGAGGACAAAGTGGAATCTTCAAACCCCAAGGTATGTTTTAATGCCATTGAAGAGGAACTTACAGAACTTAATAAAAGCCAATTAATAAAACTTTTATTAGAAACCTTAGATGACCACAAGGAAGTATGCGCAAAAAGAGATCAATTAACTAATGCCTTGAAAGTCACTAATAACCATTCTAATTGGCTTAACACATTAAAATGTGATACTGAAAAAAGATTCTTTGAACTTTTTGACAAGAGTAGAGCTTATCAAGATGCATTTAAAAAAGTTAAAAACGAGAATTATCTTTTGAATTTGGAATTGGCAGAATTGAAACCGTTTGTTCCTGAAGGAACAGTCTCTTCAATTAATACCAGAAATATTGTTGAAATTTTGAAAAACGATTATGAAAATGTTGTTCAAGAAAATCTGGTATTAAGGAAGAAACTGGAATCCTCAAGGAACAAGCTTCCTGACCCAGTCTCTTGGATACAAAAGTATCAAAACAAAGGAAAAGATGGTCTCGGTTTCAATCACAAGAAAAAGGACAAAAAGAAAAAAATATGTTGACCTACCAAGTAGCAAGATATGTTCTTACTGTGAGAACAGTGGTCATATAGTGTCTGACTGTTCCACCAGAGAAGAACGTATTGAGAGGAACACGTACCTAGTAAAACAGGTTTGGAAAATTAAGAAAGACTCAAGTCCAACAAAGGAACCCAAGCTAGACTGGGTTCCTACCACAAACTAGTTTGCTATGGTACATACTGAAGTGAGGGGGAACAACCTGTGGTACCTCGATAGCGGTTGTTCTAAACACATGACAGGAGATAGATCAAAATTTCTCTCACTCTCAGTCTTCAATGGAGGAACTGTGACCTTTGGAGACAATCTTACAGGTAACATAGTAGCAGTTGGTAAGATTGGTAAATCTCAGTCACATTCCATAGATAATGTATTTTTTTTCGAGGGTTTAAGCATAGTTTACTTAGTATATCTCAGTTTTGCGATAAGGGAAATAATGTGAAGTTTACTAATGAGTCTTGTATAGTCAGCAATGAAAGTACAGGAACCAAGATCCTTGAGGGAACGAGGAAAGGGAACACTACATGGTCGACCTGAACCGGAACAATCTCACATGCTTAAATGTGATCGAAGCTGATCCTCTTCTATGGCACAAGCGTTGCGGTCATGCAAGCCTGTCCCTACTGCATAAACTAAGTGCAAAGGACTTGGTAGTTGGCTTACCAACAATTAAGTCTTTCAACCACGGTGTTTGTGATTCATGTGTTAAAGGCAAGCAAGTGAGATCCTCATTCACATACAAGAAAATGGTAAGCACACAAAGTCCATTAGAACTTCTTCACATGGACTTATGTGGCCCTGTACGCATCCAAAGCCGATCAGGTAAGAGATATGTATTAGTTATATTAGATGATTTTTCAAGATACACATGGGTTATTTTTCTTCATAGTAAGGATGAAACGTTTGATGAATTTTTAACCTTTGCTAAAAAGATTCAAAGAACAAGTGGATTTAAATTAAAACATTTAAGATCTGACCATGGTAAGGAGTTTGAAAACTCCAAGTTTAATGAATTTTGCAGCAATGAAGGTTTAGACCATAACCTTTCAGCTCCTAGAACACCACAATAGAATGGTGTAGTTGAAAGGAAGAATCGGACCCTTGAGGATATGGCAAGGACGATGATTATTGCAAGCGGTCTTCCGAAGAATTTTTGGGCTGAAGCAGTGAATACGACATGCTACATCATCAATTGTGTCATGCTAAGACCAATCATTTTGAAGACACCTTATGAGCTCTTTAGAGGAAGAAAACCCAATATTGCTTACTTTCGTGTTTTTGGATGTAAATGCTTTGTACATAATAATGGAAATGACAACTTAGGAAAGTTCGATGCTAGAAGTGATGAGGCTATTTTTCTAGGATATGCCTTAAGTAGTAAGGCTTATCGAGTTTACAATAAACGAACAATGTGTGTTGAGGAAAGTGTCCATGTTATATTTGATGAGACTAACTCCTTGCAGGAACAGAGTCACAATGATAACTTTGATTTAGGTCTGACTCGTCCTGATGAGATTAATCATTATGATGAGGAACTAACCCCTGCAGGAAAAAAGAAGAAGCAAGTTCCTGATCCAGATAACCCTGCTCCTGATCCTTACGAGGAACTAGCAACTAGAGAAACTCAGGAAGATCAAGGAGCTCCTGAACTAGAAGAAGATCAAGTGAACCAATCACCTCAAGAAACTCAAGAAGCAACTAGGAGATTTGATCCAAAGCCTTGGAAACACCAAAATTCTCATCCTTTAGAATTAATAATAAGTGACATTGAAAAGGGAACTTAAACGAGATCCCAAATGAAGAATTTTTGTGCTTTTCACGCTTTCTTATCTATGACAGAACCTAAGGATCATATGGAAGCGCTTAAAGAGGCTGATTGGATCAATGCTATGCAAGAGGAGCTAAATGAGTTCCAGAGGAACAAGGTCTGGCACCTGGAGACTAAACCAAAGAACCAGAAGGTTATAAGACTTAAATGGGTCTTCGGGAACAAGCTTGATGAGCATGGAACAGTGGTAAGGAACAAGGCCAGACTTGTAGCCAAAGGTTATAATCAACAAGAAGGTATTGATTTCGATGAAACCTTTGCTCCTGTTGCTAGGATAAAAGCAATTAGAATTTTGATTACCTTTGCTGCCTTTATGGGATTTAAGTTGTACCAAATGGACGTCAAATGTGCATTCTTAAATGGTTTTTTACTTGAAGACGTCTATGTGGAACAACCTCCTGGATTCGAAAATCCGAAACTCCCAAATCAAGTCTATAAGCTTGATAAAGCTCTTTATGGGTTGAAACAAGCTCCTAGATCTTGGTATGAAAGGTTGTCAAAATTCTTGCTGTCACACGATTTCATAAGAGGTAAAGTTGATAGAACCTTGTTCCTTCGATCAAAAGAAACAGACATATTAGTGGTCCAGATTTATGTTGATGATATAATATTTGGTGCTACTAATGATCTTTTGTGTAAGGAGTTTGCTGATCTTATGAGTAGTGAGTTCGAAATGAGTATGATGGGAGAGTTGAACTTCTTTTTGGGATTGCAAATCAAGCAAACTGAAAGAGGAACAATGATCCATCAATAAAAATATGTCAAGGAACTGCTTATGAAATATGGACTGGAACAATCAAAAACCAACCACACTCCCATAGGAACAGGAACAAGGTTAGATGATGATTTAAATGGTAAGTGTGTAAACGAGAAGCAATATCGAGGTATGATTGGTTCATTACTTTACTTAACAGCAAGTAGACCCGATATTTCTTTTAGTGTTGGTTTATGTGCTCGATTCCAATCAAATCCCAAAGAATCTCACTTAACAGCAGTTAAGAGAATTCTAAGGTATTTGAAGGGAAGCGATGACTTATGTTTGTTCTATCCTCGAAGTGATGTTTTTGACCTAGTAAGCTATTCGGATGCGGATTATGCTGGAGACTTGGTTAATCGCAAGAGCACATCAGGCATTGTCCAGTACCTAGGAACAAGCTTGGTCTCATGGAGCTCAAAGAAGCAAAATACGGTTGCCTTGTCCACAGCAGATGCAGAGTATGTAGCTGCTGCTGCATGATGTTCCCAGGTCCTTTAATTTGGATCAAGCAACAAGTAAAAGACTTTGGCATTAAGTTCAAGTGTGTTCCTATCTATTGTGATAATACTAGTGCAATTTGTATCTCTAAGGATCCAGTTCATCATTTAAGGGTCATGCATATTCACATTATGCATCATTTCCTTAAGGATAATGTAGAAAACACTAGAGGAAAAAAGCCCAAGGGCTGCGGTCAAAAAGGGCCCAAGGGCTGCGTTTTTTGACCGCAGCCATTAGACTAGCAGCCCTTGACATTTAGGAAGGGCTGCGGTTTTTAACCGCAGCCCTTAGCGCGTTAAGGGCTGCGGTCAAGGAAAAACCGCAGCCCTTAGTGGGTTAAGGGCTGCGGTTAAGGGCCAAAACCGCAGCCCTTGGTGAGTTAAGGGTCTGCGGTTTTGGCCCTTAACCGCAGCCCTTAACCCACTAAGGTGGCCGCGGTTTTTCCAAAAACCGCAACCCTTTTTTTTTTTTTGAATTTTTTTGTCCTAAATGTTCCCAAACAGTTATATATATATATATAAGTATCATTTTTCATTATAAATTATGTTTTTTACACGAATATAGAGAAAATAATAACTAAATTACATTAGTTCGAGGCTGCCCTCGAATGTTCGAATTGCAATATATGAGCAGGATCACAACCATCAAAAAATAACCAACCAAAGAACAGCCATGGAGACATTACAACAACTCCACCAAGATCAGCATTCGAATCCCTCAAAAGCAACTTTTCTAGAGATGATAGAACCTGGCAAATAAAACCAAAACCGCTATAATTTGGAGTTGAAACTATATCTATGCAAGTACTACAAAGCGAAAAGTGGGACAGACCCACTTCACAAGAACAACTTTTAATTTGTTGATGTTGTAAGTACATGGCAGCTTACAATACAACAACAAATGGCTAAACAAATGGCTAGCAGGGGGGTTGCGGGTCGGGGGCAGTGGGGGCCGGGCAGGGGGTGGGGGCGGGGGAGGGGAAGCAGGGGGTCTTTGGGTGTGCTAGGGGTGTAGCAGGGGGCGCAGGGGGTAGGGGGCGGGGGTGGGGTGGGGGGGCTAGCGGGGGTTACGGTGGTGGGGGCAGCGGGGGTGCTTGGCAGGAGTGATGGCAGGGGGTGGGGGCGGGGGAGGGGAAGGCGGGGTGCCGGGCTGTGCTAGGGGTGTAGCAGTGGGGGCAGCGGGGGGTAGCAGGGGGCGCTAGGGTGGGGTGGGGGTTCGGGCGGGGTGGTGGAGTGAAAGGTCTTGGAGGTGTAGGATATGGAGCAAGAGGAACTGGCATCCTTAGATTATCCTCTTTCTCCACCACCAAAGTAGCTATTAGGACCTTTAAGGCTATAACATGATTCTCACCATTAACAGCAACAACCACCAAATTATTACTAGTCAAGATTTTCTTTTAGTGATTCTTATATTGATTTTTTTGGTATAAAATGATTACATCTAAGTTCAACTACCATACATACATTATATGATCCTAACATACATCCAAAGCAAGTAAACCTAATCATAAATAATAAATAATAAAAAATAAAGTTAAATGACTGTAATAGTTTGTAAACTAACTATTATTATCAAATGTATAATCAAATTATATTACATGATCCTAAATGCGTAAAATTTTTCCTATATAATCGAAAATGTCCTAAAACGACCTTTTAATTACTCAAAATGTACTTAGAAACAAATAAATGATGTTATATAAGCCTAATTGTTTGTAAACTAATTATTATTGCCAAATATATGGCCAAATTACATTATATGATCCTAAATGTGTTAAAAGGTTCATAATGGTCGAAAATAGCCTAAAATGTTCTCTTCTTATCCCAAATGTAGTTAAAAATGAATCAACAAACTTAGATGATTATAATAGTTTGTCAAATTATATTTGATGACACTAAATGCATACAATTACATTATACCACCATGTTTTTGCATGAATCAATGGACAAAAAACCCATGAAAACATTCACTTAATTGCTTATTAGGCCAATAAATCACACAAATATCAAGCTATAACCACTTCATTATCCATGGATCAAGCAATTAAGGTCCATTAAAGCAAACAATCAAGGTCAAAACAATTCAATAAAACCAGCACCATGATCCCAAAGGGGCTACAATGCCCATACTAATTCCTCGAACAATCATCTTCAATTAAGGGGAAAAGGGGGATAAATAAGGTTCATCCTCGAACAATCAACTTCGGATAAAAGGGTTCTAATTTCTAAAACATAATCGAAAAAAGAATTCTAACCTGTCTCCCTTTGGTTTTTTCACACCATCTCCAATAATAATATTAGCCATGGTATACTCGCATCGCAACGCACCTGAAAAGCATTATAACCATGTATCATGCTATTAACAAATGAACTTTCCACGTAAGAAAGATATATCCATTATCAACATATCAGCAATATAAATCAATGTATAAACTAAAAGTGTGATCTTTAAACATATCAGCAATATAAATCAATGTCTTATGGTTATGTATAAACTCCTTACCTATAGTCAAGGCAGGCCACTATGATGTCTCTCTCTGCCAACTGAAATCCAAGAAGAAAACCCCATGCTTTGTACCTAAATCAAGAAGAACGGGAACTAAAAACATCAACATGGAGGGAAAAAAAACAATAGCATGGAGGTAAAAGGAGAGGCAACACAGCAGAGTACAATGTTCCATGTCACCAATGGAGCTTGCATTAATGTATACATAGAATTCTTCTATCCTAATTCCTACAAATCCACCCAATTAAACGATATCACAATTCAGCTAATACAAGTCTACCATTCACATTTCGCAATAAATTGTCTGCATGTTCCTTCAAAAGTTCCCAACTGTGCGTTTGGAAAATAACGGTGGAGGGAAAGGGAACCGAAGGTCGAAGGAAAGCGAGAGAATGGGACTAAAGAGGAGATAAAGGAGAAGTGGCGGGTCTTGTGTACTCCCTCCTCTTTCCCCAATCCATCTCCAAAAGAACAAATATATTACTCTATCCTCCCTTCATTTCTCTTCAAATTCTCTATCTTAACACATTGTAAGGCAACATTTATCATCGTCGTACAATAGTTCCGCAAAAATGTCTTATAATTAACCAAACAAACCGAAAAAGAACTTGCACGAATCTAATAACTTAGAACAACAGAATCACATAAGCACTTCTCCTAGTATCTCAAGTCCAATTACAGCTTTACAACTCCCAATATTACACATCAGAGCGAGATTACACTAAAACTTACCATCAAGAAAGCACCAAGATTCACCACACTCCCAACATAATATCATACTATAACTCATTTTGCAAATTATTACATGCAAACATTATCACCGAAATAATCCAAAAGACATTAACATCATCCAATTCATCAACATGTATTCACATTTTCTAAATCAAAATGAAATCAAATTACAACATTAAAAAATAAGAATGAAGAAAATAAGAATGGGGGGTGTGTAGGGGTTGTGGGAGGGGGGGGGGGCAGGGGGTCGTGGGAGGGGAGGTGTGTGTGCAGGGGCTATTGAGGGGGGTGTGTGTGCAAGGGGGCGTGGGAGGGGGTGTGTGTGCAAGGGGCGTGGGAGGGGGGGGTGCGGGGGGTGGGAGGGGGGGTGTGTGTGGGCGTGGGAGGGGGGGTGTGTGGGGTGTGGGGGGTGTGTGTGTGGGGCGGGGAGGGGGTGTGTGCGGGGGCCTGGGAGGGGGGGTGTGTGCGAGGGCTGTTGACATGAAGCATGGGTACTAGCATACTGTGTGTGCAGGGGCTGTTGGAGGGGGGTGTGTGTGCAAGGGGCTGTGGGAGGTGGGGAGTGTGCAGGGGCTGTGGGAGGGGGGGCATGGGTACTAGCATACTCGCCAAACTTTTACAGTCTACACTCACTCCCTAATATATGTGAACTTGTTCTTGGAATGGAACATGAATCCAAGTTCCGAGTGCTAGGTAAACTTCACTAAATTTGTAGGAGCATTGAAAGCTTAAAAGACAAAGCAAGCATTAATATATGGCAATGTGCTCCAGTTCATGTCACAAACTCAGAACAGTGAGATCACTGGAGAAAGTTTGCTCAATTATTTTGTAGTCACATTTATTATGCATAACGATTCCACGATAAATAGTTGGCACAGTAAGCAATCCTCTTATTTAGCACAAAATCCAAACATCCAATCCAAACTCTACTAATCATCACAATGAGCAATTACTTGGTAAATCAGCATGATCAACTGCTTAGCCGGCTTTAATTTGCAACATTTAGAGTTTCTTAGTGCTTTATAGTCATAGTTTGTCAATGTTAGTAATCCAACATCAAATTTCTTCATCTTTCCCAAGACTAAAACAGAAACATCTTTTCTTTAACTATTTCAGAGTGATCCCAGAAAATTGATGATGATTACCTTAGTTATAGGATCCTTTCTAGCAAGCCTTTTCAAATATTGCGCCATTTTGCCATGAATACCCCGCATTTAATCAACTCAAAATCTTCAACATCACAACTTTATTAACCCACGTAAATTCTCAAACAAAGACTTCTATATTCCATTAATTACATAAAGAACCCGAAAATCGTACCGCGAAAGAGGTGGATTCATCCCCCTGAAGACCAGAATCAACCCGAGCCCTACCCACATAACCTCCAAACCCAACTGGGGCAGCACCAACTGGCACCAACTATGCCAATCCTTACCATGTCAAAAATGCAAGGGCTGGGAAGGGGAGTGGACTCTCAGTGTATGAAACCAAGCTATGGACTCGGTGTAGTATGAAACCAAACTATGCCAATCCTTACCATGTCAAAAAGTAAAATACAAAAAAGGAGAAAAAGAACTCGGGAGAAACATTGAACTAAGATATATAAACTGGAACAAGTAAACATTTAGATCGCGACTCAAAACATGCATGCGGTTCATCATCCTACGAGATCAAATAGTGTGATTATTAGACAAGCGGCTTGTGCAAGAATCAAATTATTATGATTCCAATTTCCAACCCAACTTAATAAGATTTTGAATGCATAATACGACTTCACCAAATATCCAACAAGTAAAAAAAAATAAAGTAAAGAACATCTAACCAACTTCAAGAACCATAACTAGTTAAAATAGAGCAAGAATGGAACCAAAACAACCATTAATTATCACACAAACATTTCAAAGAACACTTACCCAAAGATTGTTAAACAATCCAAGAAACCGTAATTAGTGAAAAACAAGCAAATACCCATATCATAAATCCACAAAAACAACAAAATTAATCCACCAAAAAAAAAACCATAAATTACCAAAGCAACGACAGTGATCACAGAAGGGTTGTTTTGAGAATTTGACATTTTCTTCAATGGTGTAAAGAGGAAGAACAACGCCTCTGTTTTCTTGAACAAGAAGAGTACACCAACCACCCTCTCGACACTCTTAAACTATTCAAAGGAGTACTCAAACGGTCAAAGCTATAGCCAAGTTCGAAACCTTATTCATTCCATAAAAGACTAATCAAAGTTCCAAACACTCTTAAACTATTCAAAGGACAGCTACTCTGTCCTGATTCATCAATCTTTATCAATTGCCAAAATCTCTCAACATAAATACATTAATATGCCAAACAAATAACAACAATATACACATAACCACAAAAAGGACTACAATATATACATTAATACAGAGAACCAAACCAAGGCTAGTGCAAACTTGAAAGAGAAAGAGAAACTCACATTGTGCATGAAATAAACGCTTGTTTCTTGCTACACAACTAGATCCAGCAGATCAACATTATGCATACAAGAAATTGTGAGCCAACTAACTAATACCTAACTCCATATAACTTCTCAAAAGCAGCAGAAGTCTTACATATAGGAACACCAACATATACGAAACCTAAATCCTATTGTTACTTCACCATTCGCACCAAAAGAACTGGCATATCAAACAAACAGACGTATTGACTACATGAAGTTTGACATGGCAATGCTATTAGTGATTCCATATTATAAAAAAGATCATTAAAAAAAAGAGAAACAAGGGTGATGCAGAAAGAAGGGTCGTTAGAAACTCCCGAGTCGCTAACCTAACCATCGGGACTACAAGAGGTTTGAAGGTGCAATAGCTACTCCTTCAACATTAGGAATCAACTGCCAAAGTGAGGATTTTGCAGAGGTAGCTTAGCAATTACATTGAGGAACACATCAAACAAAATTCAACACCAAATTCAACAACCAAATATATTAAAATTCTACCATACCTCAGCCTCGGGAGACATAGCAACATCATCATGTCCATAATCAACAATGCTAGGCTTATCTCTCCTCTGTCTCAAGGCATCCAAATCGACACAAAAAAATAGACATAACTCAAACTCAATCATACAAAATCGAATTCAATCAATAGAATCAGTAAAAAATAAAGCTAAAATTAAACACTGAATTGTATAATCATAAATCATGGTTAATTAATATAAAAAAGAAAAAGAGGAAATGAAGGACAAACTCGAGCAAGGCGACGACGAAAAAGATGGTGGAGAAGAGCGGAGGCGAGAGGAGAAGAGAGACGTTGCTCGCTGTCAACTTCTTGAACCACCAAGCCGGGAAGACCGGCGCACCACCAGCGCGAGGTTGAGGCAGTAGCAACAAGACCGGCGCACCACCAGCAGAACAGGAGAGAGAAAACTTCTTGAACAGCCACGAAGAGAGAGAATGTAGAAGAGCCCTCGCCGGCAAAACACCAACGGTTAGGAACCCTCGCCGGAGAAATGTTGTCGTCATCTTATCTTCGTTGCACTTGAATTTTCGCAAACCGCTCGGTGCTTGTTCGCAGGCGTCGCCGGAGATGGAAAGACTGAAGCGTCGCCGGTTGAGCGTCACTGGCACCGAAGAGGAGAGAGGAAGTGAGAGGTTAGAGAGAGAGGGAGGGGTGAGACGGTGAGAGATTTAGAAATATAAGTTAGTCAATTTGTGCGTGGGAACAGATTGAATGAGTTTATTTCATATTTTGGGCCCTCAAGGGCTGCGGTTAGCCCAAACCCGCAGCCCTTTATCTTAAAGGGTTGCGGTTAGACCAAAAACCGCAGCCCTTTATCTTAAAGGGCTGCGGTTTTAGGGTTAACCGCAACCCTTCACATTAAGGGCTGCGATTTTCAATAGACCGCAGCCCTTGCTTTTTTTTCCACTAGTGAAAAGGTCTTGTTAAAGTCGAATTTTGTCCAACTGAAAATCAAATAGCTGACATGATGACTAAACCACTTCCTAGAGAAAAATTTGAGAAAATTCGCTTAGAGCTAGGGATGATTAGAATTCATTAAGTGTGCTACTTCAAATAAAACCCTTAGTTACAAGATTACACTAAGTGGCCAACAACATTTTGTGAATTTAATCACTCATTACACAGTCATTGTAAATGACTCACATTAGTCTTCATAATACTCCCCTTATTGTCCATACATTCTTGTTGAGTAAAACTTGATGAGACATGTGTAAATAAAGCTTGTACATGAAAAATGCATGAGTTCTTTATTCCTTTCTTGTATTTCTTTTCCCTCGTAATTTTTTTTTCCTCATAAATATTTATTATCCTTGTAAATATTTATTCCACTTTTATCTTTCTATTTTTATTTTCATCTGTTATTTTCTCTCATCATTAATTTTTCACAAAAATATCTCACTCTGATACAATGCAACGCATCACATAAGTCTAAGTTCAAAGCCAAAGTTAAAAAATACAATGGATTAAGAGGAGAGTGAAAAGTCGTCATTAATTCCTTCTCAAGATCCCATAAATCTACCGCCACATAAAAACCCTGTCAAATCATCTCTCTTTACACGGCAAGTTTTACTTTTCACCCAAAACCATCAACTCTCAATACTACTCATCTTGTTCATTCTTCTCCAAGCTTCATCAATGGCCCCAAAACGAAAAAATTCTGAAGATACCAAAACCCATCAAAATTTCCCTGCTGAAAAATCTTCACCTTTGGTGGAATACGAAGAGAGTGATCACGAATCTTCCAATTCAAATCAAGAAACCCAGGATTCTCGTGAGCAATCCTCTGGACATGAAGAAATCTCTCCAAAGAAAGAAGAGGAAGTCAACGAGGAAGAAACAGAGCAAGAAAAGATCATCAATGTGCCGATAAAACGGGGTAAGAAATCAAAATCCTCCAAATACATGATTGGATTCTGTGTTGATCTTGCATGGTGCAAGAAAGTAAAATGGGTAGAGTTTCTTGACCTAGTTAAATTTCAAAAATGGTCTAAAATTTTTTGTTCTGATGAGGGTCTATTTGAGGCTGAAATGGGTGAGTTTTGTTCAAAATTTGAAAATTCTGATGGTCTGTGTGACTGTGTATGAGTGTGGTAAATGGGCAATTGGTGAAATTTACTGAAAAAACCCTAGGAGATTGGCTTGATGTCCCAACTGATGGGTACAAGGCTTATATTAAGGGAAAGGGTCAATTGAATATTAATGGAATTTCAAATGACAAAGTCTTGTCATTTTTTGGTGGAAAGTCTACTAATATCTCTCTTGACCAAAAAAACCTTTCACCTTTTCACAAATTCCTGTTTCATCTTGTTTGGCGCTTTATTTTGCCCCATACATCAAAAAGAACCCAAGCAAACCTTATGGACTTGTCCCTTATGTACTGCCTTGCCAACAACATCAAGATTAACTTTCCTTCCCTCATGATTACTCATTTGACTCATTGCATTACCCACAATAACCGAGTTGGCTATGGTAGTATTCTTACTACTATTTTCAAAAAGAGCAATGTTAAACTCCCTTCTAGCCCATCCTTTGAACTTGAACCTGAAAATTATTTGACCAAAGATACACTTGGTAGGCTGAGTTTGAAGGTGATGGGTGGTAAAGTGGTGTTTGATGTTGAAGAGCCTAAGGTTAAGAGTGAGGTTGGGGTTAAGAGAAAACTTGTTGAGGAAGTAAGTGATGGGGGAGCCAAGTCAGTGCGGAAGAGTAGAAGGTTGGCAGATACCAAGTCCCCAAGGACCAAGGATGATGATGATGATGTCATGATTGACTTGGAGGAGGATCCAGTTCCTACAGGATCTACTTCCAAAGCAGTCGATTTTCCCTTGCTCTCTACTGCCAGTCTTGTTGGTCTGCTCAAAGAAATTCAAAAGTCCCTGTCTCTTCTCCATTCAAGGGTCCAGGGGTTGGAAGCTCGGATTGCTCACATAGATGTTCAACAGGAGCACCTTCTTGCTGCTGTGAAGAAAGGTGAAGCGGTTGTTCGTGAGAAGATTGACTTCGTTGTTTCCACCTATGTCATCCATCCCAAGCCTTGATCCTGCCCTTTATCACTCTTCCCTAAATCTATTATATAATATAACTGTTGGTTTATGTAACTAAACATTGATGCTCGTTGCTACTGTTGGTTTTTGATGTGTTAATCACATCAGTTTATTTTGGTTTATTTTTTTTCTTTCTTTCTTATTCCTCTTATATTTGCTTTCCTTCTTCTTTTCAACTCTTGAACTTTGCTACTCATATCTTGCTTGTTTGCATCTGTTTTGTCTCTCTATGCTCAATTTACATGTTGGATGGCTAGTATTATTAGATGAATGTTTGAGCTACTACGCTTTGACATTGTTGTATATGATGCACTCTTAGAGTCCTGCTGGATACTTAGTTGTTTTTTATGATGATAAAAGGGGGAAGTAGAGTGGCACATAAAAATTCAATTTTAGTCTTCTTAGTTTCTAGGTGATGTTTTTTAGATTTTTCTTTACCTTGTCTTGAAAAACTGATTTCTGTTTTTGCTAGTTAGATTAGTCTTAGTTTTTATATGTTTGTGCTAGTTCGATTAGCATTAGTTTTAGGATTTTTTGATGGGAATAATCCCACCTTTGAGCGATCCTCCCAAAACAGTCCCACCTTTCATAAAATTAGGAATAATCCCACCATTGGGGTGTGTCTGCTCAAAATGGACCCTTACCTGTTGGTAACCTGAAAATGCAGGTTATCTCATTTCTCCCTCCTCTGCTTATTTTCCTCCCTAACCACCACCACCTAGCCACCTCACCCCTTGCAACCCCACCCCACCCCTACAGCAAACCCTAGTCCCCCACCCTCCATCCCCCCGCAGTGCCCAACCCCCCACCTCACCCTTCGTCTCTGCCCACCCCGACGCCCCTCCCCTCCTTTTCCTCTCCTCTCCCTTCGTCTCTGCTCCCCCCCTCCGCCGCCCACGCTGCCAGACCCAAGCCCCCTCGCATCTCCCCGTAACGCGCAGCCCAGCCACGCAAACCCCCATCCCCTAGCGCGCTTCCTCGGCGAACCCCCCGCTCGCGTGCTTCCACGGTAAACCCCTACCCCCTTCTTCTTCTTCTTCTTCTTCCTTTTTCTCCCCGCTCCGAAAATTCAAAAAAAAAATACTATTGTTATTCGGGGTGGATGGGGCTAGTGGCGGATGCCGGAGGAGGAGGAAGGGCGTGGAGCGGAGGGGGAAAAGGGGAAGGGGGGGAGGGGAGACGGGGGGGGCAGCGACGAAGTGAGAGGAGAGGGGGGGAGGGGCGACGAGGGGTGGGCAAAGAACGAAGTGAGAGGAGAGGGGGAGGGGCGGGCAGCGACGAAGTGAGAGGAGAGTGGGGGAGGGGCGACGGGGACAAGGAAGAAGTGGGGATGGGCGACGGGGACAGGGAAGAAGGTGGAAGGTGTGGCGGGAGTGGGTAGAGACGAAGGCTGAGGTGGGGTTGGCTGCCTGCCTACGGGGGGTGGGGGGTGGATGGGGGTTTACAGTGACTGGGGGTGGGAGGGGGGGCTGGTGGGGAAAAAAATGTCAACAAGTTTTTTTTACCGGTCAAACAGGTTATAGGTTAAAAGGGCCCGTTTTTAGGAGACACACCCCAAAGGTGGGATTATTCCTAAAATAATGAAAAGTGGGACTGTTTTGGGAGGATCGCTCAAAGGTGGGATTATTCCCATAACAAAAATCCTTAGTTTTATGTTTTAATCTTTTGTTATTTTTTTAAACTCATTAGCTCTTAATTCTTTTGCTATGGTTAAGTTATTTTTGTTAGTTTATTAGTTTGTGTTTATTTTATATTTTTAGATGCCTTATATTTGTCATCATAAAAAAGGGGGAATATTGTTGTATTTCATGTTTTGATGATGTCAAATACATAGGATATCATATAGTTTTTATTTTTATGAAAAATATAAAATACCAAAAATATTGTAATATTTAATTTTGCATTTATATCTTGTGGAGAAGGATTAATTAATTAATCTAAGTCAAGATATTTATTTTATACACTTTGAACTTTTATTATATAAGATATGGTTAATATATCTAGTAACTTAGAATCTTTGGATAAAAGATTCTTAGTTATTAGATTGTTGTTGTTTTTGTTTGAAAAAACAGTTGGAGTAGACGTGGCATAAATTGTGGAGCTAAGTCCTTGAAGCTCTCCAACTAACTCCACCAACCTGTGTGTTACTTGCTGGAAATTCTCCTCACTAACGGATAGTGGGAGGTAGTTTATTTCCGTTGTAAAAAGCATGGAGGAAGTGCAGCGAAAAACAGGCCATGATCTTCTTCACACCACAAGCACTCATCTAGGAGAACGTGGAACATTACTTCCAGTAGAAGAAGCCAAAGAGCAGCAGGTATATAAGAGGAAGATATTTCGAAGAAAAAATAGAGAACTTTCGAGCATAAAAAGAAGATCTATACTTAGAAAGTTTTCTAGTGATTTCCTCTTATATTCAACATACTTATCATTGTAATATTCATAGTGTTTGGGTGAGAGAAAATTGAGAGAATATCCTTGTATTCAAGAGAGAGAAAGAAAGAGAGAAAAGAGAAGACTTCGAGTGAAGTCAAAGAGAGTGTCATCAGTTCGGGGGGTACTGGGTGACTGGGAACAAGTTCCTAGAGGAACAGAGAAGGTCCGTTTAATAGGTTGTAAAAGATAGAGTCTTTTGGCTTTTTATAGTAAAGAGAGTTTGAGTCAAAATCTCTCGTGGTCAAGGTTTTTCTTCCTATTGGGCCTAGGAAGTTTTCCTTGTAAAAATCTTGTGTGTTTGTCTCTTTCTACTTTTAGTTTGTTTTTTTAATTCCGCAATACATTTTGAAAATTTCCCCTCAACTACAATTCACCCCCCCTCTTGTAGTTGGTCTAGTGTTCATACTAGAATAACAATCGCTAATTAGGGCGATTGACTCAAACTTTTCATTTAATCACTAATTAGGGTGATTATCTCCAATCATTAGTTAATCACTAATTAGGGCGATTGACTCAAACTTTTCATTTATTCACTAATTGGGGTGATTATCTCCAATCATTAATTAATCGCTAATTAGAGCAGTTAACTCAAACTTTTCATTTAATCACTAATTAGGGTGATCATTTTAAACCTTGGTTAATCACTAATTAAGGTGATTAACTTACCTATCTTCATTTAATCACTAATTAGAGTGATTAGCTTAAACCTTAATGATCGTTAATTAAGACGATTTTTGTTCTCATTTAATCACTAATTAGAGTGATTATCTTAAACCTTAATGATCGTTAATTAGGACGATTATTGTTCTCATTTAGTCACTAATTATAATGATTATCTTAAACCTTAATGATCGTTCATTAGGACGATTATTTAATCACTAATTAGAGTGATTATCTTAAACCTTAATAATCTTTAATTAGGACGATTATCTTTATCATTTAATCACTAATTATAGTGATTATCTTAAACCTAATCGTTAATTAATTAGAACGATTATTTTTCTCATTTAATCACTAATTAGAGTGATTATTTTAAACCTTAATGATCGTTAATTAGGACGGTTATTGTTCTCATTTAATCACTAATTAGAATGATTATCTTAAACCTTAATGATCGTTAATTATGACGATTATTTAATCACTAATTAGAGTGATTATCTTAAACCTTAATAATCGTTATTTAGGACGATTATCTTTCGCATTTAATCACTAATTAGAGTGATTATCTTAAACCTTAATAATCGTTAATTAGGACGATTATTTTTCTCATTTAATCACTAATTAGAGTGATTATCTTAAACCTTAATGATCGTTAATTAGGACGATTATTGTTCTCATTTAATCACTAATTAGAGTGATTATCTTAAGCCTTGAATAATCACTAATTAGGGTGATTACTTCTTTCCCTCCTTATTAATCACTAATTAAGGTGGTTAATTATCTTAATCCTTCATTTTTAATCACTAATTAAAGTGGTTATCTTAATCTCATTTCAATCACTAATTGGAGTGATTACCTTATTCCTAATAGATTTGTCTAATTCTAAAGGTGAGTTATTCATAGTCTATTTCCTTTTCTTCCCCAATGGAATTGACCATTTAGGGTGAGACATAAGATCGAACTACGATGGTTTTGATCCATGAGTGGATTCCAATTCCGCAATGATTGGTACGTAGCGCAACTTCACTGCTCAAACCTACCATGTACAAATGATATATTGGTCCTAAATAAAAATGGTTGACGTGTATATGTGCAAACTATGTGATTTTCTTTCTTTTTAATAGCCATGATTACTTTAAAATGGAAAATAACGCATTTAGTAAGAGCCCGTTCTGCAGAATGGAAGAGGAGACGAGTTCCAGACGTTCGCACCTCTTAACCTAAACCCCGAACCCTATCTCATGGTATGAAAGACCAATTTTCAAAAAGCCTTATCCATATGAAGTCATCATCGTTTTAAATGATATTTCTTGAAATTGATTTTAAAATGATTTATTAAATAAATTTGTCCCTATTCAGATATTAATAGGGTGGCGACTTCCAAGTTTTCTAAAACTCATAGTCCAATGAGAGACTTTCGTGGGATTCAGATCGTTAATTAAGACAGTCAAAAATCGGATACCACACTGCTGCATATACTCAAAGCATATACAACATTTGTCGAGCGCATATCATGGCATACATAATGGATCCTACTGCAGAAGCATAGGGAACATGACTCATACGCTTGACCTCATCAGGACTCGAAGGACACTGAGTCTTGCCAAGTGTTATGCCATGTTGCATGGGAATAAAACCTCTTTTGGAGTTTTCCAGCTTGAACCTTGCAAGAACCTTATCAATATAAGTCTCTTGACTAAGTCCAACAAGCCTTTTCGATCTATCTCTATATATTTTTATTCCCAATATGTACTCTGCCTCTCCTAGGTCTTTCATAGAGAAACAATTTTTAAGCCATTCCTTGACTGACTCAAGCATGCATGGTTTTATCATTCCTACTCCCACTTAACTTCTTGTATACACAAGATTTCTCTTCATTTCTGAGAAAGCCAAATTTCTTAACTGTCTCATCAAATCTGAGGTTCCAACTCCTTGATGCTTGCTTTAGTCCATTAATGGACTTCTTAAGCTTGCATACCCTCCCTGGATTTTCTGGATCTTCAAAACCTTGAGGTTGTGTCATGTACACATCCTCTTTCAAGAACCCATTCAAGAAAGCGGTTTTAACATCCATCTGTCATATTTCATAGTCATGAATGGCAGCAATCGCAAGGATTATCCTAATGGACTTCAGCATGGCTACTGGTGAGAAGGTTTCATCATAGTCAATACCATGAATTTGTTTGAAACCTTTCGCCACCAATCTTGCTTTGAAAACACTAATGTTTCCATCCTTGTCTGTTTTCAACTTGAAAATCCATTTGCATCCAATGATGTTGTGACTCTGACTCTAAGTCAATGTTATTTTGATGATGATAAACACCCTATGCTATGCTATAACATGAATATTTGTAACAGTGATCAAGCTAACAAGATTGGATGATGTGAAGACAAGGAAGCTTAGGTCTAGTTATATTAATTCATGTGTATGCAATGTAATTAACATATTAGAACTTTGTGCTAAAATTAGAAAGGGAGAGTTTTGATAAAACAAGATTTTCGAAAAACAGTTTTAATAAGAAAAAGAATTTTATTTTCGAAAATCAAGTTTAAAAGGAAAAAGGTGTTTATTTTCGAAAAACAGTATTAAAGAGAAAAAGGGTTTTCATTTTCGAAAATCAGTTTTTGATAAAAGATAAAAGTTTTTTTATTTTCGAAAAACATCATAAAAAACGATTTTAAAGATTTTTTAATAAAAAAGGAGAAAAACTGATTTTTAAGTTGTGATAAAGTTTGTTTGATAAAAACTGATTTAAGATATGATTTAGAGTTGATATAAGATATGGAGAAATCCTTATCCTATAAGAAAAGAAGGAAATCAGTTTTTATAAAAGATAAAATTGGTTTTTGAATAGGAAAATAATTTTATCCCTTTATTTTAGGAATAAAAATTGTTCAAAAAGATAATACATCTTGGAGAAGAATTTTTATTCAGCTGATTGAATTATATAAGGGATAGAAATCATTGGAGCAAACCACGTTTTCAGATTTGGGGAGATAAAGATTTTGAGAGCTGAAAACGATCTCCCAGAGCACAGTGTACGGCATAGAGTTCTAGTAAGTTAAGGTCTCTAAACATCGCTTGTAACGATCCTCTATTTGCTTGAATAAGAAGCACGCTTTTCAGGAATCATTCTTTCGGTAATCTTTCATATCATAGAGAGTAGCAACACTTAGGGTTAAGTGTTGGGAAGCACTACTAGAGTTAGTAGTGGGGAATCGAATTGTACCAAGGGTTTGGTATAAATAATAAAAGAGTAGTTTGTGTGGACGTAGATCTCAGAGGTGAGATTGAACCACGTTAAATTCCTGTGTCTTATTATTTGATTTCATTGTTTTCTTGTTTGATACAATTTCGTTTGAGCAAAAACATTAATCGGAGAATTTACGAGTGAATAACACTGTGCACGGCACTGTGCCATAAGAGTGTTTTTGCGAAAATCGATTAGTTTTAGCCACTCAATTCAACCCCCCCTTCTTGAGTGTCACCTTGAGTTCCAACGAGTGGTATCAGAGCAGGCTATTCTCGAAAGGCTCATCCCTAGAGAATAGAAGTCATGAACATGCAAGGCGACTCTCGAGATAGACACACAAAGTGTCCAATTTTCAACGGAAAAGACTACGGATGGTGGAAGGCTAGGATGAGGATCTACATCCAAGGATTGGACTATGAATGCTGGAAAATCATAAAAAAGGACCAATCCTTATCCAAGCCAAAAACGCTGAAGGAAAGATGGTCGACAAGGATGAAGACGACTACAATTCAGCTGACTATGCAAAAGCCGAAAAAAAATTCAAAGTTATGAGTATTCTCCAATATGGAATTGGACCTGATGAATACTCAAGGATCTCGGCTTGCACTACAGCAAAAGAAATATGGGACACGCTGGAGTTGGCCCACGAAGGTACGAATGAGGTAAAACAATCTAGAATAGATTTGCTTGTCCAACAATATGAATTGTTTACTATGAATAAGGACGAATCTATTAAAGAGATGTTCACTAGATTTACACTAATCACTAATGAATTACGTTCTCTAGGCAAAACATATACTTCTGAAGATTTAGTGAGAAAGGTGTTAAGAAGTTTAACAAATCGATGGCTCCCAAAAATAACCGCTATTCAAGAAGCTAAGGATTTGACTAAACTTTCACTAGAAAAACTTATTGGATCATTAATGACTCATGAACTTGTCTTAGATTCTAAAACTAATGAACCAAAAAGTAAAGGTATAGCCTTGAGAACTGAATTGGAAATTGAAAATAGTGATAGTGATGATGATATTAATTTTCTTACTAGGAGATTTAAAAATTTTCTCAAAAAGAACAAAAACAACAATCCTAGAAAATATAAAAATTTCAAAGGTAAGAGCACTACCTCTAACTTTAAGAAAAGTGCTACTAATTCGGGTTGTTTCAAGTGTGGAGAGTTAAATCACAGGATTAAAGAATGTTCCTTATGGGATGATGAGAAGCCCAAAGAAAGAAGGGAGCAATCGAAGAAAGAATTCAAAAAGGTAATGATTGCTGCCGTTTGGGGTGATTCGGATTCTGACGAAGAACAGTCAGAGGCACAGTGCCATGAGGAAAAATTATGTCTGAATGTTGTACAAACATCACAGAGAACGGCACAGTGCCAGTACGACTCTCACTTGTGTCTAATGGCGAAAAGTTCGAACTCCCAAGATGAAACTGAAGACAGTGAGGTAAGTCTTCTTTCTCTAAAACCTTCAATACATCTTGTTACTTTGCTTGGAAATATCATTGATGATTGTCAAGAAATGAATGATGATTTTTCAATCATGAGAAAGGAAGTAAAAAATTTAACTAAGCAAAAGATTGGGTTGGAATTGGAATATAAGGATTTATTAAAGGACTGTAAAGAACTGATGAAGAAGACTGATGAACTTGAAAAAATTATTGAAGAGAAAGATACTGAGATAAATGCTCTAAGATACGAAAAGTCTCTTGCTAACGAAATTGTAAATGACACAGTGCCATACACTGTGTTAGAAGCTGAAAAATCGAGTCTTGAAAAGCAAATTGAATCGCTAAATCATGAGTTAGTTGAACTAAAGAATCAAGACATAAATCAAGAATTGTTCCACTAATGCTGCCTAGTGATGCTAAGATAAGTGAAGAACTTGATAAAGTTAAGAGAGATTTAGAAATTTCGAGAAAAAGAAATAGTGATCTAAATACTTCTGTTGAATTCTTGGAATCACAATTGACTATTGCTCGAAAAATGTATGAAAAGTGGTCGTATGGTCTAAAAGCTCTCGATTATTTGTCTAGTACAACTAACAATCAAAACAAAACTGGTTTGGGATATACAGGTCAGCAACACAGTGTACCGCACAGTGCCAAAAATTTTGAAAGAGACTTTTTGTAATAGCCTGTATTTTTAAGCAGGTTTAATTAAGATTTAATTATATTTTATTAGCTTTGATTAAGTGATAATGTTTGTATAATATTAGTTTGAGAAATATTAGTTTGTTTCTTTAGAAATGATTTTGGGTAACCTTAATACATAGTATGTGGTATTTGGTTTTAATTTTATTTAAAAAAATAATAATAAGAAAATAAAGAGGGAGCAAATCCATTTACGTGGCTTATGTTGGAGTTGCCACATTCTTATTTTGTTGTCAAAAATTCATCCACCTTTAGCAAAGATAAATCAAACCCATATCAAACCCTCAATTTCACTCTATCACTCACACGATCCTCTTCCTCCTCCTTTACTTAACCTCGCGCCACCGCGGCTGGTGTTCGTCTCTGCCCATTATTTTTTTCTCCCCTCTACTTTGTTCCTGTCGTTGTAATGTCTCACCGGAGCCTTGCCGGTGCTGCTGCTTCCGTCTTCCTGTCGTGTGTTGCTGCTGCTGTGTTTCTCTCGCCTCTGCTTCGATTCCCTGGTGGTGGGTTGCTACCGTCGCTGACGTGGTCCGCTACTGCTTGTCCGCCAGTGCTGCGGTGTCGGTGGTGGTGTCACCATACTGGTATTAGTCTGATTCCACATATTGTTGTTCTTAGAAATCTGAAATTGGTTTTGCTTGTTTTGTTCCTTTGAAATTTGAGATAAGCAAAATCTAGCTTATGTTTACTCCATATATAAGTTGTACTCATCTTCCTCTTCTTTATTGCAAGAATCAAGATAGTTGTGGACTAAGCTTAATTTTGGCATATAACTGGTTTTCAAAGATTTCAAAATCAGATTATATATTTGTCTAATTCCTCTATATTATGAAATTGTTTTTGTTAATTATGGGAGATGGAAGTGTGAATGTATAAGGACTAATGGGGTTATGTATATGTATATGATAGTTGATGGAATTTGTGAATGTATATCGATTAATGGGCATTTGAATTGGATTTGATTGTACTCCTTGAAAGTTCATAGAGCTGAAAAGTATTATTGGTTATAGCTATTGTTGTTGAGTTAAAATATAGAGTGCAAGATTAATTGGTTTTTGTTTAGAAAATGGAAATGGTATAAGACTCGAGGATGAGATGATCATATTGTTAGAAAAGTTAGATTGGGTTCCATATAGTAAAATTATGAGTAGGTTCTAATTCTTATTATTGGTGTTGCTATGTTCATGGACATAATTTATGGAGTTCAAGATGGAGATCAAGTTTTCGATCCTTGGAGGTTGTATATAATTGAACTTGGGTTTGAGGTAACCTTTATGTTCAGCAAAACGTATTTATATGCCCGTATGTATTGTATTGAATTTTTTAGTATCGTATATCGTTTATAGTCATGGCCATGGTTATAGATGCATCTTTATAAGTTAGTTGTGAAGTGTTATTGAACAAGTATGAAAGAATGTTTTTGTTCTGTCATTGGAATTGTTCGGAAATGTTTATGTTTACGTATATGGTTTGAGATATGATAAAATAGATTTTGTATTTGTTTTAGCTGGCTTAGCTTATGAACTGAGATGAAAAGTGGGCAAGGTACAGGTGGAGGAAAGTGATTATGATATAAGTTAAGTTAAGACCAGATAAGGTCGAATATTGTGTTATGTTATATTATGTTAAGTTTCTGCCTGTACTTGCCAGCGATTTGTGTTATGTGATTGAGCTATGCCAGCGATACGTTTTAAATGATAAATGCTTTTCCGAACAATTACCAAGTTTGTTATGATATGGAAAACGTTTACGAACCAAAACCGTTTTGACGGGCTGAAGTGAAGTTACTGAGCTTTCCGCTCATTTTAGTTTTTGTTTTTGTTTTGTATTTTTCCTCTGTAAATTGCAGGTTTGAGTTGGAAGGTCAAAGCGGATTCAAGCGAGAGTTGGTTATCAAGTTGTAATTAGATTAGTAATTTAGAGGTTGTATTTGGAATATCAAGTTATTAGTACTCAAGTTCCTGTTTGAGAATTAGGTATTTTATTATCTGGAATTGAGTAAAGTATTTTATAGTATGATATTGGCTTTGAGGTTATTATGTTGTGGGCCATAACCCACAGGTCCAGGATCGAATAAATAGGTTTTGTTTCCGCTGCAAGTTAATGTAATTCGAGGTTTATTTAGTGTTAATTGTGATTAGTGAATGTTAAGTGTGATTAGCTAGCAGCTCGGAAGTGCGGGCTGTTACACTTTTGTAAAAGAAAATATGTCGATCTACTTGAATATTTGATTTGCAACTTCTGTGGAAAGAATGGACATCTTATGGATAATTGTAATGTCAAGAAAAAGAGTGTTGCGAAAAATGTAAAGTATGTAACTCAAATATGGGTTAGAAAAGACTTATTAGAAGCTCAACGAAAGAAAATGGGACCCAAACAGATTTGGGTTCCTAAAATTAACAAGTGATCTTTTTGCAGGCAAACGTGAGAGGAAGCAGCCTATGGTATCTCGACAGTGGCTGCTCAAGACATATGACTGGTGATAAATCTCAATTCCTCTCACTAGTAGCCTACCATGGAGGTTGTGTTACATTTGGCGACAACAAAAAGGGAGAAATAAGTGGTATTGGAAACGTCGGCAATTCCCTAACACACTCCATAGAGTATGTGATGTTGGTAAGTGGTTTGAAAAAATTTGTTAAGCATATCCCAATTGTGTGATCAAGGTAATTCTGTTGAATTTCATGCATGAATATTTTACAATACAATTTGTGGCTTTGGGATTAATTTCTGGAAATTAGTTGAGTATTATGCTTGTTGTCCTCCTTTAAATAGGTTAATTAGAGTGTTGATGCATGTCTTTGTGAAACACTGTGAGAAAAAGTCTACTTGATATAAAAAGGACTCGTAATGGTCTAATGATGCTATCCTAATGTCATGATCCTAAGTTGCCGAACTAATGAGCTATATGATCCTAAGTTGCCGAGTTATTGAGCTATGAAATGCTAATTCTTTCTCTTATGGCAAGCTTGATCTTTATCCCGATATTCTGATTTTCTATTTATGAGTTTGACATTCGTGCCTCATTATTTCTTTCTTTCATATGTCTCACCTTATCGTCATTTCCCTATTATTATCCTTCTTTTCCTCACCCATTGATCCAAAGTTCAACAAGTGCTTTTAATCTTGATTAATAATAATTTAAGGGGCAAGAACATCTTGATAAGATGATGGAAGAAAAAGACGCATCAGTTAAGGGGGAACATGAAAAGGTTGGAATGAAACAATACGTGAAAGAATGAAAAGTATTGATTCACACTGTGCAAGGCACAGTGCTAGGAGATGTATCAAAAGGAAAATAAGGTCCGAATTAACTTATTATCTTTGATCTCTTATTGATTGACTCTAATAATATTGTATGGTCTGCTTCTCCTTCATAAAAAATAAAAAAAAAATAGAAAAGAAAAGAAAAGGAGAGTAAGACACTTATTTTAGATAAGTCATAGAGTTTAATTCAAATGTGAAGAAAATTATCAAAGTTTTGAAGATCATCATTTTGGATTCCAGTATATCCGATGATTAGTTATATTTGGAAGGGAATAGATTGTTCTCTGGCACAGAAACACACACAGTGCCACAGTGAAGAAAGTCCTATGATGTTTATTTACGGAAGTTGAAAATCTTAAAAGCAAGGTTTAAGCACTTGTTGAGCCAATTGCCATTTCAAATCTTCAAGCTTGCATTACCTATCTTTTTCTTACTTTCTTAGCTATTAGCCATGATCCTTCATGATTATTTCTTGCTTCATAACTTCGGATTGTGAGTCGGATTATTTTTTGCTTAATGACTTCGGATTGTGAGTTGGATTATAACATAGCACCAGCATCCTTAGTATCTATTGCTTGAGCTACTTGCATTTTTTTGCTGACTATATCTCACTTTGACTCGCTAAACATGTTGATGCTCTCCTTTTTTATAATGTCAAAAGGGGGAAGATGGGTATAATATACTTAGACTAATGAACATGTTGATGCTCTCTTATTTGGTTATCCTAATAAACATGTTACTTGTGAATGATGTTGAGTTATCTTCTCTAATGTGATTAATGGTGCATATTTTGAGGGGAAAGTATTATTTGTTTGTCATCATAAAAAAGGGGGAATTTGTTGTGACTCTAAGTCAATGTTATTTTGATGATGATAAACACCCTATGTTATGCTATAACATGAATATTTGTAACAGTGATCAAGCTATCAAGATTGGATGATGTGAAGACAAGGAAGCTTAGGTCTAGTTATATTAATTCATGTGTATGCAATGGAATTAACATATTAGAACTTTGTGCTAAAATTAGAAAGGGAGAGTTTTGATAAAACAAGATTTTCGAAAAACAGTTTTAATAAGAAAAAGAATTTTATTTTCGAAAATCAAGTTTAAAAGGAAAAAGGTTTTTATTTTCGAAAAACAGTATTAAAGAGAAAAAGAGTTTTCATTTTCGAAAATCAGTTTTTGATAAAAGATAAAAGTTTTTTTTATTTTCGAAAAACATCATAAAAAACGTTTTTAAATATTTTTTAATAAAAAAAGGAGAAAAACTGATTTTAAGTTGTGATAAAGTTTGTTTGATGAAAACTGATTTAAGATATGATTTAGAGTTGATATAAGATATGGAGAAATCCTTATCCTATAAGAAAAGAAGGAAATTAGTTTTTATAAAAGATAAAATTGGTTTTTGAATAGGAAAATAATTTTATCCCTTTATTATAGGAATAAAAATTATTCAAAAAGATAATACATCTTGGAGAAGGATTTTTATTCAGCTGATTGAATTATATAAGGGATAGAAATCATTGGAGCAAACCACGTTTTCAGATTTGGAGAGATAAAGATTTTGAGAGCTGAAAACGATCTCCCAGAGCACAGTGTACGGTACAGAGTTCTAGTAAGTTAAGGTCTCTAAACATCGCTTGTAACGATCCTCTATTTGCTTGAATAAGAAGCACGCTTTTCGGGAATCATTCTTTCGGTAATCTTTCATATCATAGAGAGTAGCAACACTTAGGGTTAAGTGTTGGGAAGCACTACTAGAGTTAGTAGTGGGGGAATCGAATTGTACCAAGGGTTTGGTATTTTACGATTCAAATAATAAAAGAGTAGTTTGTGTGGACGTAGATCTCAGAGGTGAGATTGAACCACGTTAAATTCCTGTGTCTTATTATTTGATTTCATTGTTTTCTTGTTTGATACAATTTCGTTCGAGCAAAAACATTAATCGGAGAATTTACGAGTGAATAACACAGTGCACGACACTGTGCCATAAGAGTGTTTTTGCGAAAATCGATTAGTTTTAGCCACTCAATTCAACCCCCCCTTCTTGAGTGTCACCTTGAGTTCCAACAAATGAGTTTTACCCCATCAGGCAAATCAACTAAGTCCCATACTTGATTTTCAGATATGGAATCCATTTCAGATTTCATGGCCTCAAGCCATCTTTCGGAGTCTTGACTATCCAAAGCATCTTTGTAGCTAGTAGGTTCTTCTGATTCTAAAATCATTATTTTAGAACTTTCTGTCAAAAGAAAATCAATATATCTCTTTGACGGAATGATGGTCCTACTAGACCTACGTTGGGGAACAACAAAAGAAGTTTCTACCTCACTAGGTTGAGTGACTTCGCATGGAGTATCTCCAAGTGGGACGGTAGGAGGTACGTGAATTGAATGCACCGCCTCCTGAGCATTTTCATGCCTGGGCCGCCTCTGAGCATGGAGTATCTCCAAGTGGGACGGTAGGATGGTTGGAGGTGTTAACCTCATCCATTTGTTGCTCATCTCGAATTTCTTCGAGATATACATTTCTCCCACTTGTTTTTCTGGAAATAAACTCCTTTTCCAGAAAGATACCATTACGAGCAACAAACACTTTGTTTTCGTTTTGGTTGTAGAAGTAATATCCCTTAGTCTCTTTTGGGTAACCCACAAAGAGACATTTATCGGATTTGGGTGAAAGTTTATCAGAAAGTAAACGTTTTACATAAGCTTCACAACCCCATATCCTTAGAAAAGACAATTTTGGAACGTTTCCTGTCCACATTTCATATGGTGTCTTTTCCACTGCTTTGGATGGTGCTTTGTTAAGTGTGAATGTCGTTGTTTCAAACGCAAATCCCCAGAATGAAATAGGAAGATCAGCAAAACTCATCATGGATCGAACCATATCAAGTAGAGTTCGATTCCATCTTTCAGAAACGCCATTTTACTGTGGTGTTCCTAGCGGAGTCCATTGTGAAATTATTGCACAATCCTTCAAATGATCACCAAATTCTTGAGATAAATATTCACCACCACGATCGGATCGCAATGCCTTAATTTTCTTCCCAAGTTGGTTTTGTACTTCATTCTGGAATTCCTTAAATTTTTCAAAGGATTCCGACTTATGCGGCATGAGGTAAACAAATCCAAATCTGCTCACATCATCGGTAAAAGTAATGAAGTAAATGTACCCTCCCCTAGCCAACATACTCATAGGTCCACACACATCTGTATGTATGAGGGCTAAAAGGTCATTGGCCCTTTCACTTGAACCTGTGAAAGGAGACTTTGTCATTTTCCCCATCAAGTAAAACTCACAAGTATCAAATGATCCGAAATCAAATGATTTGAGAATTCCATCTTTATGAAGTTTCTCAATGCGCTTTGAGCTTATGTGGCCTAACCGACAATGCCATAGGTATGTAGGGTTTGAATCATTTGCTTTATGTTTCTTGCTATCTACGTTATAGATGTGGGTTTCTAAGTCTAGCACATATAAACCATTTGATAACTTAGCGGAGACATATAACATATCATTCAAATACGCAGAACAACAATTGTTCTTTATTGTAAATGAATAACCTTCGGAATCCAAAACAGGAATCGAAATAATGTTCTTTGGGATAGCAGGAACATAATAACAATTATTAGGTTCTAAAACTAATCCTGAAGGTAAAAGTAGACTATATACTCCCATTGCCAATGTTGCAACTCGTGCTCCATTGCCCACACGAAGATCTACTTCTCCCTTCCCTAATGTTCTACTTCTTTTGATTCCTTGCATATTACAGATAATGTACGAACCACAAGCGGTATCAAATACCCAAGAAGCAGAAGTTGCTAAGTTAACTTCTATAACTGTAGACACATAATCGTGTCTCCCCATTTAAGGGCCCAATGTTGAAACATACCGTGGTCTTAATTGGTCCGACCCAAGGGCAGAGCAGTCCGAAGAGCCATCCCAAAACTATTTCGAAAAGTGTTAAAGTCCTATTTTAAAACCCACTTAATTATTCATGATAATTAATTGTATTTTGAGCCCAATCCTTTGAAAAGCCCAATTAATTATTTAATAATAATTAATTGTTTTATTTAAATAAATAAATATTTTCAAAGACATTTTCAAAATCAGATTTTATCCCGTAAAATCAGATTTCCAGAATTAAAGGATAAAACAAAATCTTTTAAAACGCGTTTTAGAAAACTTGGCAATGACACGTCAAGAGCCAGGAAGGTGCGCCTAGCGCACCAGCTTGCGCCTGGCGCACGTCTGTGCGTCAGGCGCTGCATTTCCTAACACGTGGCACTGTGCCACACACTGTGTCGTGCGCCTGGCGCACAGCTCTGCGGGAAGCGCAATTTTCTTTCTTATCTTTTTCAAAACGCATACCACGTGTACGCATACCACTGAGTGACACGTCAGCCTGTGCCAGGCACAGCTGGCGCGTGAGGCACAGTGTCGTTTTCCCTATAAATAGGCCTGATTTCCGTACAAATTTAAGAACGGATTTTTCTCATTAACACACTTCGAACTCGACGAATACTTTACGAACCTTTCTACGAACTACAAAACTTCCCTACAAAACTCATACTTTCAAACACAAACATATTCAATCTACATACTTTCATACATTTAAATTTTCAGGTTTCACGATTGCTCGTCCCAAAGGTTGTCAATCTCACATACCCAAGCCACGGTATAATCCTGAGGGTCCTTGAATAAATTCTTTATTTTTATATTGAAACTACTAATCATTTATTTCATGATGTAGATCTTTGATATAAGATCGTTCTACTGTATATTCTAAACCTTTATTCTTTCTTTTTATTTATTTTCATACATTATTATATGTTTGCCTGATTGTGCTATACATATTGCTATGATTGTCCTGAGTTATTGCTTTTATCACCCACATGTTATTTTTGTTAATCAAGACCTAAAGAACTGTTCTAATATATATCAGATTAATTTGGACAACCTGTTAGGAACCTTGTAATATGATTGCTTAATAACTTGTCACAATTAATTAGTCTTTTTATGTGTTTCCTGAACCAACCTAGACTAAATATTTTTAGGGTGTTTAAAACATTATAAGCTTATTCTTGGGCATAAAATTTGTAATGAATCGATATTTAGTAGAGGTCAACTTTGGGCGAATGTGGTTCATTATGACCATATTCGTACCCTTACCGCCGAACTCAATCTTGGGTTCATTTTGACCATACATCTATGGAGTCTAGACGGCGAAATCTACATTGGATAAGTCCCTTATTTGTCCTTACGGTTTCCCAATATCTAATTAGGTTTATGATCATTCCTTTAAAGAATTGTTAGCGACTTCAAAACAATCTTCAATAAAACCTTTACAATGAAGTAGTCGAATACGCGCTCATACCGCGTAGGCGAAATAAAAACACGCCTACAATAACATACATATCTGAACTAGAAACTCCTTTTTTTTATCCTTCATATACTTGGGGCAACTACTTTTCCAATGACAACCTTGTTACAAGTGTAACAACAGTGCACATCAGCAACTTTTGGTTTTGGTGTAGTCTTTTGCTTTTCAGAAGTTTCAGACTTGGCAACTTGTTTCCTTTCGTCCTTCTTAATAGCAATCCCAATCATATTGAGCGATTGCCCTTAGTAACTATAAGAACATCCTCATATTCTTTTCTTGGCTGGTTAGGGATGTTTCGCTCAGTCTGAGTTAGCCTTTCATGCATCTCTTGCATCGTTGCTTCCTCCCTTTGCATGTGAAAGTCATTGAACTTATCAGTTCTGAGAACGATTCTCATTTCCCTTTCACTTGCAATGAAACATTCAGCATTCAATTTGTCCTTCGAAAAGACAGAGCGCAAATTACAAGTAGAATTGTTGGTGTTGATGTTATTGTTGCTAGACATAATTACTACAACAAATAATAAAGCAAGATTCAATCAATGTTTATCAAGAAAGCAGCAATTAAACAAATTTTAATTAACTACTACCCTTTATTCAAAATGAATGTCCCCTATTGAATAAGGAAATAACCAAGATCCTCTCCCATTACAATCAAACGGACTTCGGCACTGCCTTCAATTTATAGTAGTTGAGGTAAGTAAACACTTTACTAATTATAACTAATTATAATTCTTGGTAGACAGGTTAACAACTCCTTGTTTACTCCTATCTCTTAGCTTCAAAACCCAAAACTTTGTCTTTTGATGATTTTGTTGAGTTAAACCAAACATTGACATGTAAGTTTCAAAAACCTACCCTACTATCCCTTGAAATATGAGCAACACCCTGCTTTGGCAGAACCTATTACTCATGATCTAAGGCTTTATTGGTGTTGTTTAGAAAAGCAATTAAAACTTAATATGACTTTTGGGGACCTAAGTTTACTAATATGCTCAATCAATAGTGAACACATGAATCAATTAACCACAAACAAACTTAAAAGCAAGCATTTAAACAAAATAAATGCAAGAAAATTATAAAAGCAATAATTAAATGATCTAGTATGACCCCTATACTTAGGAAAATAACTAATATTCATGAATATTTCCTTGAATCTCCATGGATCACCATCCTTGAAACTCCTTGGATCCTCATGTTTGATTACATAATTTGAATTAAATAAATAACGAAAATTTAAAGTTGCAAAAATACAAACGATTCGCAGATCGTATTTAAATTACATTTAAATATAATGATTCGCAGATCATATTTACTATCCTAATTTGGGCCATACTAGTCATAACATGCAAAATATAATATCATACATATTACATTAAACATTCACACATTTATAATATCAAAATAAAATAAATACATACTATTTACTTATTAACTATTATTAAGCAAATAAAACTTTCCATAATAATCATAAAACTTAACAAATTTAAGTTAGAAATTATTTAGGAAACTTTATTATTTTAATTCAATTACTTATTTAAAGATGGCATTAATCAATATTAATAACTCAATTTGCATTATTGGAAAGATTTGATTTATGCTCAAAACTTAGAAAATCATATTTTTCAAAGATTTTTTTTTTTTTTAAAGTTGACTTGTTGACCGTTGACAAGCACCAAGGCTGCCAGTCAGCAGCCAAGCAAGCAACTCCCGCTGGAAAATCGAAAAAACAATCCTCACCAACAACTTGGTGCACGCGAAACCACCAGCCATCACAGCACCCACTCCCACGGCAGTCGACACCACCTACCGCCGGGGCTCCGGCACTGGCGCCAGAAACCGCCGGCTAAACCGGCCTGCTAGCACTCGCCGGCTGGAGAACAACCACCAAAGCACCAGCAGCCACGCGAGAGGAGTGAGGGGTTGCGCACGTCGCACGTGGGCCGCCCACCCTTCCCCACCTGTGCCGCCCCCGCCCCGCCCTATTTTGGCATCCCTCCACCAGCCACCGTGGCTCCACCGTCACCGGTGGGCCACCTAGCCATGGTTGGCTTTCCCTTTTAATTTATGTAACAATTTACAAAAAATTAAACTAATCATTATTCAACAATTGATTAAAGATTAAGAATTTAATTAGTTTATAATAATCCAAAAATTATGGCAGAAATTTTAAATTAATCAACAAATATTAAAAAAAAATTTAGGTTTGTTGAGGTTAGATTTCAATGCATAATCTTTATTAACATTAAATCCAACAAGAATTCAAAATTTAGGGCAAAAAATCAAATTATATCCAAAAAATTCAGAAAATTAACAATGAAATTCTGAAAAATCCAAAAATAATTTTTAGGGTGATAAACTGAATTACTATAACAAATAAAATCAAATATTTTAATTTTTATCCTTAAAATTTATGAATAATCAAACTAAACATAAAATTAAACCAAAATTCACAAATAATATGATAAAATTCAAAAATTAGTGGGAAAAATAATCAAATTATTTTTAGCCATCATATTATTCTAGATCTATGTGGGTAATGAATATTAGATTTATTTAACAAATAAAAAATCAAATCTTTTAATTGTTAAAAAAATTATTTCAATGATTAATCAAATTAAACACTAAATAATTTTTAAATCTAACAAATATATTTATAAAATTCCGAAAATTTTGGAGTGAATTAAATAAGTTATTTCGTCCATAATATAAAAAATTCGAACCTTTATAAATTTATTTGAGCATAAAACACGATTAAATTAATTATTTATAATTTCCAATCAATTAATATCAAATACTCCCTCTGTTTCTTTTTAATTTATTCACTTCACTTTGGATGAGAACCAAGGAGGAAGTACAAAAGTATGAGAGAGAAAATGAAAAGGTGGAGAGAGAAACTGAAAAATGAGAGAGAGAAAGTAAAAAGTGGGTTAAAATATTAAAAAGTAGACATGGGGGAAAAAGAGGAGAAAATAGATGCGACATGTTACCAAAAATAGAAAAAGCAACAGTGTGTAGATTAAAAAGAAACATACCAAAAAGGAAAGTGCGTAGATTAAAAAGAAACGTAGGGAGTATCAATTATGCAAATTCAAGCCATAAATAAATCCTCTTTTAATTGAATAAAAATAATAACTTTGCATACAATTATATGATCATATGAATATTATGAATTAGGTAAAACTGATACCACTGTAGGAATATATAGATGCCAATAGTGGAATTTCAGAAAACGATTTCCTAACATCTATTATAGGATCGTAAACATAATCAAACACATGAATCATTCAATGGGGAGTAAATATCAAACCTTTGTATCGGATTTCCCTGTTGTATGCAAGCTTTGAAGATCTGTTGCTCCTCTAATTAGTCCACGAGCATCAGTTGAACACCAACGTTTGCTAGAACGGAAGAGAATAAATCTCTTGCTTTTAGGTGATATAAGCGCCGGTTAGAGGGAATAGATTTGGGTTTCACTTTTCTCTATTGTGAAAAGAAACTGATTAATGAATTAATCACGTAAACCCCAATATTATATCCTATATATAATAGAAGAGTCATAGGCTAGTTAGGAGAACTAATTGTCCTCCTATTCCCCTTAGGACCGGCCCAATCCTAATCCTAAATGGATTTGGATTGCTTTGTCCAACTTGTGCTACAATGTGTGACCTCATAGGATTAATCTATTTTAGTTATAGGCCCAATCCATATTGTCCTATTAATCATATTTATTCTCTAGCAAAAAAATACGATTACTAAAATAATTAACTTTATTATCTTCATAAAATAATTCCTATTACAGTCCGTTTTGTGCGCAACACGCCACACGGAAATTAAACCGTGCGGCCACACATTTCCCTGTAGCTCTTCCTTCCCCAAACCAATTCCTCCTCTTCTCTATCTCCAACCGCCCAATTTCCACTTCTTTTATCTCCTCACCACTCTCTCTCCTCCAACAGCGTCGTCAAACGCCCCAAGCCACAACCGTCGCCGTTCCCCGCCGGCCACGCGTCACTCATTGGCAGCTTCATCGGAAAATCTGGTTCATCTATAATGAAACCTGCAACTCAACACCGGGTCAAAATTCCGAGTTGAAGACTTGCTACAACTCGGTTCCAATGGCCGAGTCACACTCATTCTCTGCAGTTTAAGAGGCCGCGATTCGGTTTTAGTGATGGAAATTACTGGGGAGGAAGAGAGGAGAGAGAGTGGAGGAGGACGAGAGAAATGGAGATTGAAGGAGGAGGGAAGCTGCGATTGATTCTAATGTGCGTCGTGGAGTGAGTTGCCGCCATTGAAGATATATTAGATGTAGTGGTTTGCCGTTCCTCAACTACTTTTTGTATTATTCATTTCTGTAATTGTGTTGGCTACTTGGCTTGTCAAGTCCAAACTCCAAAGCCAAAGGAATGGTGTTTTGTACACTTTTGGTGGAGAGTCAAGTTGGATCAGTGATTGGTAATAGTAACCTCTTATAATGTAAAAAAGTAACCCCTAATTTAATAAAAGTAACCCCTTATAATTACAAAAAGTATCCCTTAGTTTCAGTAAAAGTAACCCCTTATAATGACAAAAAGTAACCCCTAGATTTAATAAAAGTAACCCCTTATAATTACAAAAAGTAACCTACACTTTCAGTAAAAGTAACCCCTAGTTATAGTAAAAGTAACCCCCTTACAGTTACAAAAAGTAACCTTTACTTTCAGTAAAAGTAACCCCTAGTTATAGCTTGATAAAGAGGAACCATGAGAGAGAAAACGAGAGAGAGAAAGAGAAAAGATACCCCAAGAAAACCCAGCCCCCCAGTCAATCGAAAAATCCCTAGATATCTACCTACCATTTCTGTCAATCCAAAGCTACTATTAGCCTAATCCTTTCATGGAGCCTATTAAACAACGAATGGGTACTGCTGAGTGCCCAGAAAATCCAAAATTACCACGACTTCGCGAAAAATCCAACATATCTAAAAATTTAAGGTTTGCTTACCCCCAATTATTCAGTGGGTAAAAGGAAGAATGAATTTCTGAAAATTGCAAAGCTCTTAAGAACGCACAAAGTTAAAGAAGAAGCATACAAAAAAAGTTGGTACTTTAAAAACCCATTTCGCTGCTATCACTGGTTCCTATATAGGCAACAAAAGGCTACATCTTTTGGGTTAAGATTTTCTGAAAATGTCAAACACATGTATCCCAAATTTTTCCCCTTTTGAAGAAGATGAACTCTATGGTGGTACCTCATTTGGGCGAAAGCAAAAAGTTTTGCTCTCGATTCACCTGTTCTCGTGATTTCTCAAATTTCAACGGTTCGGTCTTCAAGGATACAAGATCCAGACAAGCATCGAAGGTTCAACAAGTTATTGAACAAGACAACTACTGTGATTCCAAGTCTCATGCCACTCCTCCCTATAAAAAGGGATCCCAGGTAAGTAATGTTATCACAACTCTCACAAAGCCCCTTCTAATTCTCCCTACTAAATTTAACTTTCATAAGTTGCATCTGGTGACTCTCCTAATGGCTGAAAAGAAATCCTTTAAGGAAGCTGTAGTTAATGGTGTTACCAAAAGCCCCTCCCCAACTGACCCCCAAACCCAGAATGTGGATGCATCCCCAGTCAACCCCCCTTTGCATGTTCCCACCCAAAATCCCCCTGTGGAAGACCCTCAAATGTCTGCTAATGAGAATGTTCAAGCCACTCAACCTATAGATGAGCTTCCCCAAGTCCAGTTGGATATTGAGGAACTCGCTAACACTTGTTTATTCGCTAAAATGCTTGGGGATCCCCTTGATCACCGCACCATCATCTCTCGAACCAAAGCGGATTGGAAAATGATAAGGGGAGATGCTGAGTACCTTGAATTAGGTAATCAATGGATTCTCTTAAAATTTGCCAACTCTGCAGACAAAGGTCTGGTATGGGAGGAACGCCCTTGGCACGTCCAAGGGGAACTTCTTGTCCTTCAGCAATGGAGGCCCTTCTTTGATCCCTTTTCAGAAGAAATTAAATCTGTTGATTTATGGATTCGCATTCCGCGTTTCCCAGCAGAACTTCTAAATGCCCAATCTGTTGCAAGTTTGATTGAATCAAACCACATTGGTAAATTCATCAAACTCGACCAACGCTCTTTTCCAGCGAAATAAAATTCGCTTTGCAAGAGCCTGCATCAATGTCAATATTCTAGAACCTTTGAAAACTTATGCAGAAATTACAAGAACTGGTGGAAAAACTTTTGGTTATCTTATATGGTTTGAAGATTTTTCTGAGGGGTGTGCATTCTGTGGTGATGTTGAACACTCTATTGATGCTTGTTCCTTGCTTCATGTCCCCCCTAAAGAAGTAAGGATAGTCCTGGAAAAAGTCCCATGCTTCTCGGCCATGGCAGGGGAGAAGCCTGCCTCTTGTACTAGGCCAACAACGGATTCCACCACAGCCCAGCCAACTTATGTGGTGCATGCTAAACCTAGGCAAAAGGCAAAGGCTCCTTCCCATGTGGATGTCAGTGAGAAAAAGAAAAATGTGCAAGTTCACCCCTCTTCCTCAGCCAGGGAGAAGGGCCCATTCAAAGCTACTGAAACGCAGAATGCAGTTTCCAAAGACACTGAAGAAGGCTGGGCAACCATCCCACCAAATGCCAAAGGTAAAAGATCATTGCGTGTTGCTACTACTAATGTTCCTATAGCCCGCTCTCATGATGAGAACTTAACTGATGTATTTCTAGTCTCTACCCCTTCTAAACTGGGCAAGGTAACTGAAGGGGAAACACTTGACCCTGTTGTTGCTCCCTTGAGAACCATCTTCTGTGATGGGAATGGCCCCAAAACGCTCCATCTGATCACCCCAGATCCGAGCACAGACTTTATTGAGGACCATCTAGAGCTGTTGGAGAAGGAGAAGCTGGAAAATGACCTTGGAAAAGGCCCTATGTTGCTGGAAAATTCCAGTAACAATACCAGTCACTCTAACCTCCCAGCAAGTTCATTTCAGTCCCTGCATTCGGAGGATTCATTTCTGAAACAGATTGAGGGCCTCGGGGTTAAGCAGCCAGGGAACTCTAATGCCTCCCTCCCTTCGAATGCCTCCAAGAGGAAGGGGAAAGACTATGAAGAAGAGGACTTTTGCTAAGCCAACTATATTAGTATTATGGCTTTATGCGAAATAAAACATGTATCCCCCCTCTCAAGAATTAACTAGATAATGTGGGTTTAGCTATTTTGATTTTGTTCCCTCTTATGGCCTCTCCGGAGGATTATGGTTATTTTGGAAGGAAAATGTTGTAAACCCTTTTAATCTAAAGATTATATCCAAAGCCAATCGATTTATTGCTTGTGAATTAGAATTATTGAACTCTAATATTTCATTTATAGTTATTTTTATCTATGCCCCCCCCCCCTAACTATGCGGATAAAGAATTATTTTGGAATGATCTTTTACAATTCACGAGTTCATTAACATTTATGTTTATTCTAATCGGGGACTTTAATGAAATTGGCTCACCCCAAGAGAAAATCGGAGGTGACATTCCTTCGTTGCTCAGATTTAAAAGATTAGAAAATGTAAAAGCAACACAATGTAATAGACTTACCAGTGTCTGGACAAATATTCACGTGGAGAAAAAAATTTTTTGGGGAAAATAACATATGGGAAAGACTTGATAGAATATTGGTAACTCCTAACTTCGTTGAACAATTCCCAGCAGCTTACATAACACATCATATGTTTACGTCATCTGACCATTGTCAAATACAACTCTCCTTCCTAAGTACTTTGACTAACAGTAAAGCAACCCCATTCAGATTCGAGAAATTATGGACATTTCGAAAATACTTCACGATTTTAGTGGCCAAAATCTAGAACACTAGATTATCAGGTTCCAATATGTATTGTTTTACCCAAAAACGCAAAGCACTAAAGAGTAAAGCTAAAGAATGGAGTAAGACAAAATTTGGCAACGTAACGGGGCAACTCAGAAAAACGGATGATCAACTTAGTAAAATTCAACCACATCTCATTAGAGAAAATGCAACCCCTGGCATGGTAAATAAGTATAACAATCTACTTAGAAAACGCCACAAGCTACTATATTTCTCCACTACCTACTATTAACAACGAACCAAAATGAAGTTCCTAAAACTAGGAGACCAAAATAGCAACTTTTTTCATAGAGTAGCTTCTATCCGAAAGAACAGGAACATGATAAAATCTTATACAGACAACAATAATATTAGCTCTCAAAATCCAAAAATATTAAGAAGACTCGTGGAAAGTGACTTTAAAAATAGATTTATTTCGGCCCCAATAGTGGTTTCGATCCAGATGTGGACTTTAGATTACTAGATCCAATCATAACCTCGATGGACAATGCCGAGCTTTGTGCACAAATTTCGGACCAGGAAATCTACAATGCAGTCTTCCAACTAGAACCAGATAAATCGCCAGGTCCCGATGGTTATCCTCCAATATTCTATCAAAAATATTGGGGAATTATAGGTAAATCAGTTATCAAATATGTTAAAGCCTTCTTCCATTCTGGTAAACTTCTTAAGGAGGTTAACCATACTTTTTTAGCTCTAATCCCTGAAAATGAGAATCCCTCGACGGCAAATCAATTTCGACCAATAAGTCTATGTTCTACAATGTATAAAATAATAGCAAAAATCCTAGTTAACAGACTCAAACAAGTACTAGGGAAAATTATTCATCCCTTGCAAGGAGCATTTGTACCGGAAAGGCTAATTCAAGATAACATCCTAATGGCACACGAGGTTTTTCATGCTTTTAAAAGAAAATCGGGAGCCTCAGGTTGGATTGCAATAAAACTAGACATGGAAAAAGCTTATGATAATGGGAATATATCTTCACAACATTAGAAAAATTGGGGTTCTGTCAACAGTGGATCAAGTGGATTCGGGAATGCATTTGCACGGTTTCATTTTTAGTATTAGTAAATGGAATCCCTTCAGACCAATTTTTCCCATCTCGAGGAATCAGACAGGGAGATCCGCTATCCCCCTATATTTTCATTCTTTGTGCAGAACTATTAGCAAGACAACTCCAGTATGTGGGACCAGGGAGACAACAAGTATTAGGAGTTTGTCCTAGACATTCTAGAATGAGAATCCCTTTTCTGACATTTGCAGATGATATTATGATCTTTGCAAAAGCAAACACCCAGTCCTGTCATATCATAAAAAATATTCTAAATAAATATTGTTCCATGTCAGGACAGTTAGTCAACTACCATAAATCGGTGTTTCAATGCACAAGCAATGTAACTAGACAACAAATTTCGGAATTTAAACAAATATTGGCTATGGATAACGCTTCCTTATTGGACTCGTACTTGGGTTGCCCTATTATTGACAAGAGAGTCAATGCTAGTACGTTTGAAAAAACCATTATGTCAACCACTAAACAATTAACCAAATGGAAGGCAAATTCTATTTCTCAAGCAGGAAGAACTACCCTAATAAAATCTTGCCTCGCCACAAAACCAATCACCAAATGCAGAGCTTTACACTTCCAAGTAGCACCCTTGCAAACTTAGACAAAACTTGTCGAAACTTCTTTTGGAACAAAGACCCAGATTCAAACTCCCCCAATCTTATAGGATGGGACAGGGTTTGTAAACCAAAATTTCTTGGTGGGTTAGGTCCGCAAAGCAGACGTAAACAACAAAGCAATGCAAATGAATTTACTTTGGAGAATCCTAGTGGAACCCAATAATCTATGGGTCCAACTAGTAAAGAAAAAATACCTCAAGAACAATTCTCTTTTTGACTACACTCCTTCCCAATCAGGGTCCTGGCAATGGAATAACCTAATGAAGTTAAGATCTATATTTAAGAAAGGGTTGCAATGGCAAATAGTAAATGGAAGATCAATCCTATTTTGGAAGGATAGTTGGATATTTCTATACCCACTACAAGAAGTCATTCCCACCTGTGCAAATCCAGATCAAAAGGTAAAGGAATTCTTCCTCCCAAACAAAGATTGGAACATCCAAGCTCTAAAAGACTGTCTTCCGGATCATATAGTCCAAACCATTAGTAGCCATCTGATTCCATCCAACGACATCTAAGACACCATGTATTGGAGACTCACCCCTAGTGGGGAATTTACCACCAAGTCCGCCGCACTCCTTGTCCAAGGTATCACACCGGAAAATATCCAAAAATGTTCTTTTCGATGGATTTGGAAGCTAAACACCCCCCCCCAAGGTAAAAAATTTCTTATGGAAGATTTGTAATGATGGTCTCCCCTCTAAGGAGAGATTATTTTGAAGTCATGTTGTAATCCCCCTAGCCTGTGTCTTTTGCAACCACCATACAGAAACAACGAGCCATATTTTGGTGGAGTGTCCATTTACAGTAGACCTCTTCAATTCGGCCTTCCCGTCCCACAATTGGATGAGAACCTTTGAGTCCTTCACCGCAAATAGGAACATGGTGGAAATCCTGAACATATTACGAAGTACTCTCACATTGGAGCTTCTCCAAGAGATGGTGATAGGTTGGTGGTTTGTTTGGTTCTCTAGAAATAAAACGTGCTTTAATAAGGAATCCTTCAACATCCCAAACGCAACTATGATAATTCTAAACTATTGTAAGTCTTGGTTCAACCCAGGTTATGCGGACCTAATAGACCAAGAGATACCAAACACTAAAAAGCAGAAGGCAACGCCGACTTCCCCCTCTGCCATCCACTGGACCCCCCCTCCAATGGGGTGGAGTAAACTAAATTTTGATGGTTCCAACTCAGGCCCATCCCATTGTTCGTTCGGTTTCATAATTAGAGATCATAAAAGCATCCCAATTCAAATTGGGGCAAAAGCCCTTCCCCCGAACTGGTCAATTCTTATGGTTGAAGCCATGGGCCTCTTTACGGGCCTCAATACTGCTATTTCCCTTGGAATCAGAAATCTTATAATTGAAGGCGACAATCTAACGGTTATCAATTCTTTCAGGAGGGTTTGGCATGTTCCGTGGGAAATCTCAAATCTTATCGAAGATGCGGAGCGAGATGCCAATCAATTGGATGTATGCACTGTAATACCCCTCATGATTGCTTTAAAGGGATTTAGCAGGCTACTCATTCCAACAAGATGCATCTTTCTTTTAGGGAGCTCATTTCTTTAGTTACTTCACAGTTAAGCGTGCTTGGCTGGGAGTAGTCCAGGGATGGGTGACCTCCTGGGAAGTTTCTCGGGGTGCGCATGAGTGAGGACAAAATGCGCCGAAAGAGCTTGTGTTGGTTATTGAGGACAGTTGTTGGCCCTGGATGCGCATTGGTGACGATATACCCGACTACGTATGGGTCGAGGTGTTACAAATGGTATCAGAGCAACCCTGCGACCGCGTGTTGGGGCGACTCTAAGGCCGTCAGGCCGAATATTAGGAGTCCTCAGGCGCCTAGTGGGGGAGGATTCTGGGGCTGCATTGTCATAAGGAGCGACCCAGAGGTCGTCAGGCCGAATATCTGGAGTCTCCGACGATCAGTTTCCAGGCTGGGGCGACCCACCGGCCGTATGCCCAATATGTGGAGTCCTCAAGCGCAACGAGGGCGTTGATGTTCTCAAGTGGGGGTGTATGTAATACCCCTCATGATTGCTTTAAAGGGATTTAGCAGGCTACTCATTCCAACAAGATGCATCTTTCTTTTTGGGAGCTCATTTATTTAGTTACTTCACAGTTAAGCGTGCTTGGCTAGGAGTAGTCCAGGGATGGGTGACCTCCTGGGAAGTTTCTCGGGGTGCGCATGAGTGAGGACAAAATGCGCCGAAAGAACTTGTGTTGGTTATTGAGGACAGTTGTTGGCCCTGGATGCACATTGGTGACGATATACTCAGCTCTGGATGGGCCGGGTGTTACATGCACGGCTCAAAATTGCTATAGGGAAGCTAACCAGGCGGCTGACCTTCTAGCAAATTGGGGCAAAAACCTCCAACACTTGTGGTTATCTTCCTCAACATCACTCCCGGGTCTCCCTTTTATCATCCGCAAGGATGAGTTAGGTTATACTACTAATAGGGTGTAATCTAGTTTACTTTCCGTTTCAAAAAAAACAAAAAAAGAAAGGGGCGCGTTGCCACACCATTAGTTGAAGGTGTGGCCCGCCTCTTTTAAAAGTTTGCGTTCCCATTAATATTTAGTAATTGTCGGGATGTCTAAGGACATATATTCCTTCACTACTGACTAAATATGTTCTTTCAACAATCTTAAGTGAACATCTTCATTCTTCCCCCCAACTTCAGTAGGAAGTTCCCTTTTCATTCATATCAGTGCCAGGTAGTCTTCCCTCAAAAGCTTTGCAGTATCCAAATTCCAAAGTGATTTTATCCGTCTCAGCCAAAGCATCTTGTCCAACAAGCTGCAACCATAGAAGAATAAGTAGTCGATTGAAACAGCTACATAGCACAGCATCACAGCTACGTATACATTATTATAGTATGGACTTCAAAATTAGAAAAAAGAAGGCTACCAATAGTGCTCTTTACAAAGATCACATATATACCCATAAAGATGAAAAGATATTTGAAGCATGAATACTAATTACTGCTCTAGAAAGCTATTTTACATTAATAAGAACTTCCCTTAGAAATCAACAACTTTTATGAAAATTAAAATTCAGCAACTGCTAAACCTCCAGAAGTACCAAAAGAGCTAAAGAACAATGCACACCTGGACAATTTCATTGAGATCATCTTCTCTTTGCAGCACCTCATGGGCCTTGGTCTTGATATCAATGAACTTGGAGTCGAACTTCTCATAAAATGATCCCATAGCTTGCAAACATACAAATTTTCTACTAAGCAAATGAAAACACCATTGCCCATCTGAAGTTATAATAAGGAGAGATTCTTAAGGCCACCACCACAGAGGAGCTCATCAGAAGAATTGTATGTATGTCACCGTTAGAAAAAAAGCTTTTATAAACAGAGAAGCATGATTCAGAAGAGCAAAATTTTGCCGTGTCCAGGAGAAGACAGTGACGAATGTGGAGGAGTGAATTCAAAGAAACTCAAGTGAAGGTAACTCATCGACCTCTCTTATGCGCTTGATTATGCAGGGGGGCAAAACCTACAAATATCCTAACTTCATTCACATCCTCTAATGGAAGTCCAACAAATCTAACTTAGGAAGACAGCTAGTATCACAATAAGCTTTTTGGTGCTAATTAATGTCACAACAAGTGTTGAATATAAACCTTCAACTCTCACTCTCTTGTTATCCTTCTTTCTCGATCGAATTAACTCAAATACAGGAGGAAAGAGGAAAAAGAGAAGAAGAAAAAGGTAGAAGCTTGCTACACTAAAATGCAGGAAAATGTCACTCAGAGTACTGTTCATAAGCACAGTAACTCGGTTTCTTGCTTTTATATGGGTTAAGGAAATTAAAACAATAGGCACAAGACTACAAGAGAAACACACCTTTAGAAACTGACTAAAATGAACCCAAGGAGGCAAGGAGTTATCCTTCCCCTGATATTCCATAGAACATGCAATCTTATTAATTGAGTGGAATTTCTTGTGAGGAACATAAACACTTTCCTGGTAAACCGGTTTTGTACATCATAGCACAAGTAGGGTGGTTAGTTAATAAACTCATATGAAATTAGCTATTATCTAGCATCTAGTACAGCACAAAAATGATAAAGAGCTTGCGGCAAAATTATATGAACTATTTAACTCATCTGCCATACGCACAAGACCTCCTTTCTTGCAAAATTCAACAATAATTTCTTTGCCGGTTTTCCTCAAAGAAGAACCGAAGACAAATTTCAACTAATATGTGACAAAAATTGAGTAACTAAGTAATCCTCCTAATCCTGGCCACTACATGAAGATACACATATATATCCTCAACCTTCACATAACATTTACAAGTATTCAGCTCACCTATACAGTTGGGTTGACTGGATATATTACAGTCAAGGCTCAAACTGTGGACCCTTTAATCTGGCAGTTTCTAATGATCATCCAGTTGATTCATCTAGATAGTAAGGAACCTCTTGATGCCACAAAAGACTTCCCCACATCAAACAAGATCTATCATTGTAACAGCTTTCAAGTTGAGGGATGGGCATAATATTGACAGTCAAATGATTACTACCAGCTTTCGAGTTAGTAAATCATTAACAATCAAGTGACCATGAAATGAAGAGGGAATGATAACCTCTAGCTTTCATAAAATACCACGGAGCATGATTAGCATACAAGAACTCCTTTATCTAATAAATTTAGGAATGAATATAAGCAAATGGACTAACAAATCAAGTCAAACTGAGTATATTGCGTACCTAAAGAGTCCTTGTGTCTCACTGCTATCCAAAATGCTTGGATGATCACACATGCAAGGACCTAATATGCATTGAAAAAATTCATTAGGCATGAAATAGAGTATAATAGCTGGTGATACCCCCAGTTCCCAACTGCAGCCATTAACCTCCTAAAAATGTGGTTAAATGCTACCTAAGAGATTGAGGATTTCCTATATTACAGAAAAGTATTTGAAAAAGTAATAAAATATTAAGGCTGCAAGCTTGAGACAAGAAAACACAGTATTGTAACTTGCAAGCTTTGAGATGGCAGCATACATCAATGCAGTATTTAGACTCTAATCGTAAAGCTTTGAGATGTCCTTGTGTGGCATAAGATTAAGTTGATCTTAAGACTTAATTACCTCAGATGAACAAGAATCAAAGGGGCAATATGCTTGATCAATAATAATTGGATTTCTAACATGCTTCATCACAATGTTCTCAAATTTCATGTTAGTTGCCGCGCTTTTACCAGGAGAATTAGCCCATGTTTTGATCCTAATCCCATTTGAAGTCCCGATAATAGTGCAATTTCTGACAAAGAGTCCATTTACATCTTGCTCATGTGGATATTTTCCTAAGCTTCCAACACTGAAACAAACCAGTAACAAGTTAGATTAATAATCTAAACCAGACATATAGAAAAAAACACAAAAAAAAATGTTTATATAGGTTATACCTTATACCATGACCTGGTCCACAAGTGATATTTGTAATGGTGATTTGAGAATTTCCTTGGCCAACCGAAATGCAATCATCCCCGGTTCCGATATTCGATCTAGAGAATTGAACATTAGCACTTCGTTCGAGGTGGATACCATCTGTATTCGGACTGTCTTCTAGGGCAGAAATCTTAAGTGCACTGCCTTTGAAATTTCTGCATTCTACAAGAGCTATATGAAAAAACTTGCTGTTCAATGAAGTAATATCATGAACAATCATACCCACAAACTTCAAATTCTGACATACAAAAAAGGTACAAAAATACTTAGAGCATCATACCAAAACAACCAATTTCATTTCTAAATTGAGTGATCATTTCTAAAATGTAATTTCATAACAAAAAAATGTGAGAGAATAAGACATACAGTTGGAAGATATTACGGAAATTAGAAGATATGTAATCTTCTTTAGGAGATTTTGTGATATGTTGTATTTATATTTTCCTAGTATTAAGAGATTGGCTAGCTGGCAGTATATGTGAGTTTTGGCAAGCTAGGTCTCTAGTTCTTCCCTTCTTCCCTCTGATGTACTATTTATTCCGCTACACATATTTAATACGAGGTATTCTTATCTTAACATATTAAATTAGAAGATATGTAATTTCTTTGGAGAGAGGCCATTATTCTGCAATTCTCTTATCTTAACATCGTATCAAAGCTATCTAAAATTTAGATTTTTTTTTTTCGATCCTGTGCCCTTATTCTTGTCCTTTTTCCTCTATTCTATTTCTTCTCAATTTTTTTTCTCATCCACGTGATCTATTATGGGTGATGCTGAGAAAAAGACTCCTCGCTACGAGCCTTTCACAAAGTACTATTTGCATCCCTCTGAGGGTACTGGCACAGTTATTAGCCCTATTTTGCTCAAGGGCCACAACTATGATGAGTGGGTACGATCTATTACCAACAATCTTAAGGCCAAAAACAAACTCGATTTTGTCGATGGTAGCATCACTGAACCTGCGACAACCTCCGTGGATCATGAACAATGGGGTATTGTCAACTCTATGCTTGTTGCTTGACTTTATAATACTTTAGATGTTTCTGTTAGATCTACTGTTTCTTTACCTGATCATGTTAAAACCTTATGGGATGATCTTCGGGTTCGTTATTCTCTTGGTAATGGACCGCGAATTAATGAACTTAAAACTCAAATTTCTGACTATAAACAACGTGGTCGTCCTCTTGTTGAATATTATGGTGAATTGAAAAGGCTATTGGATGAATTGACTAGTTATTACAAATTACCTGTTTGTACTTGTACCGCTGCCGCAGAATATGTCAAGATTCATGAAAATGAAAAATTGCATCAGTTCATTAATGGTCTTGATAACAAGAAATATGGTACTGTTGTGTCTGGTCTATTGATGATGGACCCCCTGGTTGCTTATGCTAAAGTGGCAACCGATGAGCATCATCAAACGGTGGCCGAGGCTCAAGACGGGCGTCCAGATGCTGTTGGCTTTGTTGCTAGTGGCTTGGCAGCAAGTCGTATTACCCTTGCGTCTAGTACATGGAGTGGGTTTCTTGACCCCCGTATTTGTTCTCATTGTGGCAGTAAAGGTCATGAAAAGGAGCGATGCTTCAAGCTCCATGGTTACCCTGAATGGTGGGTTGGTGGACGAGGCGGTCGTGGGGGTCGTGGTGGTCGCTCAGGAGGCAGAGGTGGTCGTGGCCAAATGGTTTTGCTGGTAGCGCAGGTACTCATACTGCAGGTGCTTCATCTTCACAGCAAGTTAATGACAACGATCACGAAAGCACTCCCACTCTTAGTGACGGTCAGTTTTCTCAACTTATGTCTGCCGTGAATGCTAAGCCTTCCTCTACTGAACATTTAAATGGTAAGACACCAACCGATTCTTGGATTATTGATTCCGGCGCCTCTAATCATATGACGGGTAACATTACATTATTTGAAAATATGATTGATATTACTGCATCCCCTGTTGGCTTACCTAATGGCAAAACCACCATGGCTACTAAGGAAGGAACAGTTCGGTTGAGTTCTAATTTGATCTTACATAATGTTTTATTTGTTCCTAACCTTAAATTTTGCTGTCAGTGTCTCAGTTACTAGAAAAACTCCACTATATTGTTTTATTCACTAACAAGCTTTGTGTGATTCAGGACCACACTTTGAGGAGCCTGATTGGAGCGAGGGTGCAGCATAACGGGGGTCTATTGGTTCCGGAAGATTTCTACTGTTCAAGCTAACAAAGCGGGTGTAGTTAATACTGCCGATGTATGGCATCGGCGACTTGGGCATCCCTCTCAAAAAGTCATGTCTAGTTTGCGTGGAGTAGTTAGTATTGATCCTACAAATAGTACTTGTGATAATAATTGTGTTGTTTGCTTTAAAGCCAAACAACCTCGTAATCCTTTTCCTTTAAGTATGAATAAAGCCGCTGGTTTGATTGATATGATTCACTGTGATATCTGGGGTCCTGAAAATGTTTATGCCAGTAATGGTGCTCGTTATTTCCTGACTATTCTTGATGATTGTTCTAGGGCTACATGGATTTTTTTAATGACCGGAAAATTTGAAGTGCCACAATTGATTAAAATTTTTTGCACTATGGTAAAAACCCACTAACATACTCATGTAAAAAAATTTGAGAAATGACAATGGCCAGGAGTTTTTGTGTCTAAGAAAATATTATGCTGAGTGTGGTATTATTCATCAGACGTCTTGTGTTGATACTGCCCAACAAAATGGTAGAGTGGAACGTAAACATCGTCATGTGTTAATGTGGCTCGTGCATTACGTTTTCAGGCTCATCTTCCTAAAAGATTTTGGGGTGAGTGTGTTTTGACCGCGGTTCATCTCATCAACTGCACTCCTACTCCTCTCCTTAAAGGAAAATCACCTTATGAAATTTTATTTGGCCAACCCCCCTCTATGCTTTCCTTACGTGTTTTTGGGTGTCTTTGCTATGCTAAAAATCAACCTCGAATTCATGATAAATTTGGCTCTCGTTCTAGAACATGTATTTTTGTGGGTTACCCTCTTGGAAAAAAGGCTTGGCGGGTGTATGATATAGAAACTGGTGAATATCTTGTGAGTAGGGATGTCACATTTTTTGAGGATATCTTTCCTTTTTCTAAGCCTACTGCTGACCCGGCTAAGGCTCACTTAGAGGCATTTTTACAGCAACCATCTTTGGATGATGATGAGTTGCCATCTTGGTCTTCAGCAACTCCTGCCCCCACTGATAATTTTGTCTTGCAACCTGTTACTGCTGGTGACGTGGGAGGGCATGGTGTTACTGCTGAACCATCTTCTCCTACGCATGTTGTTGTTGGAGAGGTTCCTTGTGTGGTTGATAGTGGTGCTGTAGTCAGGGGGAGTACTTTATCTTCTCAATCTCCTCCTGAGCCCAGTCATACTACGATAGGGGATGACATTGATTTGGGTCGTGGTCATCGCGTTCGAAAGCCATCCTCCAAGTTACAGGGCTATCTTACTAATACCGTCAATGTTGCTCCAAAAATAGACCATGTGACTCCAACTGCTCCTCTTCTTCAATTGGGCACCTCAGGTACTCCTTTTCCTATCGCTTGTTATGTTGACTGTGAACAATTTTCTATGAGACAAACATTTTTTGGCAGCAATTACTGCAGGTAAGGAACCTACTTCTTTTAAAGAAGCAATGAAAGACCCCGGTTGGAGAAAAGTTATGCAAGACGAAATTGATGCTCTTGAACGTAATGGCACTTGGACTCTTGAAGATCTGCCACCGGGAAAGAAGCCTCTTGGTTGTCAATGGATATATAAAGTCAAATATAAGTCCGATGCTTCTATTGAACGCCTCAAAGGGCGTCTTGTGGTCTTTGGCAACCGACAAGTTGCGGGTATTGATTATAATGAAACATTTGCTCCTGTAGCAAAAATGGGTAATGTTCGCATTTTTCTTGTTGTTGCTATTGCTTTACAGTGGGACTTGCATCAGATGGATGTCCATAATGCCTTCTTACACGGTGATTTGGCAGAAGAAGTTTATATGAAGTTGCCTCCTGGTTATCAGAGTCCTACTCCTGGAAAGGTTTGCAGATTACATAAGTCTTTATATGGGCTCCGCCAGGCTTCGAGAAATTGGTTTGCAAAATTATCTGCTTCCTTAAAGCATTTTGGCTTTACCCAGTCTTATGCAGATTACTCGTTATTTAGCTATTCTAAGGGCAATGTGGCTCTTCATGTACTTGTGTATGTCAATGATCTAATTATTGCAGGGTCCGCTCCTTCTGCCATTGCGAATTTGAAGACTTATTTGAGAAAATGCTTTCATATGAAAGATCTTGGTCCTTTAAAGTATTTTCTTGGTATTGAGGTAGCACGTGGTGATGACGGTCTTTTTCTCTCCCAACGTAAGTATACGTTGGATATCTTAACAGAGGTCGGCATGTTGGGTTGTAAACCCATTGATACTCCTATGGAGTAGCACCATCGACTTGGTACTGCGCTTGGCGAGCCGTTATCTGATCCAGAGCAATATCGTCGTCTTGTTGGGCGCCTGGTTTATCTAACTATTACTCGCCCCGAGCTTAGCTATTTCGTGCATACTCTGGCACAGTTCTTAAGTGCTCCTAAGATTGAGCATTGGGATGCTGCTATTCGTGTCTTGCGTTACTTGAAAGGGAGCCCCGGTCAAGGTATATTACTCAAAAAGCATAATGACTTGCGCTTAAATGCGTTCTGTGATAGTGATTGGGCAGCTTGCCCCTTGACTAGACGTTCTTTAACAGGTTATTTTGTGCTCCTTGGTTCTTCTCCGGTTTCTTGGAAAACCAAAAAGCAACCTACTGTCTCTCGCTCGTCTGCGGAAGCTAAGTATCGTTCTATGGCCGTCACCACTTGTGAGTTGAAATGGTTGAAGTCTCTTCTAACTTCTCTTGGTGTTGTCCATACTCGTCCTATGCGTTTATTCTGTGATAGTCAAGCTGCTATTCATATTGCCGCCAATCCAGTGTTTCATGATCGCACAAAACATATAGAAGCTGACTGCCATTTTGTTCTAGATGAGTTACAGGCGGGAAATATTAATACTAGCCATATTCCTACTAGTAGACAGTTGGCGGATATTTTGACAAAGGCTTTAGGGCGACAACAATTCTATTACTTATTACGCAAGTTGGGAATTCAAGACTTACATGCTCCAATTTGAGGGGGAGTATTACGGAAATTAGAAGATATGTAATCTTCTTTAGGAGATTTTGTGATATGTTGTATTTATATTTTCCTAGTATTAAGAGATTGGCTAGCTGGCAGTATATGTGAGTTTTGGCAAGCTAGGTCTCTAGTTCTTCCCTTCTTCCCTGTGATGTACTATTTATTCCGCTGCACATATTTAATACAGAGAGGCCATTATCTGCAATTCTCTTATCTTAACAGAAGAAGATCACAATTAGAACTAGTAGGGCAGTCATTGTAAGGCCAAGCTTCAACACCTTGCCCATCAAAAACCCCACCTCCTTTCAAGATAAGTCCATTGATCCATGCAAACTCAATCCACCCGGATCCAAATTCATACCCGGATAAGTCGGTTGTCGCCTTTAAATAACCCTGTGCTGTATGTATAATAAATCAATGACTTTTTTCAGTTGATCATACTTCAAACTAAAAGAATCACTTTTGAAGAAATAACCAACTTGTTAATTTCATTTTTCTTTACCTTCATTAGAACTGTAAGAGATGATACTTGTTGACAAGGACCTCTAAACTTAAGAGGGCCAACTAAATAAGTTCCTCTAGGTATCAAAAGTGTAACATTGCCTTCAGAGTTACATGCTTTCTCCCAAGCAGTAATGAAGGCCTAATCCAAAAAAATTATGAACTTAATCAACAAATTATAGCTAAAAAAAAGATAACAAAAACTAGTTTTAAATTATGAAGATCAATGATCATTAATTTTCTGAGATAAAGGAGAACCTGACTATCATCGTTTCGACCGTCAGCTTGGATCCTGGAATTCCTCACTTTGATTATGATACCATTGCCTAGGTGTTTACTTGTTGATTTTACTTGACAAAAGATATTAGCAAAGACTGTATAGAACAAAAGGCAGAGCTTCATTGTGGTAATTCTGCTCATTGTTTTTTGGTTCTCCTTGTAAGTTGTAACTGAAGAACCGTTTTTTCTAGAGTGCTGCTCTGCGTGGTTCATTAGTACTGCTAGACGGTAATCTTTTGTAAGGTTATTTGTATCTTGTTTACCACTTCGTATGAACTGCTATTACTGACCACTTTTTTTTACTTTTTTTTAATCTCCGGAACAATACTGCTGAAGAAAACTACCCACTATCTTCCTTCTATAGGATTATATTTTTTTAGGGGAAAAGCAAGCTAGATTAATTTAAGGACAAATTGTCCATCAATACATAGGGCGCCACTTCCAAAGGAGAGTGGTTTTCCCATATTTGTTCAACACCAAATGGAACTAGCCTTGCTAAATGGTGGGCAACATAATTCCCATCACGTTTGACGTGCGACCAAGAAAGAGAATTAAAAAACGTACAAGAAGATAAAATCTCATGAAGAATCACATCAAGACCCGGTAGGAAGAGAGCACTCTTGGCGAGACGATTAATCACCACTTGGCAATCGGATTCTAAAATAACATCACCATAGCCGAACCTTTTCCCCAGCCGAATCGCCATAGCAATGGCCTTTGCCTCCGCTATTTCAGGGCTCCAGTATGCCTTGGTACGTCTCACAACAGATAAGAGAACAGAACCAGTAGAATCACGCCCCCACAACACCCAAGCCCCACCCGCCCAACATCAGCACAAGAGGCATCTACGTTCAACTTGATCACACCTGGAGGAGGGGGAGCCCATACCTTTGCAGAACTGGGCTTCGGGACAGCAGCAATGTGGCTGTAAATCTGGGTCGAATACTTGCCATACTCATCAGTGAGATGGTGCACACGGTCCACCAAAATTTGGTTTGGGATGGATTGAGGTTGAAACACCCACTGATTTCTTTCACCCCATAAACACCACAAAAGAAAGGCTCATTTTATAACCATCTTCTTATCTAAAATTTTCCAGCTCTCCACAAGCTCGCACTTCGTAAGGCTCGAAATATTCTTGCGCATATCTCCACAACCACTATCACTCCAGATTTCAAGCACCCAAGGGCACTCAAACAGTGCGTGGGTGGCAGATTCCGCAGCCCCACAACCCCATGGGCAAAGATCATCATCAATAAGGTGGCGGAATTTAAGAAGGGAACGAGTTGGAAGAGAATTTGTGCATAGGCGCCAAAGAAAATGTCTAACCTTGGGACTAACTTCCAAGCTCCAAATGTCAACCCATGCTTGATGAAAATAGTCAAGATTGCCTCCCTTGCCAAGCATATAAGCCGTTTTCACTGAATAGTGCCCATTTTTTGTTAGAGCCCACTTAAGGGGATTGCAAGAATGCCTTCAACATCTTTTTCTTGAAAATTTTCTTCAATCAAGTTCACTTTCCATTCCATAGTGCGAGGATTTATGAGATATCACACTTTCTCCTCTCCCTCTTGCGCCTCACTCAAGATAAAACGCCCCTCATCATTTGCAACCCACGGATCGGCCCATATGCGAATCTTTTCACCACTCCCTACTCTCCAAATGCACCCTTCCTTAATAAGTGCTTTCGAGCTCCATATACTTTTCCAAGAGTAACTACATGAATAACCAAGAGAGGCCTCGAGAAACTCACATTTTGGAAAGTATTTGGCCTTCATCACACGCCCAAACAAAGAAGTTGGAGCCCGGATGAGTCTCTAAGCTTGACGACCAAGAAGAGCATCGTTAAAGACACTAAGATCTTTGAAGCCCATACCACCGAAACATTTCAAAGTGCACATAGAATCCCAATTTTGCCAGTGAATCTTCCTATTAGTATCCGAACTACCCCACCAAAATCGAGTCATTGCCGAATGAATTTTTTGAATAATTGCTCTCGGAATCTTATATTGGATAACAGATTTGAGAAGTATCTCCTTGCCTGCTCTAGAAAGTAACTTTTCTTTCCACCCTTGGAGTTTCTTCCAAATTCTATCAAGCAAAGAATCAAAAATAGCTTTTTTCGATCTATTGGAGTATATGATACAACCTCAAGTGAGTCATTTAAAATGAAGTTCATGGTTATTTCAGATTGGACTATTACTTATAATAGGTCGAGCAGTTGTCCCGTTGAGGCCATTTCAATTGGGTAGTTAATAATTAGGTGGTTCGACATTTAGATTTCCAAATAAAATGTTTTAAATAATATATTTGTTTTTAATTGATTTTTTTTATTCTTGTAATAATTATTATAAGTAATATATTGTTATATTATTAGCGAAATTATAACTATTGTTGTTAATGTTATAATCATTGTTATGCCATAAAGAAACAAAAAGAGTACAAATAAGATTTGGAACACAAGTTTTGAGTTAAATCCAGCAGAAAATGTAGACTTATACTCCTTCCGTTCCACAAAGAATGCAACATTTACGTTTACACGGTCTCCAATACACAACTTTGAAGATAATTTTTTTTTTAATTATGTATTAATAAAAATTATAAAAATATATATATTTTGAAACTACACATTATTATTATATAGTGGTGGGAATTCGTGGTCAAAGTTTATTAAGTTTGACTCTGAAAATACAAGTATTGCATTCTTTTTAGAGCAGAGAAAGTATGATGCTAGACAGCTAGAGCTCTTCGTTAAGACATTAACTTTTCATTACTAGCCCACCTATTTTCCCCACAACCCCACTTTTTTTAACCATCGCCTCACCTCATCGCCCTTCCCAAGCTACTCCATTGAGTAGTTTTAACCATAACTTCTTTGAATCTCCTACGGAGTTCTCCTCCGAGAAACGTTTTCTTACAAGGATTATAAACTAGCGAGTAGCGACCACAGTCCAGAGATATGTCATACCAGAGGTCCGAAATAGCAAATTTCAATCCACAATTGGAGAATTGGCGTCCAGCCATCCATAGAGACATACAAGAGAAAGACAAAAAACAAGAATGAGCACAGCCGGTACAACACTCAACAAGAACTCAAGAAAGAACAAATATTCAATAACTTGTGCTTCCATTAACTGCAGGCCATTCTTCAATTTGCTTAAGGCACAAAGGCGTGCAAGCAGTTCCTAATGCAATTATATCATATATGCTACTACCATGTACACAAACAATTAACTGCAATGAATCTATAAACTTGCTCTGCAGAGAGATGATGCATAAGCCATATACTCAGTAAGCAACATGCAGAACCAAAGCTCGTCGGAATTTCGACCAATGCAGCAGCCAGCAAGTAAGCTGAAGCCAAAATTACTCATTTCTTAGCTTTTGAGAACCTCAGGCATCTATACTTCTCTCCACTAACCGTGATTTCAAGTGCTCCGTCCTGGTTATCTTGATTCGATGCAGTCCCCATGAGAACACTTTTCTCCTTTTCCAAATTTTCTCTCTCCATCTTTAGTCTTGCTTCTTGGCGAGCAATCTCTGCCTGCAAGACAGAACATGACTAATCAATTCCACTGAAAGTACGAGAAGGAAACCTTTCAATGAGAAAGTGAAAATTTAGCTCACGTGACAGAATGAAGAATCAACAATATAAAAATTGCAACATGAATATATTACACAAAAGCCACCGAAAAATCCTACAGAGAACTGAATATAGAAAGTACTTTCAGGCTCAATCCAGGGAATCCTGATAACATATGCCAGTTCCCTCGTGAAATGGGTTGAGTATCAAAGAAGCCCTTATTACTGATCATTGAATGGTGCAACATATGCAAACATATATAGAAATGTACCGCAGAAACAGCACCATCTTCTTCTCATAAATCCTTCTTATTATCTAATCTAAGCTATCCTGTACTTCACCCTCTATGGCAGCGACATTCTCCTGTTTGATTCCAAATGCATCAAATTACATCAAACAACTGCACTACTATAAAAGTTTATTGTTTAAGACATGACTAGTTGAGGAAGCTATTCGTTCAACATGGATGTGATTTTGAATGAATCTCCGGCACTAAGCTACAAACTTCCTAACTTTCTATGACGACAATAGCAAAGAACCTCTGGAGTTGGTTCACCCAGTCCAAATTTATCATCGAGTTCAATGTTACTCAGGACTCAGGCTACTCATGTTGGAAACAGGTACATCTCCAACAGTCTTACTCGGCTATTCTATAAAAGTTATTCATGATTTTAGCCTAAAAATGAAGTGTTGAAGTGTCCATAGTCCATAAAATGGCCTAGGCACCAATAAGGAAGATAAGAGTTGGGTCTACTTGCAAGTCAGAGGAGGTTCCATAGTAAAAAAACCAATTGACAATAGTAGAAGTGGTACTGTTTCTTTTGTTTCTCCAATACCGGACAACTCACGTGTGCACAACAAATAACAGTACATACGATTTCTCAAAAGGATAATAAGCATAACTCCTAATAAACAAAATCCAACCCAATGATTAACACATTCACATATGAGTCATTAAAACAAAACAAAACATAACATAACATTTAATCGCATGAATTCCCCCATATTAGCAATAAAAAAACCAAATTGAATAGCATATAAAGTTGAGTAAATCTAAGAACTTCATCTAATAACACGAATTTGAAAGAAAAAAAGAGCTCAAAAGTTAACCTCTCGACGAGAAAGTTCAGCTTTCCAAGCAGCTTCACGCTCAGCAACCTCACGCTCACGCTCTTCAATATAACTTTGCATTTCTCTCTCCTTCATAATTCGATCTTGTATGTCTGCTTCCAAGGCTTCTTTTAACTCCTGCACAAACTTATCCACCACTGATTTTATCCTAAGCGACATTCTTATTTATTTCTTCCTCCTAATAAATTCAAATTCGAATTCTACCCAGAAATTGCAAGAATCTTACTTGAAATTAGAAATTGGTATGAATTTCATGGGGATTTTGAAGATAAATTTTCAATAATAATGGGGATTGAAATTTTGGTGGGTTTGGGAAATGTCACCGTTAGATTTAGGGGTGGGTTGTGGACTAGGTTTTATTTAATTTCAATTTTGTAGATGGAAGAGTGTAATTGAAAGGAAGGAAAAGGGAGACGAAATGAATATTGGCCTGTAACTTTGTACGGTTGTGTGGAAGGGTATTCTCTCGGCCCATCTTTGGTGCTTTTCCAAGATAACGAGACAAGGAATCTTGGGACTAACGTGAGAAATTTGTAATGGGTTAGTAGCGACTTTTGTGTTGAAACTAGTATTTTGGCTCGGATGATACCCCGCTCGGTTACAATTATTAAATATATTATTACTCATAAATTTTATAATTGATTTTTTTGCTTTTTGTAATTTTTAAGAGACAAAAATAATCAAATTAGGAAGAATATTTTAAACCGAATGGAGTATTGTTTTATATTTAGAGTTAAATGTGTTCGTTGGAGGTATATGTGAATATGTGATGTTATATTAAAGAGTTGTGGAGTTTGAGTGCATCATGGAACAAGAATTATCTTCATAGTTCCAAAAATAAATGAAACACTTCTCTCATTTATGTGAGAGCTTTTTGAGACAAGTGTTTCACTTATTTTGGAACGGAGGAAGTATAAACTTTTTGGACTTTTATAAGGTGCTCCCGCACCTAATCGTTAGCAAGAAATTAGGGAGGCAGGAACTTTGGTGCTCCTGCATAGGCAAAGTGAGCTACCCATACCTAGGGCCAAGTGACACAATTTTTCGTGTTTTCAGCCTGCTCTTTGATGTGAAACATTGTGATGTTTCGGGTGCTTTTCCTTAATATTTTTCCTAACTTGTAACTGGGAATGTCATATGTAGATAATCAAATCTATTTACTCTCATACTTGTTTATAGAAGTTTTCCCCAAAATTCTTCTTGTGCTTTTGAGATAAATTCAACATACAAACTCTTCTAAAAATAGAATTTGACATCAACTAATAACTATTTGTTTTCTTCTTCGTATCTCATAGGTGGTACCGTAAACTCATTGATCACAGTGGATTGGTAAATTACTTATATAGAAATCGTATCTTATACATGCTTGGAAGATCCATTCGGTTAAATCACTATCATATACACATCTAACAAGATCTGAAGCAAATTATTATAGCTAGATTTAGAATTGAAATTTATTGTGACACCACACAAATCTTCATCAACAAATCAAATTTTCATGGGAAACATAGCATATACTCTCACAAGTAGATAGATAAAACCCAATAGATGGTTTGAAACAACCCAATAATTAGGTAAAGTAACTCTCTAATTGAGAAAAAATAGAGATCTATTCTGAACATGAAACAAAACTAGAAAAAAGAAAGAGTTTTTCTATGGGATACACCTGTGTTTTTTAAAATTCTACGTTGTACCCCTTATGTTTTTTTGTTCTACATAGTACCCTTCAACTTTTTAAGTATTCTATATGGTACCCCTGTTATTTCTTATTTATCACGGACGTTAATGTGAATATGTAATGGCCCGCCAACTCCATCATTATTCGAAACCTCAACAACTTATGTTCTCTAACTCCAAACTTATAGTTCCAGATCCTTTTCATTTTCTCATGAAATTCTGAATATTTCAGATTTAAAGAAGCAACAATGAATCTATAGATCGAATTTTCATGGGAAATTTTCCCTCCAAATGTTGGGAAATAAAGAAACTAACGGTCAACTTAACATTGACCATAACGGAGGGGTACCATAGAGAAAATATAAAGAGGTGAAGGGTACTACGTAGAACAAAAAAAACATAAGGGGTACATCGTAGAATTTTGAAAAACACAGGGGTAGATTATAGATAAACCCAAAAAGAAAAACAAGAAAATAGGGGCTTAATTAACATCACTTAAAAATTAGTGATAGCCCTTAGGTCGACAAAGAATAACTAAGATCTTGAAGGAGGAAAAGAGAAAAGAGAAAAGAGAGAACTTGTTATTTAATTATCTTATAATCATAAGTTTTACTAATACACATATAAAAATATTAATTCTCCAAGAAATACAAAATGATCAAAATGTAATGGGGTTAGTGGCACAAACAACAATAACTGCAATCATTACAGTGGAAACCATAGATTAACCCTTTCACTCACTCAAACTCAAAGACCTCAATTTCATCTTTCTTTTAGGCAAAAAGTGGAAAAGAAATAAAAACATGAACAAGAACTACCGCCAATTTTACCGCCATCATAGGAGAAAAATGACAAACATATCAACGGCGAGTTTTAATTTTATTCCTTTCCTTTACTAAACTGTTTTTCAAAATAGGCCCCTCTCTTTTTCATTTTTTAACCGACAAGAAATCACGCGACACCAATATTAAAGCTCACTCTAATTTTTTTTACTTAACAACCCAACAACATATCTTCCAATTCACAGTTTTGTCTTTCTCATAATCTCATTTCTCACTCATTCTTCACTACTCAAAAATACTTCCAACTTATCTATCTTCAACCTTCTTCTTCCTAATTAGCTCATTCTAATCCCACCAAGATTAAAAAAAAATGATCACAAGAATTCGACGAAACAGCGTCGTCTTCTTAATCACAATATCAGTTCTCGTAATTGTTTTCGGCGAATCGAGAGAGCTCCGGCCATCGGAGCATGGTTTACCATTCCAAGACCTTTCAGCGAAGTCGCCGGAGATGGTGTCATTCTTCGGGGAAGAATCGAAAGAACCGCCTTCGACGTCGATTTTAAATGAAACGGCGTCGACGGATACGTGGTGGAGAGGGACCCCGGCGGGGAAAGAGGAGAATAAAGTGAGGAATGCGTTGGTAATTGCCACGGTGGTGTGTGGAGGTACAGGTGTTGTTTTATTATTGGCTGCTGTGTTTCTGTTTGCGGTGCATTTTTATCGGCGAAGATTGGTATCATCGTCACAATCTTCAGATGTTACTGATGATAATGCTGCCAATCACTCTGTTACTGCTGCTGTTATTGCTGCAAATGTTTCTGATAATAAATGAAGATTGCGGAATTCTATTTTTTGTTTTTGTTTTTTTCTGAGAGATGAATTATTACTGTATTACTGTAGTATCGTGGAATTTTGGTTATTGTTATGGAATGAAATGCACAGGGAATTCTTAATGTGAGTGTTAGATTGATTTAATTTCTATAATACAAGTGTTGCTATTTTGTTAATCTTTTGCTCATTTGAACTTTGAAGGGATCAAAATAATGAGCAGTTTAACCTTATGAGTTGTGACATGCGTATAGTCACCCGAGTTAATAGTGAATTGATCAATTGGAATTGGTTAACATACGACTTTAGAATTATTGCATTGCATTTTGGGGTATTTGATAAAAGCTTTATTTACCCCAGGCCCGGCTCTGGGGGTAGGCGGTAAGTGCGGCCGCCCAAGGCCCATGATTTTAGAGGCCTAAAAAAAGCAATTAACTATCTTATGAGTTTGTGATTATAAAAATATGGCATTGAACTTCAAGTTTTTCACTAATCTCTATGCATAACTACGTATCATCCCATATTTCTGCTTACCAAACTATATAATCGTTTCAATAAATGTTTCTTCTATTCACAAGTCCCTATCAATTTCGCTACTTTTCGAAACATTCGATTGTGAACTGTTTGACTTCTCCAATTTAGTTTAAGGACTCGTTTGGTTGAAGTTGGGAAGTATAATTTCCCTTGAATTTGCATTGCCCATGAAATTTTATTTCCTAGGAAGTATATTTTTGTGTTTGGTTGAACATGGGAAATTCTATTTCCCATGGGAAGTTCCACTTACCTGCGCACTAGGTAAGTTATTTCTCCATTTTGTAGGAAATAAATGTTTCTTCTATTTCCCATGCTCAACCAAACAACAACACATATATTTACTTCCTAGGAATTCTAATTTCCCATGCATTTGAAGGTTAACCAAACAAGCTCTAAGATGACCAAATTCCCAATTTAGAGTTTCCAAATTCCAAATTTCAGATTCTGGAAGGAAGAATAGAACTGAAGTATTATGGAAGGAAGAATAGGTCTTTTACTTGGAGTGGATGAGGCCATAGAGTGATTGATGGGGGGTGCCAAACTGCCAATTGCCAATCCTATATTCTTATGCTTTAGGTCAAATTTTGCTTTCACTATAGAAATAACTGCTGCTTTTTGTGGATAAAATTCAAACTAATGTGGCCCATCCTCACATGCTGTGGGACTAACCTTTTACCACTTCAGTCCATTGTACTTGTTGCTAGTATTATGTTAACAAATAACAACTCACTTAGTCGCATAATCCTCTTTTGATGTAGCACATTGATGTTTGAGGATCATACGTAATCTTATTTGCATAACCCATGTCCACTCTTTTTTTTTTATTACGAAAGATAATTGGTCTAAAGATCAACACTGCTTAAAATTTCTTGGCTGCAGACACACTGGTTCGAGAGGGGTCTGGTAAACTAGCCAGAAGTAAATGCCCAACATATTGTTGGGATGAGGATTGAACTGGCACGCGTCTTGCGCAGAGTCGGGGTGGTGCTCTACCACCTCTCCCTCCCCATGTCCACTCTTTTATTTGTAGTACACCCTAGTATATAGTAATAGTACCTTGTTATAGTTGTTGTTAAATCGGAAGGAACTACAAGAGGGGGGATGAATTGTAGTGTGGAACTTATTGCCAAATAATGCGGAATTTAAAACATAAGCAATAAGGAACTCAAAGTGCAAGAGAGATTATTACGTGGAAACTTCTTATCCCAATACAAGAAGAAAAACCACGACCTCCTCGGGATTTAAACTCTTCACTATAATAGGGAGCCTATCTTCTTACAACCTATTACATGCGCAAGTTCCACTCGAACTCCAACTCTCTCACAAGTTCCATAGGAACTTTAGCTCTCTAGACTTAACTCTAAGTCCCTTAAGAGTTCCCACAACTCTTTACAACAGGTTTACTCAAACCCTTTACCCATGGATAGACTTCACCCCAAGTTTACACATAAACAATAAGAACTTACCCAAGTTCCTCACTCGAACTTGATACAAGAATTCACTCAAACCCTTTACCAAGTTCCCATTACAAGAGTTCACTCAAACCCTTTAACCCCAAACTCAAATACATACGCTTGATAATTTGGATTAACTCTAGTATATAGAAACTGAATAACTGTAAAGGAACATGGCACTCGTAGTAACTTGGAACTCACAGGAACTGACTCAAAATAAGGAATAGAAAATATAATTCTTACTGTAACTTTTTTCCTTAAGCCAGACCTTATGGAATAACATAAGTCAGACACTATGGAAAGACACCAGGTCCGACACCTTAAAAAGAATACATAAGCCTCTATTTATAGCATGCACAAGACTTGAGCACCACTTCCACTTATTTCTCCACTAACCCATGATCGGTTAGTTGGGAGAAACTTGGGGAAGAAAGCGAGTCCACTTCTTGGGCACAACTTATGTCACGTTTACGAGAAAAGCGGTTAGAGTAAAAATAGGAAACAAAAAGAAAATTAATACTTGGAGAAAAAGCAACGTTTTATCAAAATATAATCCAAGAGATTTTTTTCCAAAACTCACTTTTTTATTTATTTTCTTATGCAAAAATATTTTACTGAAAACTTTTTCATAAACCTGACATAAGTACATGAGTTCCTGTTCGTACAGGAACTCGCGTCTACAAGTTCCTGCAGTCAAATACTCATTGAACGTAATATAAATCTAGGCTTTTTATTTTCCAAAAACTGATAAGATAGAATTAAATAAATTAAAAGATATTAAAATCAGATTCCTAAAAATCCGATTTTATTTAAAACTATTTTATTTAAAACTTATCTTTTATTTAAAACTAAAACTTATCCTAAAACAACTAATGCATATTATCTAAAAATAATTAATCAAGTAGAGATTTATTAAGAAACAAACTCTAAATAAATCTTACAGATTAAGATAATAATATGCAACAACTTACTGACTCTTAAATACTTTTGACTCTAAGTTCCACGAGTTCCTTTTGACCTTACGAGTTCCTTTTGACTTTGTTCCATTACCTTTCATGTTTCAACATACTTACATGAATCCTAGAAAGTAAACTCATACTTCCTGTCTTCATGCCCCATGTCGCTCCAACTCGGGAACCGCATGCAATAGCTCCACCTGCGGAACTTCAACGTGCTAGTTCCTTTAAGGAACTTCGCACCTATAGCTCTTGCTCAGGAACTGCTTGTTTCAACTATGAAACTTCAAGAACTGCTCCCACTCAGGAACTGCTCCCACTCAGGAACTGCATATTCAATGTTCCTCTTAGGATATACCTAGGAACTGCTCTGTTTGTGTTCCTTCTAGGAACTCTTTTAAGAACTTTGTTTGTGCTTGCTTCTATAACATTTTTCTTGAACGCTTCATGCTTGGTTCCATCTTAGGAACTTACATAAAATCTAGCAACACATTTGTATAATCAAACTTCTTCTCTCTTTGGATTTCTTCCTCAGGAACTTCACTTATTATATTGGATTTCTTCTAGGAACTCTTCATGATGTGATATATTTAACCTTTCATGACTTGTTCTATGGTACGTATATGCACATCTCAAACACACATGTTAGTTAGATAATCATCATTTGTTTACAATCATCAAAACACTACATGACTCAACAATATTCCCCCTTTTTTATGATGACAAACAAATGATGCTTATCACAAATTAAATAATAAACAATGTGCATTAATTCCCCTTAACAAATAAGTCATGCATGTATATGAAGGAAAATCAATATAAGATAAATACATCATACAATGAACTTTCATCATTTAAGGATTTAGACTTAACTATGCTTGACTATAAGCATCATACATATTCTTCCCCCTTTTGTCATTATCGAAAAGAATCATCTTACACACATTTTGTTTTAGGCAAATCATATACACATATTGTTATATGCTACACTTACCACCATATTGGTTAAACACCTGTTAGTCCCAAAAGCCTCAAGAATCTCAATTTTCAAACTTAGGATGCATGTACTACAGAAATTTCCAACTCACAATCCAAAGACCCAACTTCAAAACCATCGAAAGAACTTGACAAATAATTAGATAAAAGTCAAGAAAACAAATCAGATTTGAAAGTCAAGAATGGATTAAGAGATAGGACATTGTAATATCCGGCTCAAAGCATATGAAAGAAGTTTATGGAATAATTTGAGTAGAGGGAACTTGAGAGATATTGTGTGCTCTATGGTTTAGACTTTTAATACGAGGTTCTCAACAATAATTAGAGTTGATTACTTCACTTTACACTTTTGAAATCTCTGCCAAACCCACACACACCTTGATATGTATCAATCAAGTTCACTTTTACTCAACCAACCAACCAACCATGAGAAACTCATTGCCCGAAGAAACTTGAACGAATTTATCTTTGTAATCAGGTTCTTCCAATCTTTCGCTTATGTTCCTCTTCTCAAATCATCAAATCCATGAGTAAGCATTTTCACAACCTTATGAAATATTGGCTTCTAGGAAATAATAAAGATTTGATCACCCTTGTTTACTTCTTCTTTTTTCTTTTTCTTTTTTTAACAAGGGTGTCATTACAAGTTATTGCACTTTTCTTAGAATGGCACATTTACCTACCACAAAGAAGTAATTGCTTACTCACACATACATGAAATCCACCACTAAGAATGAAAACATATATATTGATTCCTTCCTTATTCCTCATGAGTTCCTTACCACTCCTTCATCAATAGGAACTTATATGAGTAGTTCCATCTAATGATATATCCTTCTGAGCATCAATTGATAAATCATAAAATACTTGCTTCTCACTTTTTCCATAACTTCCCCCTCAAAATGTATTTACCATTTATCACTCTTTATGCATCATTGAACCATTAAAAGTCATGAATTTTAATTTAGAGCACATGGGAATTAGGAGATTTAAAGTGACAGGATATGAATGGAATGAGGAATTAATCAATCAAAGGGTATTTGAAGAAATGTAGTGTGGACTGATGATAGTTGGCTAAGAATAGGTTTGTTCCCTCTAAAGGTTAAATGAAATATATTATGGGAATTTACCTGTCTAGTTCCATCAAGGTTTCTTTCATTGTACCTTTGGCAACTTAGGACTTTCATGTTTGACAGCATCCACAGTTCTATAATGAGACCTCTATACTTTTAGGCAAGTGAGTATGCCTTTACGACACAAAAATTAAGTGTAACATATTTACGCTAGTGTGCATATAATCACTTCAATTTTAGTATGTGTAAGAACCCAATTCGACAAAACTTTTTGGAAAAGAACATGTTTACGCTTAAGTCATACTTCATCAAGTCTTGTTCCTCTAAACAGTCCATGAATAGGTGAAACTATAAAGAACATATATTCACATAATTTAAAGCAAGACTTATAAAAGTTATGCATTCAGATTAGTAATTTAACAATGTAATTTATTAATCATGATACAATGTGAATATGAACATCATAACTTAAGTCACATTTCACCATGAATATAAAATTACCTCAAGTACTGGACTGATTTTGATGACTTATTTTTGAGTTTCTGAACTGCTAGTTCCATCATTTTGATGTCATCACATCTGATGGAAACTTTCATACCAACTTGACTCATACACATCCTTCTTCAAAAAGTTCCTTGACATATTTTTGTCCTTGCATCATTATATTCCAAGAGAGTAGTTGTGTTCCCTTATCATGCTCACGTACACATTTGCTTATAAGGTTAGCAAAAACCCTTGCAATAAATAGTTAGTTGTACCAAAAATATTATCCATATAACAATATACAACTACTAAGTCAATTCCCCATGAAAACAGAATTTATTGTTAATTTTGAAATCATTTTTCAAGAAGAAACTTGATGTTGTTCCTCATAGATTTCCAACAATAAAATTTATTTTGAACGCATTGAAAATCTATTTAGAACAACTTAAATCCCATGTAAGCAACAAGAGAAAATAATGTACAGTTATCTTATGACCTAGCTACATGAATAAAAGTTTCCTCAAAGTAAATACCTTTGTTTAGTTGTTCCTCTCAACAACTAACCCGTATAGAGTTCCTATGCCGATGTCTCGTGAATGAGTCGTAGGAATAGTTCTTATGATCCAGTTAGGATCAAGGAACTCGATTATTGGAACTGTCTGTTCCTACTAATTGGATAGGAACTCGCTTCCACATATTCATTGAGTTGAACTTTTATTTTATGAACTTGAACTTAATCTTCACTTTTTAAGCTCTTCTTCATGAGGTCATATAGCTGGCTATTGTTGCTTTTGAGAGTGACATATTACATGTAGGAACTCTAGCTCCATAGGAACTTGTGAGTTCAACATAAAAAAATTAAAAACCATCTTTAACCTGTTTACTGGGAAAAACAAGTTAGTATCTCATAACAAATATGTCAACTCTTAATAACACCTTATATATTATAAACTCTGTGTTTCTAACAATTAGAGGTGTTTTAAACACAACCTTATCGCTTCTATTTTCAAAGTTCCTTAAATGATTATGCTTACTATTAAGTACCAAAACGCTTAGAATAAAACGTTTAAGTACAAAATACCAGTGGTTTCTCCTTTGAATATGTCATAGGATGTCTTGTTGATCATCTTCTAATCATTCCTTTGTTGATGATTTAGCAAGTGATATTGCTTGCTTTTTCTTACTTGTTCCTTTGGAAAACATTAGCAAATAGTATTCTGCCATGTCCTCCAAAGTTTCATTCAATATATTCACCCTATAATGAATACCTTGTTCCTGCATACATCATCAAACTCATCTGGAACTGGAATCAAGTTCCTAGGCATTGCCTGCCATCATATGAATCTTCTGTTCATCTGAAAGAAATAATATCTGGAGCTCTCTTTTTCATTTCAGGAACTTGTTCCCAATCTATTAGTTCCTTTGATGGAAGAACATGAACTTGTTCCTTCATTTTGGGTTGCCATAAACTATGCAATATACTCTGTAAAACAAACCCAAAAAGAAATACTTTATGCATCTTAATGTTAGTAGGTTAGTCAAAAGAGATAACATAATTTAAGCATAAAAATGGAATAAACATAAAGTTCCTTAGTAGAGTACTCCCTTTAGAATGTAGTTCTAGTTTTAAGTCCAGTAGGTTCAACATTCAATGACAGAAGAGTAGTCAACAACTAGTGTGTTTCTCTTGGGAACTCGGATATATTGGAACAGGAACAAGAACTCGTGCTAGTATAGACCATTTCACCTTGTGAAAACATTTAATTGTTCCTACCCTGTTGATTGATTTCAGCGTTCTTGGAACACTATTAATTCCACCTAATTAAAGTTTGAGTTCCTTAGCTTGATCCAAAACTAATTTTTATGCTTTTGATATTTTAGTTACCTCAATTATCAACCTACAAAATAAACATTAATATCCTGCACAACATATTAAGAGAAGACAATATATATATAAACTTGTAAAATAACTTCTCTTTTCTAACCTTTCACAAATTTGCATTAGTGACAAGGAACATCAAGATGCAAATAAACTTGTGAAAGATATATACATATATATAAATGACCAAGATATGCAAGATGTTGTGAAGGTGTCTTACCCATTTATATAAACAAATGTATCACCTTCTACATACCTCTTTTAAAGGTTTTTATAGAGAAACTCATATACTTGTCCAAGTACACAAATAACCATTTTGTCATCATTTATTGGTTATCTTCTCTCACATAGCCTGCAAAATCAGTAACTTCTTGATCTTTGGTACCCAGTATATATTGGGTCCTTTCTTGTTAGTAAGATAAGGCAAAAATCTATACTTCAACCGGTAAAGATTGTATGACTATCTCTTCTACTAAGAACAAACATGCATCCATATAATAAATGTTCAATATACTCAAAATGCATGGAAAAACTATTCTTTGGCAAATAAATGAAATAACAATAAATTACACTGCCTAAAGAATAAAGTTCCTTTTCATAGAGGAACCAAGTTCCAAGAGTGACAATATGCATTGTTCCATATGACTTGTTCCTTGAACCATTTCTAGCATACTGATTCTTTGATTTGAAAACAATTTGGAAATCTGAATTTTGTCTTTAAAACAGTTTTAATTAAAGTTGTCCAAAATTGCAAAAACAAAACATCAAAGCCATATATAATGATTTACTAGAAATGATATATAAGGAACAATTTCCAATGTAATGTATGCGTATGAAGAATACTTCAAGGAAGAGATACTTACGTCAAAGGGGTTGTTGATAATCCTTAAGTGACTTTTAATTGATAACAAAAAGTCAGCTTTCAATTGTTCCTTTGAATGACGTAGGGTGGAGTTCCTTTCTCGTACGGGTTCCTTCTTCTTGCAGGAACTTCACTCAGCAGGGTTGCCTGCTTATCAACGAGTTCCGGCTCTGATACCAATTGTTAACTCGGAAGGAACTACAAGAGGGGGGGTGAATTGTAGTGTGGAACTTATTGCCAAATAATGCGGAATTTAAAACATAAGCAATAAGGAACTCAAAGTGCAAGAGAGATTATTACGTGGAAACTTCTTATCCCAATACAAGAAGAAAAACCACGACCTCCTCAGGATTTAAACTCTTCACTATAATAGGGAACCTCCTCTGTTACAACCTATTACATGCGCAAGTTCCACTCAGAACTCCAACTCTCTCACAAGTTCCATAGGAACTTTAGCTCTCTAGACTTAACTCTAAGTCCCTTAAGAGTTCCCACAACTCTTTACAACAGGTTTACTCAAACCCTTTACCCATGGATAGACTTCACCCCAAGTTTACACATAAACAATAAGAACTTACCCAAGTTCCTCACTCGAACTTGATACAAGAATTCACTCAAACCCTTTACCAAGTTCCCATTACAAGAGTTCACTCAAACCCTTTAACCCCAAACTCAAATACATACGCTTGATAATTTGGATTAACTCTAGTATATAGAAACTGAATAACTGTAAAGGAACATGGCACTCGTAGTAACTTGGAACTCACAGGAACTGACTCAAAATAAGGAATAGAAAATATAATTCTTACTGTAACTTTTTTCCTTAAGCCAGACCTTATGGAATAACATAAGTCAGACACTATGGAAAGACACCAGTCAGACACCTTAAAAAGAATACATAAGCCTCTATTTATAGCATGCACAAGACTTGAGCACCACTTCCACTTATTTCTCCACTAACCCATGATCAGTTAGTTGGGAGAAACTTGGGGAAGAAGCAGTCCACTTCTTGGGCACAACTTATGTCACGTTTACAGTAAAACAGTTAGAGTAAAAATAGGAAACAAAAAGAAAATTAATACTTGGAGAAAAAGCAACGTTTTATCAAAATATAATCCAAGAGATTTTTTTCCAAAACTCACTTTTTTATTTATTTTCTTATGCAAAAATATTTTACTGAAAACTTTTTCATAAACCTGACATAAGTACATGAGTTCCTGTTCGTACAGGAACTCGCGTCTACAAGTTCCTGCAGTCAAATACTCATTGAACGTAATATAAATCTAGGCTTTTTATTTTCCAAAAACTGATAAGATAGAATTAAATAAATTAAAAGATATTAAAATCAGATTCCTAAAAATCCGATTTTATTTAAAACTATTTTATTTAAAACTTATCTTTTATTTAAAACTAAAACTTATCCTAAAACAACTAATGCATATTATCTAAAAATAATTAATCAAGTAGAGATTTATTAAGAAACAAACTCTAAATAAATCCTACAGATTAAGATAATAATATGCAACAACTTACTGACTCTTAAATACTTTTGACTCTAAGTTCCACGAGTTCCTTTTGACCTTACGAGTTCCTTTTGACTTTGTTCCATTACCTTTCATGTTTCAACATACTTACATGAATCCTAGAAAGTAAACTCATACTTCCTGTCTTCATGCCCCATGCTTGCTCCAACTCGGGAACCGCATGCAATAGCTCCACCTCGGAACTTCAACGTGCTAGTTCCTTTAAGGAACTTCGCACCTATAGCTCTTGCTCGGGAACCGCTTGTTTCAACTATGAAACTTCGAAACGCTCCCACTCGAGAACCGCTCCCACTCGGGAACTCGCATATTCAATGTTCCTCTTAGGATATACCTAGGAACTGCTGCTCTATTTGTGTTCCTTCTAGGAACTCTTTTAGGAACTTTGTTTGTGCTTGCTTCTATAACATTTTTCTTGAACGCTTCATGCTTGGTTCCATCTTAGGAACTTACATAAAATCTAGCAGCACATCTGTATAATCAAACTTCTTCTCTCTTTGGATTTCTTCCTCAGGAACTTCACTTATTATATTGGATTTCTTCTAGGAACTCTTCATGATGTGATATATTTAACCTTTCATGACTTGTTCTATGGTAATGTAATATGCACATCTCAAACACACATGTTAGTTAGATAATCATCATTTGTTTACAATCATCAAACACTACATGACTCAACAGTTGTATCCAAACCTTTTAAAAGTGGGAACTTGTCTACTGTTTACAATAGTGTTTTGGGTGAGAAAAACTTGAAATTTATTGGGCATTACTATTTACCGCCCGAATTTACTAAAAATCGCCCGTATTTTTTTCAAGATTTTCCTAAACTACCCCTCCTCTTTCACCCCACTCTTACTCTCTCACCTCTCATCCAACTTCACCTCACATCACCACCACCACCACCACCGGCAGACCACCACCACCGGCAAACCACGAAACGGAGATCTGTTTCGTTTCCTCCATGGAGGAAACAAAATTTTGTTTTGTTTCCAAAAAACACATTGGTTCCATGGTCTTTTTTTTTTGAATTTCCGAGTGTTTTGAAAAAACAATGGAACCAAAGTATTTTTTTCGTTTCCACCACCGGCAGATCTTCATTTCCTCCATGGAGGAAACGAAATTTTGTTTCGTTTCCTCGGTGGAGGAAACGAAAAAACAGTGGTACACTGGTGGTGGTGGTGGGCGAGTGTGGCTCCGGTGGTGGTTGTCTGCAGGTGGTTGTGGTGGTCTGTCGGTGGTGGTGGTGGTGGTGGTCCCATGGTGGTGGTGGTGGTGGTCCAGTGGTGGTGGAGGTCCGAGAGGTGGAGTAGGTGAAGTTGGATGAGAGGTGAGAGAGTAAGAGTGGGGTGAAAGGAGAGGGGTAGTTTAGGAAAATCTTGAAAAAAATACGGGCGATTTTTAGTAAATACGGGCGGTAAATAGCGAAAGGGAATTTATTGTAGTTAAGGAATTAGAATGGACCACACGATATGCACTCTGATTTTCAACCACACGATCTCCATCTCATCCCTCTTTTGTTCGCCTTTTTGCTCTACCAGTTGCACTCTCAACTTTCTTTCCTTTATCTCTCTCTTCATTCACTTTCTACTTTCTACTTCCTAGGGTTTGGTTCCTACTACTGATGTTGGTCGGTTACACCTTTGCTGATGAAGTCGCTATCTCTAATCATTCTTCAACCACCGCTTCCCTCACCGTAAGCGCAAACAAGGCAGGACTCAGGAGAGTGAAACGATAAAATCATACTCTTATTATATTTATTTTTTTGGGTTTTGTTGATGATTTAATTAAATCCCTGTGCTGCTTTTGGGGGGGGGTCGATTGTCTTTGATGGGGGTTGTAGAAAGTGAAAAGGCTTGTCAACACTATTGAATCTGTAAGATGTCTTTTTATCATCTTTCATATCAAATTTTATTAATACTTTCTTCGTTTCTTTTTATTATCATCTTCATATCAAAATTTATTGATACTTCCTCCCCAGTAAAGCGGTACAGGTGGCTACTCAAAGACAAATGGCTACTCAAATCTTTCACTCTTATTAGTAAGGAGTTAAATGGCTACCCAAAATATATTTAAGGTCACAATATCGTGAGTGTTATGTTATTCATTTATGTTAGAGACAAAGGTAGTTATGTTTGTGACAGCATATAGTTCTTTAGTTGTCCAGAAATAAATAGAGAAAGACTATTCGACCAATGTTGGCCCCAATCTAGGTACCCCAAGCCTTCCACGCACAACGCGTGTAATCCAACCACTAGTATATATAAACAATATGTTTTTTCACGTACTATTATAACATCTTTAACTCTAACAATCAATACTTTATAACTTTTAAGAATAAAACATATAGAAATATGACGAGGCAATATTATTGGAGTACTTATAGGATAAATGTGCTTGTGATCATAAATCTCATATAAAGTAATACTCCATCCATTTTAAAATATGCTTTTTATTTTGACTATTTTGTCTCTTAAAAAGATTAAGATAGGAAGAACAAATCGAAACGAATGGAGTACTATATTAATGGTTGAGGAGTTATGGTGTAATGAATATAGTTAGAGGTATTCATCAAACAAGGATAGCTAGTTTAAGCTTATGAAACTTTCTTTTGGAGGAAGTTCAAGCTTATGAATTTCTTTCGGAAGGGAGTTCAAGCTTATGATAGGAAATCAAGTAGATGACTCCACCTAAGAATCAAGGTTGCCTAGTTGGCTGAGGCTCTTCTTGTACTCTTGTGACGATGTGATAGAGCCATAGATGTTCCATTCTTATCCCTTATAAAGTGGTATCCCAAAATTTCCCTACATACTGCCGATTTTTCATCTTACCTCCACAAAAAAATGACCCACATTTATCTTACCATGCACGTGCCAAAAAAAAAAAGAACAGAAAACCTACGTTATGGACCGGCCCATCTCTAAATACTACCATCCCAATTCAGAAGATTAGACATCTTACCATCCAAAAATAAATGCACCATGACATGCAATATCAATTCTGTAGGCCAGCGGGCCCAGCGCACGTATGTAAAAAATGTTATAAGTCCCAAGATTAGAGCCCACAGTCTAGAGTCAACTGTGACCTTACAAAGCAGTAATGTCGGTCAATTTATGGTTTACTTTCATCTAGGGGTGTAAGTGGATTAGATTAGATTGACTTTGACAAATCCAAATCTGATAAAGTTTTTTGGACTCGAGAAATTAGTCGAAGTCCGATCCAAATATTTTTTTGAGTCAGGATCGGTTTAGTACGATAATTTTTGTTGAGTCAGAATCCGGTCCAAGTCCGTCCGATTATTATATTATTCTTTTCCCACAATTTAGATTCAATGATTAACAACGTTTTCTCATAATTGAATTTGAAAAAATTAAGCTCATTATACCATTCCATAAAATAAGTCACATACATCTTTTATATTATATATATAAATATTAAATATATATACATTATATATATAACTATTAAATATATATTATATATAACATATTTTTGGATTGGACTGGACTTATTTGACTCCAAAGGGGTGAGTCCAAATCCAGTCCGAAAATATTTGAACTCGAAAACTTGAGTCCCAGTTCAATCCAAAAAAATTTCAGTCCAGTCCAATCTGACAAATTTAAACTGAACTAGATTAAACTCTGGACTTTTCGCAGTTCGCTTACCCCTACTTTCATCTTTTTTTTTTTTTTTTACCATGCATTGCAAATCAGCAAAGCATTTGCATCAAATTACCCAGTTTCTATTTTTTTTTTTCCCGAAAGTATTGCTAGATTTTCAAGTTTGTCCAAATTCCAGAAAATATGTAATGCTTACTAACCCCGAATAAAACTATGAATTTATTATTTTCTAAGTTCAAATCCATTGGAAAAGTTTCTCCGTTTGTATTACGCTCGTACTTAGTACCAGCAACTTTACCACATAATGTTTATACAAATACAACAAAATCTTCCAATTTAATTGAAGAATTTACCAATTTCTGCTATAAAAGAGACTTACCCAGAGCAATAAATGGCATGAAAAGCTTGGAAAATCATGCTTTAATGGCGGATTGTATTGCTTACTCTGATCTCATCAAATGTTGTATTTCTTACAAAGCAATTGAGGAGGGGAAACTTGTTCATAGACATTTGTTCTCAAATGGGTACCAACCCAAATCTTTTTTACTTAGCATGTTGCTGAATATGTATGTGAAATTCAACCTCTTGGGTGAAGCAGAGAAACTGTTCGATAAAATGTCTGAAAGAAATGTTGTAGCTTGGACTACTATGATCTCAGCTTATTCTAATGCTAAGATTAGTCACAAGGCTATGGAGTTTTTGATTTTGATGCTCAAAGAAGGTGTTAGACCGAATATGTATACGTTTTCCTCGGTTTTGAGAGCTAGTGATGGGTTGTTGAGCCTTAGGCAGGTGCATTGTGGTATATTTAAGTTTGGTTTAGAGTCTGATGTTTTTGTTAGGAGTGCTTTGATTGATGCTTATGCAAAGTGGGGTGAATTGGGTAATGCATTGGCTGTTTTTGAGGAGTTTGTGACCGGGGATTTGGTTGTTTGGAATTCGATAATTGGAGCTTTCGCGCAGAACAGTGAATGTGATGAGGCTTTGAATCTCTTCAAAAGGATGAAGAAAGCTGGTTTTCCAGCTGAGCAAGCAACATTGACAAGCACTTTAAGAGCTGTTACCGGGTTATCATTGTTAGAATTAGGGAGGCAACTGCACGTTTATGTGTTGAAGTATGATCAAGATTTGATCCTCAACAACGCGCTGCTTGATATGTATTGCAAGTGTGGTGGGTTAGATGATGCACGCTTGGTTTTTCGCCAAATGAAGGAGAGAGATGTAATCTCCTGGAGTACTATGATTATAGGACTAGCTCAAAATGGATTCAGCAGAGAAGCCCTAAATTTGTTTGAAAAGATGAAACTATCTGGGACTAGACCAAACTATATTACAATTGTCGGTGTCTTGTTTGCTTGTAGCCATGCTGGTCTCTTAGAGGAAGGGTGGTATTATTTTCGGTCCATGAAGAAGATGTTTGGGATTGATCCCGGAAGAGAGCATTACGGTTGCATGATTGATCTTCTAGGAAGGGCAGGTAAACTTGATGATGCTGTTAGGTTACTCCAGGAAATGAACTGTGAACCTGATGCAGTGACTTGGAGAACCCTCCTTGGCGCTTGTAAGATACACAAAAATCCAGACATAGCTATTCATGCTGCTAAGCATATCTTGGAAGCTTGAACCTGATGATGTGGGGACATATATACTATTATCAAATATATATGAGAATTCTCAGAGATGGGAAGATGCCATGACTTTGAGAAAGACAATGAAAGAAAGAGGAATCAGAAAGGAACCAGGATGCAGTTGGATTGAAGTAGATAAAAAAATCCATGCTTTTATCTTCCGAGATATGTCACATCCTCAAATAGATGGCATTATTCAGGAGTTGAATCAGTTGGTATTGAAACTAAGAGGGGTAGGCTATGTTCCGGACACGAACTTCATCTTGCAAGATCTCGAGGGAGAGCAAAAGGAAGACTCACTTCAGTATCATAGTGAAAAACTTGCAATTGTACTCGGATTGATGAGCTTGCCGAGAGAAAGTGTTATCAGGATTAGGAAGAACCTCAGAATATGTGGAGATTGCCATCTCTTTGCAAAGCTTGTGGCGAAAACAGAGAAGAGGATTATTGTAATTAGAGATCAAGTAAGATACCATCATTTTCAGGATGGTACATGTTCTTGCGGGGATTATTGGTAAAGAAAGGAGGGCAGCAAGTGAAGGAAGAGAGATGCAAGCATATCAGCAAAGTGAAACATCCACGTACAGATGAACAGCATTTCAAGCTGAAGTTTAATGGGACTGTTCTCTCACTGCTGCTCTCCCAGTTCTGGGAATGAAAGTGAGGAAGAAGTCTAAAATCTTGCAGTAAGAAGAATATTTGCACTCTTTCTGTCTCCATAGATCTGGACAAAGTGCAGTAGTGACAACCATATGTGATACTATATGTTATACTGACAGTCTCTCTTAGAAATTTAAAGAACGGAAAACTTCATCAGCCAATTTTTCTAGGTTGCAAGAAACAAAAATGGATACAGAGATGGCTACAAAGTTAATATAAACATGGGAGAATGCTCTTCCAGTTAGGACACGGGCACGTAAAGATGTTCGAGATTTATAGTTATTGTATCATTGAATTCAATGAAGGTAATTAAAGGAATGTTCATTGATTAATTATTATTGTATCATTGAAATCAATGAAGGTAATTAAAGGAATGTTCATGACTTTCTTTTCTCTTTATTTTCAGTTCCTTCACCCTTCTTTATTCAAAAATGTTCATTACATAGCAATGATGCAAAGGCCTAGTGATAAGTCATTAACAGATGTGATCAACTCATCAAGTGTATGAAAAGGTCCCTTGTGTGCCCATGAAAATAAAAATATAGGACACGTCATATGGAATACCTCAGGCATTGGACAGGGACACGCCACCCACATGAAGTGTCCATGCGACCTAGTTTCTATATCAGTACTTGAAAGTAAATCTGAGTGATGATTTCCGTCATCCGTGAGAACATGAATAAGTTGTTTTCTAGTCTTTAGTCATCCATAAACAGGCTACTGTTAGAAGTACAAGGATCAGGGAATTTCACAATCTTTTTTCTGATTACTTAGAACCTCAAGAAAAATTGAAAATCCTGAAGCTAGGTCAAGTGAAAGTGTCTGAAACTGATAAATTTACGGACACCCAAACTCTTATGAAGATTTTGCTAAACTAATTGATCATAGGACTGATTTTTCTGATGGAGTTTCCTCAAGGAAACCATAACCTAGCAGAAAAATGATGCTAAATCTACCTTTCTGAGGTAGGCCATTGCAGTAACCCAAAAAAGAAACCAACAACCAATTACCAAACACACTCTATATGTGATAGCTTGAGCAGATAATCTATGTTGCAGGCAATTGCAGTAATATATGAAAGTCGGTAACCCTCACCAAACTCTTGACCCTAGGGTCTAAGGTTCCTTGTTTATTTCTCCCTGTTTTCCCTTTCACTGGTTGCTTTACCTCTTTTGAATGCTTGCTTATTGCTGCACCCACCAGCATATGAGGTATGTGCAGCCAGTGGATGTATCAGACGCCACACAGCGCTCCATGAGGTGCACAAATTGGCAGGTGCATGCAGCTACTGTGCATCATATATGAGGGGGAGATCGAGCATAAAATATGTATCAAAAATGAGGAGAGTTGAGCATATTAGCTTTTCTCAGTCTATGAACATTTATCAAGAAGTAACTGTTAGAAAAGAGTAGTATTAGAGAACTATACATGCCTTCCTTGTACTAGTACTTAAAATCTCAAAGAAAGTAAGTTTGAACACAAGTGATAAATTTACACATCCTTATTATCACTTCAAAATATTTCCGAAGTGGAGAAAAAATATCACAGTGAGTTCCTTAGAGACCTAGTTCCTGATCCATAATTTTTTAATGGAGGCTACATGTTCTGGGCAGTTGTATATTAATTTGTTCAGTTTATGGTCCTGAACTTCTGGATCTAGTCTGAGCATTTGTGACCAAAATCTTATTGTTGGTAGAAATAATTGAACTGGCTGTTCAATTGCTCATTGCTTGCAGAGGCTGTTTGTTACAGTGTTACTCTGAAATGTGATGATCATTAGTGAATTTTTTTATTTCTAGGATTTCGAATTGGGTTACTTATTGTTGTTTGTAGTTTCATGATTTCAGTTAAAAATTTGTATGATGTAGTTCTTGTTGATTGAATGGCCATGGTAGGTATTTTTATATCTTTTCACTGACCATTGTTGGGAATTTGGTAGTTGTCAGCAAGAACACAAATTTGGTATGTAGCCCGACTCCTAAATTGTCCGAGCTCTTAGAAACAATGTTTCTGAGAAATGGTATAATTAGTTTGGTACAAAAATCTAACTGTGTTATTCTTTCTTTCAACAACAAAAACATGGATATGATACCTTGTAGATAAGATAACTGTATGCTTTTAGATCACTTATTTGTATGTTTCCTGCTGGTGTTTATTTTACACATTTCTTCGAGAGGAAGGGGGAATGCAATGGTGGTTCTTGTAACTTCTGTCTTATGATGAAGGTCTCTTTGATGTTTTAATGTTATTTTTGCAATTTTCTCTTCCAGCTAGAAAACATTTGTGAAGAAACAACAACAATAGTCGTTTAGATGAGAACCCAAATTTGTCAGCTTACTTCCTTTCTGTCCTCCGATCCGGAGAGTGGTCATATATCGGAGGATGTGAATACATGGAAGATACACATGTGTGTATAGCAGATTTAGCCAAGAATATGGGCTGCGAAATAGTTGATGAAGAAGCTGCGTCTTTCTATGGGGTAAGGCCCTGCCAGCTTCTGTATGCACAACATAAGATGCATAAGCTTTGATAAATGATGCACATGCGTGAGCTCCTTTCAGATATTCCTCTTGGTTTAGGAACTGCAGCAAGCAAACATTTGGCACTTGTCAGTTAGCAAAAACGAGTTCTAAATTAAGCTCCCTGATTGCACATCAACAACATATACTCCCTCCATTTCTTTTTAATCTACACACTTTCCTATTTGGTCTGTTTTTTTTTAATCTACACACTGTTACTTTTTCTATTTTTGGTAACATGTCCCATCTGCTCTTCTCCTTTTCCACCCATGTATGTAAGTTCTATTGACTATCAATCTAGAAATAATAGCAAACAATAATAGAACAACAAATAACAAAGCAAGAAAAAAACACACAAGAACTTTTACGTGGAAACCCAAGAATTGGGAGAAAAACCACGAATCTGCACTAGGAATCGATGAATGTTCAAGAAAGGTTACAAAAGCTCTCTAAGATCTCTCTCTAACTTTTCCTCTCTTGAATCTGAGAATAATGATGAATAATACTCAAGTTATGGCAATAGGTTAAACCTAAATATAACTTAAATCGGAAAATCGCCCTCCCCGCGTGAAATAAGCCTCCGTCCGATCGGGTCGGGCGACATCCGCCCGATTGGGCGGTTAAGCGCCAGACCAAACTTGCTCTCGGGCCCGATCGGGCGACCTTCGCCCGGTCGTTTGCCCGATGAAGATCGGCACTTCGCCCGATCGGGCGCCCTAGCATCCATGCTCCCGCCAACCGGATCGACCCCGCCCGATCGGGCGACACTGCCCGACACGATCGGGCGGGACTTCAAACGAGCCGATTTTCGCCAAAGTAAGTTTCACACAACCTCATCTCCACACCATACACACATTGAGCTCCATATGACATCATATACCCAACAATCTCTCACTTGGAGATAGGTGTAAGTGAAGAATAACTTATACCATCATCATCTATTCATTCATCTCAATTCCTAAAGCACCACCTTCATCAGCAATTACCGAAGGCCAACTAAGGTTCGGCACAACCTTAGTTTGTCACAACTCACACTCTTAGTGAGCATATCTGCTGGGTTCTTAGCACCCAACACTTTCTCCAGACACAACACATTCTCCTCCACTAAACTCCTGATGTAGTGAAAGCGCTGACGAATATGCTTGGTCCTACAATGATACATAGGATTCTTAGCCAAATGCACTGCACTTTGACTATCACTGTAAAGTATCACTTTCTCCTGTTTAATGCCCATCTCTTCAAGAAAACCAATAAGCCATTCCATCTCCTTACCTGCCTCTGACATAGCCACATACTCTGACTCCGTAGTAGACAGAGAGATACACTCGTAACTTGGACATCCGACTCACCGCAGTGACAACCAACAGTAGAGACATATCCGGACGTGCTTTTGCTAGTATCGATATCTCCACTGAGATCAACATCAACATAACCCTCAAGCTTCACTCCTTTCTTCCAGAAACAAAGCCCCATACTTGAAGTGCCCTTCAAGTACCTTAGTAACCACTTCACAGCATCCCAATGTTTCTCACCTAGATTAGAAACAAATCTACTCACAACTCCCACTGCAAAAGCAATGTCTGGCCGTGTGCAAACCATGGCATACATCAAGCTACCAACCGCTGAAGCATAGGGAACAGTGGCCATCCGCTCCTTTTCTTCTTCTGTAGTTGGTGAGTGCTCCCTTGTCAATTTGAGGTCGCTAGGAAGCGGCGAATTTATGGGTTTTGCATCTCCCACATTAAACCTCTTAAGTACCTTTAGAATATAATCTTCCTGAGACAATTTCAACATGCTAGTAGACTTGTCCCTGAAAATCCTCATACCTAAGATTTGTGTGGATTCACCCAAATCCTTCATCTCAAATTCCTGTGACAGTTTTCCCTTCACACTATTTTTTCCTCCATGCTCGTACCAGCAATCAGCATATCATCAACATACAGAAGTAAGTAAACATAGTCATTTACATACCTCTGAAAATAGCAACAATGATCGCTATCAGCTCTCTTGAACCCACTACTACACATAAAGGTGTCAAATTTTATGTACCACCGTCTCGGAGCCTGTTTCAATCCATATAAGCTCCTCTTGAGCTTGCACACTAAGTTCTCTTTTCCACGAACTTTGAAGCCATCCGGTTGCTTCATGTAGATCTCCTCATCCAGATCACCATGTAGAAACGCGGTCTTAACATCCATCTGTTCTAAGAACAGATTCTCAGCAGCAACAATAGCCAACAAGATACGTATAGTAGTCAACTTTACAACAGGAGCAAATATCTCGTTGTAGTCAATGCCCTCCTGTTGTAGGAACCCCTTTACCACTAATCTCGCCTTATACCTGACACTTCCATCAAGCTCTTTCTTCAATCTGAAGATCCACTTGTTGCTAAGTGCTCTCATTTCTGTAGGCAATGCAGACAACTCCCATGTCTGATTCTTTTCCAGGGACTGCATCTCATCTTTCATGGCTAACTCCCACTTAGATGAGTCAGTCGAATTTATTGCTTCTTTATATGATTCTAGTTCACCTGCATCAGTTAGTAGCAAATAAAACATAGAAGGGGAATATCGATTTGGTGCTTTGGACACCCTTGCGGATTTTCTCAAGTCAACTTGAGAGACTATTCTTCCAGTACTAGAACTGGAGCCTCTTGGTGGTGTGACAAGAGCACCATCTCGAATTACCTTGCTCGTGAGTTATCGACTCATCCGAATCGAGACCTCGTAGGAGTATGAGCTTCATCTTCATGTTGCTCAACCCGTTCGGAACAATGACATCTCTTCCATCAATGCCTTCAGTCACTACAAACTCCTCCTCCTGAGCTCCCACTAGATCAGTAATCTCAGATTTATCACCATAAACATCCTTGTACACCTTAGTCTCATCAAAAGTGACATCACAGTGTCTCAAAATCTTCCTACTTTTAGGTTCCCAACATCGATACCCATACTTCTCAGAACCATACCCAATAAAATAGCATTTAACGGCCTTTGGGTCTAACTTGTCGCGTTTCTCAGATTGAACATAAGCAACACAACCAAATAATTTCGTAAAAGAAAGATTTACCTCCTTCCCACTCCAAACCTCCTCTCGGTAGCTTGAACTCCAATGGGACCGATGGTCCCCCGTTGATCCAAGAGCAGCCGCTGTACTAACCGAATCCGCCCGGTAATATTTTAGGTAGCCCCGCATGCAACCTCATACTTCTAGCCCTTTCGGTCGGTGTCCTGTTCATCCTCTCGCGACCCCATTCTCGTCGAGGTTTTCCCGAGCAGTCCTCTTCGAATGATGCCATTCTCCTTACTGAGCTTTGTGTACTCGCCAATTCATACTCACCCCCATTATCGGACTTAATGCACTTAATTTTCTTTCCGGTCGATTCTCTACCTCGACCTTCCACTTCTTGAAGGTCTCATGAAGCTCGATTTCCTCTTCATGAAGTAGACCCATACCTTCCCCTGCCGTAGTCATCAATGAAAGTAACAAAGTAACGTGAGCCACCAAGGGATTCGACCGGGGAAGGCCCCCATAAATCGGTGTGCACCAACTCTAGCTTCTCGGTTTTCAACTCTTTCTTGGCTTTTGTGAAAGTCACCTTTTTCTCGCTTGCCATAGACACAACTCTCACAAAATTCCATGTCAACCGATTTCAACCCCGACAATTTGCCACTTGAAGCTAAAATCTTCATCCCTTTCTCACTCATGTGACCAAGTCTAGTATGCCATAACTTAGTCTCATCCACTTTGTAGCTGCAAAGAACCATGCATGTACACCCCCGCAATAGTGTATAGTGTTCCCATCTTAGTACCTCTAGCCAAGATCATGGAACCTTTGGAAATTTTCCACTTCCCCTCACGTAACACGTTTTGTAGCCACATGAGTCCCGGTTGACTCACAAAAATCGATTCTTTGCTAGGCCCGGAATGTACCTAACATCATGCAGTTTTAAAGTTCCCCGTTCGCAGTCTTGACAATCACATCTCCCTTCCCCATGATATCCAAGGTCTTGTCATCAGCAAGATAGACCTTACCCAACTTCTTTGCTTTGAAGTCATGAAACAGCTCCCTCATAGGTGACGAGTGAAACGATGCCCCCGAATCTAGGATCCACGACTCTATGGGACTATCAACACTTAGGACCAAAGCATCCTCAATCTCATTCGATGCGAGAATAAATTGATGAGTTATCACTATCCTCCCGTTTATCATTATGGTCGGACTTTCCACCCTTCTTCTTGGGATGTGGACACTCCCTCTTTGGATGACCCTTCTCACCACAATTCCAACAGGTAATACTTGCCCTGCCTTTTAACTTACTCCGGCCCCTAGACTTTGATCTACCCTGAAAGTGCTTTCCTTTTCCCTTTTGTTTTCCTCTCCCTCTACCCTCAGTACTGTATGCTCCAGATGATTCTCCACTCTCCTTCCTTCGAATACTCTCACTCAAAATCAGATCACGGACAACATCATACACCAATTTTTCTTTACCGGAAGAATTGCTAACAGCGATTACTACGGTTCCCAAGCAACGGTAAGGAGGACAACAAAATTAAGGCTTTCACTTCATCATCAAATATAATATTCATCGAAGATAACCGACTTATTATTGAATTAAATTCATTAATATGTTCGGTAAGCGTAACTACCATTATTCATCTCTAAATCAAATAAACGGCGCATCAGATATACCTTATTCATTGCCGAGGGCTTCTCATACATATCTGACAGTGCTTTGATTAATTCCGCCGTTGTTTTGATATCCTTGACATTGAATGCCACAGTTCGAGCCAATGTCAATCGCACCACCGCTAGTGCCTGCCGATCGAGTACCTTCCACTTAGCCTCTTCAATGTCATCTGGCTTTGTAGACAGAGGTTGATACATATTCTTTTGATATAAGATGTCTTCTATTTGCATCTTCCAATATCCAAAATCTGTTCCATCAAACTTCTCAATTCTATTCTTTGCATCCTCCATTGTTAATTATTCTAGATCTAGACAATAAGCCAACCTAGCTCTTGATACCACTTGTAAGTTCTATTGACTATCAATCTAGAAATAATAGCAAACAATAATAGAACAACAAATAACAAAGCAAGAAAAAAACACACAAGAACTTTTACGTGGAAACCCAAGAACTGGGAGAAAAACCACGAATCTGCACTAGGAATCGATGAATGTTCAAGAAAGGAAACAAAAGCTCTCTAAGATCTCTCTCTAACTTTTCCTCTCTTGAATCTGAGAATAATGATGAATAATACTCAAGTTATGGCAATAGGTTAAACCTAAATATAACTTAAATCGGAAAATCGCCCTCCCCGCGTGAAATAAGCCTCCGCCCGATCGGGCGGTTAAGCGCCAGACCAAACTTGCTCTCGGGCCCGATCGGGCGACCTTCGCCCGGTCGTTTGCCCGATGAAGATCGGTACTTCGCCCGATCGGGCGAGACCGCCCGATTCCATCGGGCGCCCTAGCATCCATGCTCCTGCCAACTGATCGACCCCGCCCGATCGGGCGACACTGCCCGACACGATCGGGCGGGACTTCAAACGAGCCGATTTTCGCCAAAGTAAGTTTCACGCAACCTCATCTCCACACCATACACACATTGAGCTCCATATGACATCATATACCCATCAATGTCATACAGTAAAGTGAGTAAATTAAAAAGAAACGGAGGGAGTAGTTGTTCATATTCAGGATACTGATTAGTTACATACTATCCTCAGTTGTTTTAAACTAGTTTCTGAGATTCAGGATCTAGTAATCGATACAGATTTTTGGAAGTCTGTTTTTTATTTTATTATGAATCAAGGATTAATGGGACGGGATTTGGAAGAAGCCATATATTACCGAGCTACCTTATTGGGAATAACGAGAGCATCTTTGGATACTCATAGTTCAATATCTGAAGCGAGTTTTCAAGAAACTGCTCGAGTTTTGCTATATCAGATAATCCTATAGCTGGCAGGCCTCATTGTCTAAAGAAGCTAGCATCGGTTAAGTGATAGGCTGTCGTACACCTGTCAAAAATAATTCCTGCAAAACCTTCTAACAATGTAGTAGGGTAAGTAGGGTCAAATCCACAGAGAGATGGTTGTTTTAATCTAGCTTCTAATGCATGGAGAAACTAAACAAGATCGGGAATAATGAATTAAAGTTCTAAACTAATCAAACTACGAAAATCAAGCTAAAAAGGATCTAGGGTAATGGTTCACCATGTTCATAACTATAATCTATCAAAATATCATCAATGATTCAATTAATCAGATATCTAGAGCACATGTTAATCCTACGGTCGGGCATTAACGCTCTCAAATCAACATATGCTAGTACGGTCGCTCAACATAATCAGATTTGCTAATTGTAGGTAAGCCTCTAACGAGTACTATCTCTCGATCTATGACTCGATATTAGCAATATTTAATCAGACAATTGATCAGATTGCAAGATTAACAATAAAAACACTAATCAATTAGAGATATCAATAACTAATCAAACCATTAATAAATATCAATCAAGAATCATAGCATATAAACATGGATTCCCAAACCCTAGAATATAAACTACTCAATCATGAAATAAATAAAGAAATTTAAATCTAAAAAGAAAAGCATGATCAAAGAAATCAATGAAAGAAAAGAGATGAAAATTATAAACTCATGAATTAATGAAGAAAAGAGAAACTAGGGTTTGCCATGAAAAACTAGAGAGAAAAGGGAGAAGGAAACTAAAGCTAAACCTAAAAATACAAAATATAACGTCAAAAAAGAGAGGAGCGGTCTAGGGGGAGAGAGAGAAGACCTATTTATAGTTTTTACAAAACCGGCTAAAAAAGGCAAAAATTAACCTTCCGGGAAAAACCGCCGGTCGGCCGAGGCAAAACCGCCCGGTCGGGCGACGTTGTTCTGAAACTACGACAAAAATGGAATTCCGCCCGGTCAACCGGGCAGATCCGCCCGTTCGGGCGCGCAAGCACTTTTGGAGCCACTTTCGCCCGGTTGACCGGGCAAACATGCCTTGTACTCTGAAGAAATTTTCATCTCGCCCGGTCGGGCAAAACCGCCCGGTCGACCGGGCGAGAAAACTGTGATTTTGCGTCAACTTGCGAAAGCTGTATCTCTCGAACCAGAAGTCCATTTTGGGCGTGTGACCTATCGTTGGAAAGCCCTTCAAGTCTAGTTTCCAACCCAACTGGAATTTCTTGATTCTAAGAAGCACATCAAAAGTTATGATCAGAAGAGTATACATGACTCCTTTTTCACATTTCTTCTAATGACTTTCCGCTTCGTTTTCGCTCAAACTCGTGCCAAGACATATCCTTACTATCCTTATGCATCGTAGCTTCTTTCCAAGTGCTCCTAATCCTCAAGCATAGCTAAATATACTCCAAATACGTTCTCATTACCTGAAATTCATCAAAACAAGAAAACATACCGAATAGGAGTAGAATAACATAACTTAAGAATATGATGCAATAATGAACCTAAAAATGAATCTAAATGCTCTAAAATGCAACCTAAATGCACCCAAAAACTAAATATATAAATGACTTATCAAACTCCCCCAAGCTAAACCATTGCTTGTCCCCAAGCAATAAGACATAAACATTGGAAAAGAAAGACGACCTACAATATAGGACTACAACAGGGCTAAACACTCAACTGAAAACACCAGAGATATAATCACTACACAAACCAAACATCGAAACAATCTCGAACAAAGCCGCATAGCATGTCATGTATTGCAATCGACTCTCCAATCATACCACATACCATCTCTCCCAAGCTGGATTTAACCAAACCTGACAGACCTCACTATAGTCATGTGCGCTCAAATCTCTCATGTGTTTAAAGGATAAATGATGACACTTAACCTAAAACAAGTCAACTCAGATGAAACATATACTCTTTAACTTTGACTTTTTGACTCACTTAATACTCAACAATACAATGCACAATGATCAAGAGGACTTTTAAGGGTTGTAATGGGGTTGAGGTTAAAGGTATGGAAAATAATTTGGGAATTGTGGTGGAAAAACCAAGAAGGGGGAGCATCATATAACTAAAAACATGACCAAGAAAGATCACAACAACTCCACGCAACAACCAGCAATCTCCAAATATAATCAACAACCTTTTTCACTCAAGAAATTCAATCATAACCCTTTTTATTTCACTTTATTCACAACTTTTTTCTTTTTTTCACTTCTTTTTTTTTCTTTTTTTTTTCGAATTTTCTATTCAATTTCAAAGCTCACTAAACATACTTTTCCATCCTTCTAAACCATAAATTGAACACTTTAATTCAATACAAACCAAACCAAAACTAATACTCGTTCCCCCAAGCTAAGGTTAGGACAAATATCAAATGAGGCCAATGGCTTGTAATGTAGGTAGCAATCAAACATAGTCAGAAAGGCTCAGCGGGGCTAGAGAAAGGATAATATGAAAACAAGAATAACTCTGAAGCTAAGATCATGAAATAGATTGCCTCAATCATATCAAAATGTATGCACTATCAAATATCAAAGAGTACCAAGTCAAAATCAAGATCAATGCGACAACTAAGGAACTAATCACACATGAAAAAAAAAACATAACTGACACATATACTTCAGTTTATAGGCACAGAAGCTCACTTAGGTTAGGGCGTCTGCATAGTAAAGTTAATTCGAGCCAGAGAAAGATCAATCAATCTTACCACAACCAATCAATTGCGAAACAATCGTGCTATGAAGAATCATGAACAAGATGAATGATGCTCAAGAATTGTAGTAAAATATCAACAAGGTTCTCAAAAGTGTTAGCAATAGTCCGATAGATGCAACTAAAATGACATGAAATCTAATATGAGATGAAATGAACTAATGCAACTAAGAAAGCAGTACAATTTTTTTGGTTGCACGTAAACTCCCACTCTTAGTGAGCGGTACAAACCGTGCAACATCCTACGAAAGCAATGAAATCTACACTAAATGCAACTAACATGTGCTAAGTAATGATGACAGACATCCTCCCCCAAGCTGAATGACACATTGTCCTCAATGTGAACAAAGAGGAATTAAATGAGGGAGAGGTACAACTTACAAAAGGGGTGGGTAATCAAAGGGAGTGTCAAAAAGCATCGACACCTCCACCACAATCGATAGTTGTAATGAGGCAGTGAACTTAGCCAAAAAATTGGCTATGCTTGTACCTAGCAAAAGATGTCATCACATATTAGCAAAGTTAGTCAAACCAAAAAAAAATAAAAAAATAAAAATGAAAAAAGTCGGGTTGCCTCCCAATAAGCGCTGATTTAAGGTCTTGCATGACCATTTAAGACTAGTAGATCACTCATAATAGTTCAATGCTCTAAGAAGCTTATCATACGTTCCTGCAAACAACTCAGAGCATATTATATAAGAATGAAAAGTAAAAATGAAAAAAAATAATCCTAAAAAATTACTAAAACTACAAAAAGAAAAATCAAAGGAAAAATTAGATTTACAAGAAGTAGAAAAAGAAAAATCGTTAGTCTTTTTACATGATTCAAAAGAAAGAAAAGAAAATAACTGTACATTATTTACATTATCATGAGAGTCATTCAAAAGGGGAGAAAGAAGGAACGATGGAGGATATAATAAAGGGGAAGAAGGAATAAGATCAAGTTTTTTAGAGAAGGGAACATGAGACTCAAAAAAAAGTATCGGATGGAACCGACAAAGACTCATGTATTATCTCACTCTCAACTTTAGACTCATATGCAGATGAAAAGTTTATAGAAGAAGTGTGAGACACTTCACTCTCAACTAAGGATTCGTCGACATAGAGACACTCACTACCAACTTCACCAATTACACCCTTACCTTCTACCAAACTATCATGAGTCATATCAACGCCTTTCTCCTCCGGAGTATAATTCTCAACACCAAAATCATCATCATCAAGTATAACTCTGTTGATTAGTAGATTGTTGCACAACAAGTAATTCAATAGATTTCGCTATGTTTTGATAATCATGAGCTAATTCATTTAAATCTTCATGCTGTTTAACCATATACTCTTTCATCATGTTAAATAGTTCCTGACGCTCTGATGTTTCGGGTTGAAAATAATTATTCACTTCGGAGTTGATAACATTGAGTATAATCGGGCAAATAAGACTCATTAGGGTCATGGGAATATTCATAGGAATTCATGCACGGATTTTGTAAATTTTGAAAATTATATGATGCATCATAAACATAATCATTCGCATTATAATACCCGGAATAATCACATTGCCCTTGATAATTAGAAAAAACACCCCCCTACGAACTATAATTATTCCACTCCATGACAACACACTAAAACAGGACAAGGAGAACAACAAAATATATATATTCACAAAAAGAAAGAAAAAAGAAAACTATATATATATATATGCAGTTTAATTTCACCAACAATAAAAACTAAATAAAACTATACCGTCTCCCCAAGCAACGGCGCCAAAATTTGATAGGCATGTCGTACACTGTCAAAAATAATTCCTGCAAAACCTTCTAACAATGTAGTAGGGTAAGTAGGGTCAAATCCACGAGAGAGATGGTTGTTTTAATCTAGCTTCTAATGCATGGAGAAACTAAACAAGATCGGGAATAATGAATTAAAGTTCTAAACTAATCAAACTACGAAAATCAAGCTAAAAAGGATCTAGGGTAATGGTTCACCATGTTCATAACTATAATCTATCAAAATATCATCAATGATTCAATTAATCAGATATCTAGAGCACATGTTAATCCTACGGTCGGGCATTAACGCTCTCAAATCAACATATGCTAGTACGGTCGCTCAACATAATCAGATTTGCTAATTGTAGGTAAGCCTCTAACGAGTACTATCTCTCGATCTATGACTCGATATTAGCAATATTTAATCAGACAATTGATCAGATTGCAAGATTAACAATAAAAACACTAATCAATTAGAGATATCAATAACTAATCAAACCATTAATAAATATCAATCAAGAATCATAGCATATAAACATGGATTCCCAAACCCTAGAATATAAACTACTCAATCATGAAATAAATAAAGAAATTTAAATCTAAAAAGAAAAGCATGATCAAAGAAATCAATGAAAGAAAAGAGATGAAAATTATAAACTCATGAATTAATGAAGAAAAGAGAAACTAGGGTTTGCCATGAAAAACTAGAGAGAAAAGGGAGAAGGAAACTAAAGCTAAACCTAAAAATACAAAATATAACGTCAAAAAAGAGAGGAGCGGTCTAGGGGGAGAGAGAGAAGACCTATTTATAGTTTTTACAAAACCGGCTAAAAAAGGCAAAAATTAACCTTCCGGAAAAACCGCCCGGTCGACCGGGCAAAACCGCCCGGTCGGGCGACGTTGTTCTGAAACTACGACAAAAAATGGAATTCCGCCCGGTCAACCGGGCAGAGCCGCCCGTTCGGGCGCGCAAGCACTTTTGGAGCCACTTTCGCCCGGTTGACCGGGCAAACATGCCTTGTACTCTGAAGAAATTTTCATCTCGCCCGGTCGGGCAAAACCGCCCGGTCGACCGGGCGAGAAAACTGTGATTTTGCGTCAACTTGCGAAAGCTGTATCTCTCGAACCAGAAGTCCATTTTGGGCGTGTGACCTATCGTTGGAAAGCCCTTCAAGTCTAGTTTCCAACCCAACTGGAATTTCTTGATTCTAAGAAGCACATCAAAAGTTATGATCAGAAGAGTATACATGACTCCTTTTTCACATTTCTTCTAATGACTTTCCGCTTCGTTTTCGCTCAAACTCGTGCCAAGACATATCCTTACTATCCTTATGCATCGTAGCTTCTTTCCAAGTGCTCCTAATCCTCAAGCATAGCTAAATATACTCCAAATACGTTCTCATTACCTGAAATTCATCAAAACAAGAAAACATACCGAATAGGAGTAGAATAACATAACTTAAGAATATGATGCAATAATGAACCTAAAAATGAATCTAAATGCTCTAAAATGCAACCTAAATGCACCCAAAAACTAAATATATAAATGACTTATCATTAAGCCAGGGAGAATTTATGGCTTTCCAACTTGTCCATTAGCGTTCCGAATGGCTTCTTCAAAGAGGAACCACCAGGGTTTCGTGCTGTCAGCAACAAACACAGGATCCTTCTGAATAAACTGCCGTGCCATAGATTGTTGATAGAATATATGTAAAATATTCTTGTATTGATACGTCAAAAGCAATATAAGAACAGAAAAACCAAATTGCAGTCCCAATATAACAAAGTTCAAAGGAATGAAAAGGAAAAAGGCGTCAAACATCCCTCCATATGGCTGAGAATTGAAACTCACATCAAACGTTCAAAAGACAGCCACATCACACAAAACAGCCGCGAAGTGCAGTGACAAGCAGTGAAGAGAGACAATGAAAGTAGATTATATCTCCATATATATTTAAATCATCAACAATAAAAAGATCATACTTAGCAATAGCATATGGATGTACAAAGATAAAGCATCTGTACAGAACAAAGGAAAGTGATCCAACTTAGACAATATATCACACTTGTGTCAACATAATGATTAAACTAGAGTATACAATCAGACTGGTTCAGCTAACAGTAAAGCAAGAATATTGTATCAGATTCAAGTCAGCAAGTGCTCAAATGTAACCTATAACTTCTGCTGCAGATTGATCTAGTCGCCTATTAATTTATTTTTTTTGCTATTGATCTATGACGAGTAACTTCTTTAACAAGCAAAAATTCAGAAATAAAACATACGTACTTCTATAGCATGGGATAAGAGAGAGCACATAGGCACGAGGGTGTTAAGTATAGGTATGAGTATATAGAAAAATAGTCTATAAAGAGATCAGTATACCGTAGGAGTGATCATTATTAAACAATCTCAACATGCCTGCAAAGTTCTGAAAATTGACAGATTCCCAGCCACTGTTTGATCTTGGAAAACCAATTCTTGCTATATGTACATTCAAAAAAAAAAAATGTATGTGAATTAATTTATGCTTTTAAACTCTTAAATTTATGGCCACACTTTTGTGATAGGTGCACTTTAACAAAATCGTTGCTTTTAGTTCTTGCATGATGTTACCCTTAGTGATACCAAAACATGAATTTCGCTTAGCATAAATGAGAGTAAATAACGTACCATTGACGATAACAAAAACATAATCTCTAATACTTATAAATTATAAAATCAGTAAAGAACATATAATGAAAAGAACATGAGACATGAGAAGCTCTAGTGTTAGGGGTATAATCATCCATTATACACCGAACATGCTCATAGTTTGAATATTTTGCCCTGTTAATGCCAAGGTAACGTACGACGGCGAACCAGCAAATGTTGATCGCTTTTCCTTTTTCTGATCCAGCCTCTCCGAGCGGAGGACTTCCTTGTGTATCTCGCGTAGCTTCTGTTTATCAGAGGGCAAGCAGTTGAGTCGTTTCGTATTGATATTATATCTGTCACATTCCATGTTTTTAAGGAACTCCTCCTTGTCCACAAGATTAGTCCTAATGTGAATATGCCCCTTACTTGTCTTGCTGCTCACGAGACTATTTTTCTCCATAAGTATGCGCTTCACCTTCATGTCTGTAGTGTATATAAGGCGAGCCTTGATCATATTCTTCCCAATCCCTGTAGCAGCAGGCAGCAGCATAGATCTCTATATGGACTATCGAATTATCGTTCCACTTAATGTTGCTCAAATCAACAACCACGAATATCTTTGTACTTGTGGTTCACATAAGGGAGTGGACCGCCTACCTTGATTTTCACATCATCGTCAATCCATGCTACGGCGTAAGACAACATCTTACGCCCACAGTTCACTATATGGCTCCAACATGGGGCTCTTAACAGCTTATCTGAAATCACTAAAGTAAACTCTATAACTCTTCTTTCTTCCATGCCAAATATATGTTAGTTGAGGATGTAGATGGTGGACTCATATGCTAAAGTGGTGTTCATGTTGAAGAGATGGGAGATGAAAATGATGACTGTTACATTGTTAATGCAGCTGTTTATGCGGTTACTAAGGACTACATACTCAATGGTGGCGGCGGTGTTGATGGTGGCGGCTCCGGTGGTGGTGGTAGGGAAAGGGGAAGGGGAAGGGAAGGAGAGACAAAAGAAATGGAAGTATAAATATACTGTATAAAAATACTGTATTTAGGGCGTTGGTAAGAAATATTAGGGCGTCAAATAGTAAATCCCAAAAAGAATGGCGGAAGTATATAAATACAATGGTGTTGAAAAATCTCCTTTCACAACAACAAAAAATCAACAATGTTAATAAAGATTTGCAAAAAAATAAAATAAACAACCACCCGTGCAACGCATGGGCTTCAAAACTAGTACGTAAATATTTCCAAAACATGTGGATCAAAGCGCATACAAATGTTGTTAGGTTATTCAGTAAGCATAATTGGAACACAGTTTTTAAGAAACTGTTTTTTCCTTGCCCATTATTTTGTTTTGAAATATTTTGGAGGTTATTTTGGTTAATTTGGGTGGACGTCACCACCCTTAGTCTTCGCTTATATAATAGAGATATAAATATTTGTAGTTTATAAATCCTAATCCTATGCAGTTTGGTTAAAATCCACGTACCTCGTGATCGAACACACCCATACGGCCATACTTTAAAACCTTGCAATATGAATGTACTGGGGTTGATGAGTTTGCCGAGAGAAAAAGAGTTATCATCAAGATTAGGGATAACCTCATAATATGTGGCAATTGCCATCTCTTTGCAAACCTTGTGGCGATAACAGAGAAGAGGATTATTTGATTAGAGATCAAGTAAGATGCCATCATTTTCAGGATGATAGATGTTCTTGTGGGGATTATTGGTAAAGAAAAGGGGGCAGCAAGTGAAGAAAGAGAGATTTTCGTGTTTCCTTTTGGTGTAAAGTCAGCCACAAGGGAAAATGATGTAAACGGAATTTGATCTCAAGAGTACCACTTCCGAAGACTTTAACCAACTAACCACGTGAAGGAAGAGAGATGCAAGCATATCAGCAAAGTGGAACATCCACATCTAGATGAACAACATTTTAAGCTGAAGTTTGATGGGACTTCAACTTAAAATGTTGTTCATCTAGATGAACAACAATCTTTCCGTCTGCAGAGAGTATTAGAATACTAGTGTATTTATGTTATGTAGTCAGTTTAGGAGTTCTAGTCTTAGTTGGTTTAGGTTAAGTTTTTGTATATATATTTGGTCCCTAATTACGTAATACAATAAGTTATTTTCTCCTACTTTTGTCTCTCTAAAGTTTGGTATCAAGCTAGGTTAAATACTCACAAACTTTTCAAAGGCACGATTTTTTTTCTTTTCCCTTGTCTTCTTGCTCACCTCTAGTGTGGGTGGTTGTCCTCCATTAAAACAATTTTTTTCTCTTCTTCGTGCGAGTGTGTTTTCTTCTCTGCCTTGGTCTGCTTTCTGCGAGGGTGGTATGATTTATGCTGTGAATTTTCGGTTGTTGTGCTCCTTCAATTTTGTCGGCTGCTTTGTGCGAATTGTTTGTTTTGTGCGGGTGTGCCAGATTTGTCTTCTTCGATCAAATCTTTTTGTGCGAGTGTGGAGTTGGTACTTGGTGGGTTCGTTCCTCCTCAATAGTCGCTTCGCTTGTTCTTTCTTCTATGGTTCTTTGTTTCTCTGTCATCACATCATCATGGGAGATGGTAAGGACGCTCCATCTAATTACGGGTCGATCCGGGTATGAGCCTTTTTCTGAATATTATTTACATCCGAGTGAAGGTACCGGTGCGAGTGTTAGTCCTATTTTGTTAAGGGGGGATAATTATGAAGAGTGGTCACGTTCTCTGCGTAATAATTTACGTGCTAAAAACAAATTAGGCTTTATAGATGGTACTATTAGTGTTCCTAACTCTAAATCGCCTGGTTATAATCAATGGGGTATTGTTAATTCTATGTTGGTGGCTTGGATTTTTAATACCCTCGATGTGTCTGTTCGTTCTACTATGCGATTTCCTGATACTGTCAAATTTTTATGGGATGATTTGAGTGATCATTATTCTATTCGGAATGGTCCTCGTATACTAGAATTAAAAAATAAAATTACTGATTGTAAGCAACGTGGTAGACCGATTCTTTGTTTATTATTCCGAGTTAAGTAGTTTGCAGTATGAGTTGTCCAGCTATTGTAAACTGCCTGCTTGTTCATGTTCCTCTGCTGGTGAATATGTAAAAATTAGAGAAACAGAGATGTTGCATCAATTTTGTATTGGCTTGGATTCCAAGCGTTTTGGGACTGTGGTGTCTACTTTGTTGATGATGGATCCCCTTCCATCTATTAATGTTGCATACTCTAAAGTTATTGCTGATGAGAGGAAACAAATTGTTTCCGATGCTCAAGAAAACTCTCGGAATGAGGCTGTGGGTTTCTCGGCCACTAATTCAGCCCAAGGCCGTGATGGTCGGACTGGGACGGAAGATACGGTGCCTACTTGCTCCCATTGTGGTCGTCGTGGTCATTCACAGGACCGTTGTTATGAGCTGGTGGGTTTCCCAGCAAAGTCGGGCCGTGGTGGTCGTGGTGGGTCTACCCGTGATGGTTGTGGTGGAGGTGGTGCTCATCGGGGTGGTTTTGCAGGCAATACGGGTTCCAACAATCAATCTGGCACTTCTAATATTAGTCACGATGATTGGACAAGCACTCATACTCTTGCTGATGCTCAATGGGCTCAGATCATGTCAGCTCTCAAAAGTGCTAAGTTATCTTCTTCATCTACGGAATAACTAAATGGTATGTCTGTTTCTAATGATTGGATTATTGATTCTGGTTGTTCCAATCATATGTCTGGTAATCTTTCTTTATTTAGTCATTTGACTTCTATCTCATCCCCTGTTCTTATGCCTAATGGTAAAAAGACTACGGCAACTCAAGAAGGCACTATAAAATTATGTGAAGACTTGGTTTTGGATAACGTTTTATATGTGCCTGATCTCACTTGTAATTTGTTGTCCGTCTCTCATTTATTGAAAACACAGAAATTTATTGTTTCTTTCACTGACAAGCTATGTATTATTCAGGATCGCAGTTTGAGGAACCTGATTGGAGCGGGGGTGCAGTCTGATGGGTCTATATCTTCTTCAAAGTTCGTGCTCATGCTTACCAGGCTAATAAAGTTGTCACATCGGATACAAGTATGTTGTGGCATAGGCGTTTAGGACATCCTAGTATGCAGGTTGTTAGTAGGTTACCTGGTGTAGTAGCTAGTAATAAACAATTACATGTTGGTTGTGTTTTGGATTGTTCTATTTGTTTTATGGGGAAACAACCCCGAAACTCTTTTCCGTTAAGTATTAACAAAGCTACTGGTGTTTTTGAGTTAATACATTTAGATATCTGGGGACCAAATAAAATTCCTTCTAGCGGTGATGCTAGATTTTTCCTCACTATTGTTGATAATTACTCACATGCTACTTGTTTACTTAATGGTTGGAAAGTTTGAAGCCAGTACTCTCGTCAAGTAATTTTATGCCATGGTTAGAACCCAATTTGGAGCACGTATTAAAGTTGTTCGTAGTGATAATGGTCAGGAGTTTTTGAGTTTGGAGTCTTATTTTGCTAAAAAGAGTATTCTTCACCAAACAACTTGTGTTGATACCGCTCAACATAATGGTCATGTTGAGCGTAAGCATAGACATATTCTTAATGTTGCACGTGCATTGCGTTTTCAAGCCAAATTACCTAAGTATTTATGGGGTGAGTGTGTTTTATCTGTTGTTCATCTTATTAATAAAACACCTACTTCTCTGTTAGATGGTAAAACTCCTCATGAATGCTTATTTGGAAAGCCTCCTTCATATGATCATATCCGTGTTTTTGGTTGTTTGTGTTATCTTGCATCTCGGACACGTTTTCGTGACAAGTTTGATTCTAAGTCTAGACGTTGTTTTTTTTGTTGGGTATCCTTTTGGTAAGAAAGGTTGGCGTTTGTATGATTTAGATACTCATGAGTTCTTTAATAGTCGTGATGTGCAATTTTTTGAAGCTCAAGTTCCCTTTATTGATTCTCTTCCTGATGTGCAACGTCTTCAATGGGAAAAGTATTTTAATCAACCTCCGTTGTGGGAGGATGATGAGTGTGGTATGTTAGGTGATGATAAGTGTTTATACAACTTTGAGAGTGTCGGGGATGTGTGCCGGGCTCACACCTAGCACTAGTGATGTGCGGACGACGGCGAGCCCACGTACACATCCTCCCGTTAATGCATGTCCTGCGGTTCGCTCTTTGCTTCGATTTGTGTAGGCGCTTTTGAATGTGATGTTCCGTCTGGTCGTAGTTGTCGCACTAAGTACCCATCCACCAAGCTCCGTGATTTTGTTACTAACACTGTGGTTGTCAGCGATATAGACCCCCCTCCTGTTCCTGCTGCACCTTCTTCTCCGTCAGTTTCTTCAGGTATGCCTTATAATATAGCTTGTTATGTTGCTTTTGATAAATTTTTTGTTAAACATAAATGTTTTCTGACAAAAATTACTAAGTATAAAGAACCGACTTCTTTTACGGAAGTCGTTAAAGACCTTGGTTGGCGCGAAGCAATGCGGGGACGAAATTGAAGCTTTTACGGATGGTTGAAAGTCTGCATCCTGGTAAGAAGGCTATTAGTAGTGGATGGATTTATAAAATCAAATATACTGCTTCTGGTGATGTAGAACGGCTCAAGGGTCGTTTAGTAGTTCATGGTAATAGACAGGTTGCTAGTATTGATTATATTGAGACTTTTGCCCCAGTTACTAAGATGGGTACGGTTCGTCTGTTTCTTGTTGTTGTTGTTTCTCTTAACTGGGAATTACATTAGATGGATATTCATAACGCTTTTCTGCCTGGTGATTTGACAGAGGAAGTGTATATGCACTTTCCGCCAGGTTATAGTACTGCCATTCCTGGTAAAGTGTGTAGGTTGCGGAAATCATTGTATGGTTTGAAACAGGCACCGCGGCAATGGTTTGTTAAATTGTCTCAAGCTCTGAAGGCTTATGGTTTTAAAAAGTCTTATGCAGATTATTCTTTGTTCAGTTATCTCCGTGATGGTGTCTCTTTACATGTTCTTGTGTATGTGGATGATCTGATTATTGGTGGGTCTTCTCATGATGTTATTGTCCGTTTTCAAGACTATCTAAGTAGTTGTTTTCGCATGAAGGATCTTGGTGTTTTGAAGTATTTTCTGGGTATAAGAACTTGCTTGTGGACCAGAGGGTTTGTTTCTTTCTCAACGAAAATATGCTATGGATATTTTGAGTGAGGCTGGTATGTTAGGTTGTAAGCCTATTGATACTCCTATGGAGCAAAATCATAAACTTGCTTCGATTCAGGGGGAGTTGTTTGAGTTTCCCGATCAGTATCGTCGTTTAGTTGGGCGACTTGTTTATTTGTCTGTCACTCGTCCTGAACTTAGTTATTATGTTCATACTTTGGCGCAGTTTTTTAGTTCACCACAAATTCATCATTGGGATGCTGCAGTGCGTGTCTTGCGGTATCTGAAGGGCACCCCACGTCAGGGTATTTTGCTTCGTCCTATGTCGCTATGTGTCTTCTTCGCCTTTTGTGATAGTGACTGGGCGGCTTGTCCTTTGACACGTCGTTCTTTGTCTGGTTATATGGTTTTTGTGGGAAGTCTCCTATATCTTGGAAGACTAAAAAGCAACATAGCATACTGTGGCTCGTTCTTCTGCAAAGGTTGAGTATCGTTCGATGGCTCTTTTTGTGTGTGAGCTTAAATGGTTAAAACAGGTTTTGTTTTCTCTTGATGTTCTTCATCGCAAACCTATGCGGTTATTTTATGATAGTCAGTCTGCTCTTCACATTGCTAAGAATCATGTTTTTCATGATTGTACTAAACATATTGAGGTGGATTGTCATTTCATTCGTGATGAGTTGGTCTCTAGTAATGTTTCCACTTCCTATGTTTCCACGGGTAATCAGTTGGCTGATATATTGACAAAGGCTCTTGGTCGTTCACATTTTCAGTTTTCACTACGCAAGTTGGGCATCTGTGATTTGCATGCTCCAACTTAAGGGGGAGTGGTAGAATACTAGTGTATTTATGTTATCTAGTCGGTTTAGGAGTTCTAGTCTTAGTTAGTTTAGGCTAAGTTTTTGTATATATATTTGGTCCCTGATTACGTAATACAATAAGTTATTTTCTCTTACTTTTGTCTATCTAAAGTTTAACAGAGAGCTGGACACAGTGTAGCAGTGACAACCATTTGTTGTGATACTATATGTTATACTGACAGAGGCCATTTTGTAGAACTTTGAAGAATGGACAACTTCAAAGTTCAAAATTAGCCATTTTTTGGAGCTTGCATGGAACAAAACAGAGACGGAGATGGGTACAAAGCCGATAATTTTTTTTTTTTTTGATAAGGAGAGAAAAGCTTAGGCAACCTCCTAAATTGGAGGCCAACCTAAAACGTCCTTGCGGACGAGGAGAGAAAAGTCAACATCAAAAGGAGGAGTAAAAATCTGCAAATCACTAAAGGCACGACCACGATCCGCCATAGCATCCGCCACCTTGTTCGCCTCCCGAAAGCAATGTTGAACCTGACAAACATCAAAATTTAACAGTAAAGCATTAATATCAAAAATAATATTCTTGATTTCCTAAGGGACTTTCCAAATATTACGAACGTAATTAATGATCGTGAGATTATCTCCTTCCACAACCGGCTTAGAGATATTGAGGGTCGGAGCCGCTATAATGCCTTCCTTTAAGCTCCAAGCTTCGGCTGAAGAATAGAAGTGTTATGACCAAGAGAACGAGCTCCGGTCAAAAGAGGGTCTCCGACAGAGTTACGAATAACAAGTCCAAGAGCAGAACAACCATTACTAAGCTTAGACCCGTCAAAATTTAGCTTATAGAAATCACTTAAAGGGGGGGACCAAAACATATTGGAACCAGACCGAGGCCTAGAGGGAGGAGGCTTAGAGGAAGGGATAGACAAAGAACCCAGCTCTTCCGAGGAAAGGGCCTTAGACCAAGAAGCGGCATAATTACTAATAATGAAACTGACCTTCCTGTTATCTTTGGAGGGATATTAAGATTCCAAATCCATTTATACTCAACCTTAACAAAATTAGAAGGGAGAAAACCTTGAGACAACAAAGCCCCGATTTAACGGTGTATTCACCATCATTTGTCAAACCCCAAATAAGATTATCCTCTTGATCAACCGAAGGAATATAAATATTACAAATATGCGAGACTACATGGGGGGGGGGACAAGAGAAAGCAGAGTACAAGAGTCCCAAGTACGAGCAGAAGAAATACAATGCTTAACATTATAATTCTCGGTTCCAGGGGGAGGAGTGATAATAGACTTTAGAGGATATTGATATGCCCAATTATCTGACCAAAAATTAATGCTTTCACCATCACCAATTTGCTAGCGTAAACCTTTTTTAAAGATATCACGGAGACTAAGGAGGTTACGCCATTGCCAAGAAGCAGATTTAGATGCTTTAACAGAGAAGATAGTTCCATTTTTTATATACCTTTTACGAATCAATTTGACCCATAAGTTATTATCCTCTTTGATAATTCGCCACAAAAGCTTCATCTGAAGAGCCTGATTACTAACTTCAGCCTTACGAAAGCCAAGGCCACAGCAGATTTAGGCTTACAAATTTTTTCCCATCCAATAAGATTGGGTGAAGTGTTAGCATTTTCTTTATTCCAGAAGAAATTTCGATAAGTTTTGTCAAGTTTGGAAAGAATAGATTTAGGGAGTAAAAAACTTTGCATTTGATAACTAGCCTTAGCAGATAGATTTGATTGTAAAAGCACAGAACGCCCAGCTTGAGAAAGAGCATTGGCTTTCCATTTAGGAAGCTGATTATCAGTTTTACTATTAATCGAGCTAAAAGTTTCCTTAGTAACCTTGGAACTAATGATAGGGCAACCAAGATAATCACCCAGATCATTAGTTTCTTTCATAGCTAAAATAGAAGCAAAGCTAGATTTATCCTCTTCCGAAACATTAGATGAACATTGGAAGGAGGATTTATGGTAATTAACAAGTTGGCCAGACATAGAGCAATACTTATCTAGAATTTGACGGATAACAAGACAGCTATAATTGTTAGCTTTGGCAAAAATCATAGTATCATCTGCAAATGTGAGAAAAGGAACACGCATACCAGTTTTACCAATAGGAACACCAATAGGCTTTGTAGGGCCTGAACCAGCTGAAGAGAGTAACCTGGCAAGAAGCTCAGCACATAAGATAAACAGATATGGAGAAAGAGGGTCACCTTGTCTAATACCTCTTGAGGGAAAAAATCTATCACCGGGAAGGCCATTAACTAATACAGAAAATGAGGCAGAAGTAATACAGGCTCTAATCCACTCAATCCATTGAGAACAGAAACCCAATTTTTCTAATGTCATGAAAATATAACTCCATTCTAATCTATCATAAGCTTTTTCCATGTCCAACTTAATGGCAATCCATCCAGTTGAACCAGTTTTAGTTTTAAAAGACTGGAAAGTTTCATGAGCAATCAAGATATTATCTTGAATGAGACGATCTGGAACAAAAGCACCTTGGAGGGGATGAATGATCTGTCCCATAACCTCTTTCAGTCTATTAGTAATGATTTTGGAAATGATTTTATAAATAGTTGAACAAAGACTAATAGGAAGAAAATGGTTTGCTGAAGAAGGGTTATCTATTTTTGGAATTAGAGCCAAAAAAGTATGGTTAATTTCCTTCAACATTTTACCAGAATGAAAAAACGCTTGGACAGCCCTAATAACACTATTACAGACTAGAGACCCAGTATTTCTGGAAAAAGAAAGGAGGAAAACCATCGGGACCGGGGGGATTTATCCGGGGCCGGATCAAAAGAAGCATTTTTAATCTCGTCACCGAGAGAATAGAGAAGTTAAGAAAAAATTATTTTCCTCTGAAATAATGCAGTCTAAAAGAGAGAAATCAAAATCAGGATCAAAAGAGATTGAAAGATCAGATGAAAATCTAGCATACAAAGCATCAGTTAGGTCTTGAGAAATCTCACTAGGATTACTCACAATATTGCCATTAGAAGAAGTTAAGCCTTTGATTTGATTTTTGTTTCTTCTTATTGAAGCATGCGTGTGATAGTACGAAGAGTTGGTATCTCCTAGAAGAAGATAGTTAGTCTTACTTTTTTGTTTCCAATACTCATTGCTAAAAGAAAGTAAATCCGTTCGTTTATGAAGGAAAATCTCTTGTTTTGCATGAAGAGCTGAATCAGAAGGATTAAGAAGAATACTATCCTGGATTTCTTTTAGTTGCACATCTACTTTCCTTAGCTGACGAAAGATATTACCAAATTGGAATTTATTCCAATTTTTAGATTTGGCCTTTAAAAGCTTGCATTTTTTAACCAATCTAAACATATGAGAACCAATAAACTGGGTACACCAAGTTTTCTTTACTAGGGTGTCATAATCCTTTCTAAGGCACCACATTTTTTCAAATCGAAAGGGAGGAGCTTTAGTAGTATTATTAGGAAGATAGCTTAGAGAAATTGGACAATGATCTGAGGAGGTAAAAACATGATGAGTAATTTTTGCTTGGGGAAAAAGATCAATCCACGAGATACTAGCTAAACCCCTGTCTAAACGTTCGTGTATATTACCATCCCCCGATTTTTTTTTCGCCAAGTAAAATGTCGACTCGAGAAAGGGATTTCAACACACGGAAGTTGAGACAAAATATTAGACATAGTTAAGAATCTTGTTGCAGATACAGGTGCACCCCCCATTTTATCATTAGGATTTGAGATCTCATTATAATCACCAATAATAACATATGGTAAAGATAGAGACAAAGTGTAAGTAATGAGTTCTTCCCAGAATTCAGCTTTGAATTGTTTCTTGGCTGGGGCATAAATGAAAATAATGACAAAGCTAATATTAAGACTAACTAAATGAATTAAGCAAGATATAAAACAAGCTGCTTTGACTAATATAGATAGATCAAAAGGATGGATATTACAACTTTTCCACATCAACCATATACCACCAGAATAGCCAATGGTTGGAATTACATCAAAAGCGTGGAAACCACATTGTCTAATTATAGCCTGGGAGGGGGGAGTTTGTGACTTAACTTCACATAGCATAAAAATTTTAACATTGTTAGAGAGGCAAAAGTCCCTAGATTCTACCAAGGCATTTTTTCTAGCACATCCACGTACATTCCAACATGCAATTGACATTATTTATAATAACAAAAGGTGGTAAAAACTACCATGCTCAAAGCAGAATTTTGGCTTAGTTCCTTTTCCTCTTCAAGGCAGATGAAGCATCATCTTCATCCTCCTTGTCTTCAATCCTCCTTTTGACTGGCCCAGACTGGGAAGAGAGCTCCACTGGGTTGTTTGCATCAACACCCATCCTTCCAATTTGCTGAATAATAGAGTTATCAGAGTGCGGGGAATGGAATGAGTTCTCAGTCAGAGAATTAAAATCATTTTGAGTGCTATCAACTTGATCTTCAAGGCAGAAGGTTTTATCATCAGCAGCATTAGAGAAGATGCCATCTACATTGTTATTTTCAGAAGAGACCAGAGCAATGTACTGGTTCTCATCAATCAAGTCAGAAGCACAGAAGCCTTGAAAGGGGGCAGGAGAGAGGATGGGAGGAGCACAATTAGTGTCACCTACAATCTTCTCCTGTCCAAAACCAGAAGGAGGAGAGACTAGAGGCATAATGAGAGCAGCCTCATCATCAGAGGAGTCCTCAGAACAAAAAGTTTGAGAAACAACCATTTTCTTTTCCTTTACCTGAGACAGCAGTAGGAACATTCTTACCATGAGAGAGATTAGCAGCATCTTTAATAACAATCCCCTTAGAAGGGGGAGTAGGAATAAGTCCAGCAGCAACAGACTTAGCAGGGATTTTCTTAAGAGATGATTTAGTATCATGGGCTTTGTTAAGGTGCTTAGGCTTCACATGTACCACATGTGCTGGCTCAGCTGTGGGTACATGGCTAGCTTGCCCAGCAGCCTTAGCAAGAGCATCATACAAAGATTTCTGTTTAGGATCCTTTAACAGTTGGATAGTAATTTCTTTTTTAGGAGAGTTCAATAAAGGAAAAACATCAATAGTGTGATTCGCCTCACCACAAAAAGAGCACCCAGAGGAAAAATCCTCGTACCAAATGATATATCCATGAACTAACTCACCAACCCTGCTAACTTCAGCAAACTCTAACAAGGGACCTTGAATGTCTAACTCTGACACACGCCCTAGCAAATCGGATTTTGTTACGAAGGAGAGACCTTTGGTCAAGCTTAATAAGAGCACCAATATCATTTGAAGCTAACAAATTAGCAATAGAGTCAAAATTCAGCAACTCAGTAGGGAGTCTAGGAATCCTTACCCATAAATCAACCCATTTGATCTCCTCCATATAAGGATCAAAAGAAGTCTTCCAGGGGGAGAGAACAAATAGGTCCCCTTGAATGTGCCATGGCCTTTCGCTCCACACAAGAGCAAGATCCTGAGGGTTAGCAAAGCGTTACAAAATCTACCCATTACCCATTTCAAGGTAATCCACATCTCCCTTAACCATTTTCCAGTCAGCCTTTGTCCTTACAATGATAGTACGCAAGTCCAAAGGTGCAGACAACATCTTACCCAATAAACATGACTTAGAGAGCTCAATTATATCTTTTTGGACTTGGGGAAGGTTATCAAGAACTATGGCTTCAGGGAAGGAAGGGGGGGTGAGGGGGATCATTTTCAAAATTAGGCATAACATCAGGAATTTCAGAAAGAGGAACAGAGGATCCCTCATCACCATTCGGGTTAGGTTTGGATAAAAGAGCATCTTTAAATTTACTAGGACTCACCATCTTAAATGAAAACAAACTAGCAGAGGATTTATGAACTAAAAAACAAGAGTATAAAGAAGGAAGGGAATGAAATTGGTAATGAAAATTTATCACCTGAGTAGCCCTTTTATAGGGAAGCTTGTCTGGACATTGTGAAGTGCAGAGAGGGCACCTATTCCTTGTTAATGAATCGTCTAATACCATCGCATTAAATGCTCCACCAGGGAAGATCAGGAAAAACCCACCAAAGTAGGCATAACTTGACAGCTCCTTAACTCGAAAATCCGGCGAGGGCTCAGAAACAATTTTATTGAACACTCTACACTGACACAACACACTCACTACACATAGAAAACTCTCACTCACATTTAATGTATTTTTCAGAGAAACCCTAATTAACCCAGCCTGGCTTGTACTTTTTCGAAGGAAACACGAAACCTTTAATCCAAATGAAGTTACTTTGGGAAGTTTGAAAGACGAAATCCGGCTGAAAACCAGAAGAATTAGTATAACTTGACAAAAGGTTGAAACTTTGTAATGATTTCTCTCTCACATAGCTATAGGAATAGCCTTTTAATTGAATTGGAGAAACTTTACCAACCTCTGAATTAAAGCATAATAATGAGCTAAAATACAGAGATAGAAGAGAAATAAAGATTATAGAGGAACAGCGAAAAGGATAAAGGAGCAGATGAGCTGTGAACAATTGCAATAGAGAGGAAATTAAATTGGGGAAAAATCTAGGGTTTGATGAATAATGCAAATGAGCTGGGTTTTCTGTTGGTTCTAGAGTTTCTCTTTCTTGGACTTTCTCTCTCATCTTTTGTTTTTTTGCAATATGAGTATAATCAAAGGGTACAAAGCCGATATGAACACGGGAAAATGCTATTTCAGATATAAAGGACACGGACACATCAAAATGTTCGCGAATACTTATTGTTGTATCATTGATTTCAATGAAGGTAATTAGAACAATGTTCAGACTTCCTTTTCTCTTCCTTTTCACTTAGTTTACCCTTCTTTATTCAAAAATGTTCATTACATGCAAAGGTCTAGCTATAACAGTTAATGAAAAGGTCCCTTGTGCTCCCATGAAAATAAAAATATAGGACGCGTCATTCGGAATATGTCGGACATTGGACAGGGACACAGGTCACAACTCACACGGCCACCCATATAAAGTGTCCCATGCAAGTTGCAACCTAGTTATTGAACTAATTGTTTTCTAATCTTTAGTCATCCATAAACTAGCTAATTCTAGAATTGCAAGGATCAGAGAATTGTGCTAAACTAATTGAACACAGGACTGAAAGTTCTGAAGTTAGATCAAGTGAGAATGAGATTTACAAAAACCTGAACTCCTATGAAGATTTTGCTAAACTGATTGAACACGGGACTGATTTCTCTGAAGGAATTGAGTTACGGCAGGGAAATCACAACCTAGTAGAAAAGTGATGCCAAATTCATCTTTCTACAGTAGGCGAAATACACTGACGCTCCTCTTACAACTCGTCTTAAGAAGCTGCAGCTTCTGTCTGCTCAGCATAAGATGCAAAAGCTTTGATTATAGAAGCATATATATCAATTCCTTTGATATATTCCTGTTGGTTTAGGAACTGCCACAGACAAACACATGACAATTAGAAACAAGCTTGGATGTTAGAACTAAAATCTGCCTTTAAGCCGCAGTTCGCGTGGCAACATCCAAATGGATAGACTTAAATTTATTTAATACTGCAGGAAAGCCAAACAAACAATCTGAAAAAAAATTCAGCATATTATCTCCTTGATGCACAGGAATAGATGTCATTATACAGGTTAATGAACAATGCTTCTGAAAACAAAAGTAAGAGTAGAGGATAGTCCTAGACTTGAAGCAGGCAAATCCAACATCCACTATGATATTGAAAGAAGAGGTTTTAAAAAGTTGCAATTATTGATGAAACTTAGGCGTTAATCTCTTCAATTTATACAAATCAGTTCCAGTGAAAATTAGTTTTAATCAGTGGTATTTAGCTTTAATTAACAAAAATCACTTTTGACGAGTACAAATCAGGTTTTGATCAATAAAAATTAGTTTGGGGGGAGGGTAAAAATCATTTTTTATCAGCAAAAATAGAAAAACTCGTTTTAATCTGGAATAATTAGTTCAGCATGTATTAGTTGAAGAGAACAGGGCCTGAGCCAAGTGGCAGAAGAAAAATTTTGAAACAACAATTTCTGACAGCAAGAGACAGGGTTTCGAACTATCCAGAAAATAAATGAAAACATGAAGATGCAATGTGGTTAGATGCAGACTCAGTATTTCTGATTGACATTCGCATAATGATGAATCTACCACGTACCTCATTATGGTCGTGTGCTAGGCTTGGAGTATTTGCAATGGCAGAGAATCCTATAGCTGGCAAGCCACGAATTCTATAGAAATTAGCATCTGTAGCACCGCGGAAGATTTCCGGTTTCTCAAGTTTCCCACCAGCACCCTGAACAGCTTCTTCTAAGAGCACCCACCAGGGGTTTGAACTATTAGTAACTGTGATGGCTGGCTTACCAAATTTATCAAGTGTGGGAAACTTTTCCTTGAACTTCCCACGAAATATTTATTAGTCAAACACAAAACTGAGAATATTGGGAATCAAAGCAAAAATTGGAGAAGAAAGAAATGGAAAAAAGGAGCGAATATGTCAAGCAGCAAAAGCTATTGTATGAGTTGATATTGAATCAGAAATTGAATATCAAGATACAGTTGTACAGATAACACCTCGTACCTCAAATGTCATGTTGCGCGAAGCAGGAGCCCACTCCTCAGCAATGCGTCTTTCAAGTGCTTCTTGATCGGCTGTTGGTGGAACCCGAATGTCAATACCTGCTTCAGCTTCAGAAGGTTGCATATTCATGACAAAACCCTGATAGGCAAGAATATGTCTCCACTTGAGAATAGGAACTTGTGATGGAGGCTATTGAATTTATATACGACTGTTTGTGAACAGTGAACTAAAACTACAGTATAATCAATAACATGAATTCTGTACAAAGATAAACTTACAGTTGGAGATTCCGTACCAGCTCTCAGAAACACCAAATTTACTGAAGTCACCTCTCCCCTGGTTTTTAAGCCAGCTTTTACCATGTCAAATTCCGCTGCTCGAAATTTCCTAATGCTCTCAACACTTTTCAATAAGTTCTCCATTGCAGTATTGTCATACAAATTTGCACCATGCCCAGGTTCCCCGGTAGCCTTGATCACCAGCCACATTGGTGACCTCTCTGCATAATATGCCTGATACTTGTCATCTGCTGAAGGGCCACCTTCATCCAGCACAAAAGCCACATTCATCGTTTCCAACACATCAGATGCTGCCAACTTCTCTGCCCCATCACGTCCACCAATCTCCTCATCAGGGACATATGACAAATAAATGGTACGAGTGGGCTCAAACCCGGAATCCTTCAGCTTCCGAATAGCTTCTAGATACAGCATACCCACACATTTCATATCCTGCATATACAAAACATTACATAACATGGACAAAAGAATGCATTTATATGACATCCTCATACGGATTTTCATTTTTTTTTTTATTGTAAAATATGGTAAGGAAAAGGACACTACTGGAATGGAACCTGTTGCAGGTAAACTCATTCCAGCTTTGCATACCAAGCCTTTGGTATTGGGTGGAAAGGATGAGGTAAATTCCCACCTCCAAGAGCGGAAGCTGATAAGGTCAAACCTAAAGGTGAAACCCCTACCAGTTACACCGAGTAATGCTAGGTAGATGGGTGGCATGATTGGTTCCTACTTCCTAGGATATCTTCACAAGTTGGAATGACAAACAGTATATGAAATTCATTAAAAGTGTGAAAAGTTATCTCAAGTAGAAACTTTATGCAGTTGAAAACAGTCACATAGGAAGATCAAATAAACAACAAAGTCATAGTTTACCCTGTTCTTCACCTTTTAAGATAAAATCATAGTTCAAGCTACTATGACAGTACTACAAGAATCAAGGTTGGCCTAGTTGGTTGAGGCCCTCCTTCCACCCGTGATAGGGGTTCAATTCTTGCCCCTTCCAAAGTGGAATTCCCAAATAATTCCCCCCAACTTGCAAGGGATCTTCATCTTGCCTTAAAAAAGGAAAAAATAAATAAATAAAACCATGACAGTAATACAATAAATAATCTTGACAATCATTGGATGTAGAAGATGCCTCTACAATCAGAATGAGTTGACCTCTCCCAATCAACAAGAAATAAGGAAGGAGAAAAGAATATAAAAGGTTTAGGCTTTGGATTTCTGAGCATAGCCTATACCACTATGATCCATGGAAGCGTAAGTATTAAATTTCTTTAAACAAATTTCATATTCATTTAGTGTGATAAGTAGCCGTTTATCAGCATAATCAAATGAAAATTGTCCATTAAAAAACTGTAAATTGGATTGAAGTACTTGCCTGAGAACCTCTGGCATAAATATTGCCATTAGAATCAATATGAGCATCAAAGGGGTGGTGAGTCCACTTGTGGAATTCAACTGGAACGACGTCGGTGTGAGAGTTGAGGAGGACTGAGGGCAATTTAGGGTTCTTTCCAGGCCACTTGAGCAAGACTAGTGGTTTATTTTTAACAAACTCAATAGTCTGAGATTCAAGGGACAAGGTTTTAGCTTGAGATAGGATGAAATCAGCAGCTTCATAGTATTTGGGATCAGGATGAGCAGTGTTAATTTGAAGATATTCTTGGAATCTGGAGATTATTGATGATGATGATGAAGATGATGATGATGGGTTTTGAGCTGCTTTGCAAGTGATGAAGAGGAGAGAGAGAAGGTAGACATAGAAGAAGTGTTTGCAGCTTACAGTTTGCATCGTTGTGAAAAGGGAAACAACTGAAGGATGGGAACAACAACAAGAGATGAAGAGCAATTGAAGCTGAATGCTCTCCCTCTGTTTTTCTGTGCTGAGGATGTTAAAAAGTATAGTATAGTGGGAAGAATATTTTAAGTCTGACCTCTTTTTGTGTCAATTATATTAGGACAAGTTGCAGACTTGCAGCTGCTGTAATACTATGCGGGTGTTTGGTAAATGGCTTTTGTTTTTTTCACGGGTCAACTTGCATAAAAGAAAATGTGTGTTAAATATTTGGCTAGTTAAAAAGCCAGGATTCACCAAAAGTTAATTTTACCAAACACTTCTATAAAGAACCAATAGAGAAACATCCAAATACAGACAGCTAGTGATGCTAGCCAAGTGAAATAACCAACAATCAAGTACCAAACACCCTTTATGAACATCATCACAAAGTTACTGTTAGAAAAGAGTAGGATTAGAGAACTATACATGCCTTTTTATTCCTAGTACGTAAAACATTGAGGATACCCGTTAGTTTGAGCATAAGTGATGAATTTACACACCCTTACAAGTTACAATCACTTCAAGATATTTGCCCAAGTATTAAAAAAAAGGAAAGAGAACACTGAGGTAATAGTCCTTTCCTGACTCCTGAGAGAACTAGTTTCTGATCCATAATTTATCTGAATTGAGGCACTACAGGTAGAGATCATGACGGCCAACAGTGAGGTAATATCCAGTTTTCTGAGTTAAGCTTGCTTGCTCTTCTATTACAACTCGTATTTCGAAGCTTCAGCTTCTGTATGTGCAGCATATGATGCATAAGCTTTGATAATTGACGCATATATGTCAACTCCTTTCAGATACTCCTCTTGGTTTAGGAACTGCAGCATGCAAACATTTGGCAGTTAGAAAAGCAAGTTCCAAAACTGAGGTGAAGTCTGCTTAAACTTCAGACTATAATTGCTAAACATTGCAGAGGGGAAGAGCAGCAATCGCTGGCTCTCACTAATTGCATATCAACAAGATAGAACTGTTGTTTCTTAGGAGTCTTTTAAGAATTTGAATCTATTAGGCTGTTGCAAACAATTGTAGCTAAATTTGCTTTCAAAGAAGCTGTACAAGAAAACAGTCTACCATGTACCTCATTGTGATCATGAATTCGGTCTGGAGTATTTGCTATAGCAGAGAATCCTATAGCTGGCAGGCCTCGTTGTCTAAAGAAACTAGCATCAGTTGAGCCAAGGAGAATTTCTGGCTTTCCAACTTTTCCATCAGCACTCCGAATGGCTTCTTCAAAGAGGAACCACCAGGGATTCGAGCTGTCAGCAACTGTGAGGATTGGCTTACCGAATTTATCAAGCAAAGGATCCTTCTGAATAAACTGCCATCCAACAATTATAACAGTCAGAACAAAAACAAAATAAGAATAGTAAAGCCCAATTGCTAGCATAATATGGCGAAGTTCAAAGGAACGAAAAGGGAAAATGCCTCAAGCATCCATCTATATGGTGGAAACTGAGAACCATTTCAAATGTTCAAAAGGCAGTCGGCGTCACACAAAACAGCCAAAAAGTGTGGTTACAAACAGTGAAATGAAACAATGAACGTAGATTCTTTTTCCATAAATATTTAAATCATCAATAAAAGGAGATTATACCTAGAAATAGCATATGGACGTGTAAAAAATAATTTTCTATACAGTAGACTGTTTGTTCTTCTCAACTGTGTGCAGAGAGGCAGAGGCCGCAGAGCAACAGGAGAAACTAGAAAAGGAAACGTGCAGGGAAAATAAATAAAACTATGGACCAAAAGTAAGCGTAACTTTGGGAAAAAAGAAATACAAAGCTAAGAATATTTGAACAAAGGAAAGTGACACACAGGTTTATTCTTATGTCTTGGAAGACAGTGCCACCAAGATAATTTTTAAGAAAAAAGGTCCTTGAGACAAGGGACCGCTACCTCAAATGTCATGTTGCGTGAAGCAGGGGCCCACTCCTCAGCGATACGTTTTTCAAGCGATTCTAAGTTAGCTGTTGGTGGAACCCGAATGTCGAAACCTGCTTCAGCTTCAGAAGGTTGCAAATTCATGACGAAACCCTGATTAACAAAATAAAGTCCTCATGTAAGCCAAACTTGGACAATAAATGTTATCGTACTAACTTGTGTCAACATAATGATTCAACTAGTGTATGTAATCAGACTAGTTCAGGTAACGGAGTCAAGCACATATCATGTATCAGATTCAAGTCGGCAAGTTCTCAAATATAACCTAGATACTCCTCTTGGTGCAGGGAAAATTTCTTTTTGCTAATAATCTATGACAAGGAGTAACTATTTAAGAACAAACAAGAAGTTAGAAATAAAAATATATAGAATGGAATAAGAGATAGCACATTGGTTAAGTTAATCATAAACAAAGAGAGGATGTTAAGTATAGTCGTCTAGATATGAGCATATAGATAAGTATTGTCTAGAGATCAGAATATGAAAAGTCAAAACATTCTATGCAAGAACACTGATTTTGCAGCAGACATCATCCCTTTTCATTCATTCTTTCATGTTGTTTTTACAACCTAAACCTGTGCCTTTACATAGACAACAGGGAACTAGGATTTCACCTAGGAAGCTGCCATAACAAACGGCTATAAGCTGAGCTGGCAAGCTATTAATTACAAGGGACAAAATAAGAGATATTCCTAGTCATCGGCACACTGCCATATGGTACTAGGATCTGCTGCAATAGTACTGAGTGCTCAACATTCTGTGCACATACACATCAGCACACATACACCAAGGAAAGCAGATATTTTCCTTGGTTCTTTTCCGAATACCATTGGAGTTACTGTGCTCTAATAATTATTACATACTGACTAACCATAATATATGATCATTATATAAGAGTTTTAGGAATTTCTAGTTGAAACCAGCTCATCCTGAACTCTAACCTAAAATCTTTCGAGTTTTCAGTTCTAAGCACCTCTAGATTGTTGAAAATCCCTGTTTTAATCCCATAATATCAACTGATTTTAGGTTGGCTTTTGGGTAAGCTCAATTTTTACCTGATATTGCTTTAGCCACCACAGTGTTTCCATATGCCAAAATCATTGAAGTTCTATTTGTAGCATTACAGCAAAACAGACCTTCAGAAGATGTGCCAAATAAGGAATCTTTCACGAAGTATATTACTGAGCACCAAACTCCTCAACATTTGTCCCTAATATGTTTGAACATCAAAAAGGGATGTCAAATTGCAGATCTAATGTGTGTAAGGCGTGCATCATCAAGAAATGAAGAAACAAGCAAGTGATCGTCGCAGTGAGAACCACAAAAAGTTTAGGCCTATTAAACTCATGAACTTCAGTTTGTAAGCTTAATCAACCAGGTGACCAAATAACTTGAGGTCTGAACTTCTAACAAATATTCAAGTTGCTTAAATACTACAAGATATGATGCATATGAAGTTACAAACTTACAGTTGGAGTTTGTGTGCCAGCTTTCAGAAACACCATATTTACTGAAACCACATCCCCCTCAGCTTTCAGGCCGGCCTTTACTAAATCAAACTGTGACGACCGAAATATCCGTATACTTTCAATACTCTTCAACAAATTCTCCATTGCTGTATTGTCATACAACTTTGCCCCATGCCCAGGTGCCCCTGTAGCCTTAATCACCAGCCACATCAGTGATCTCTCTGCATAATAAGCCAGATAGTTTTCATCTGGTGATGGCATTCCCTCATCAAGCACAAAGGCCACATTCATTCTTTGAAACACATCAGACTCGGCTAACTTCTCAGCCCCATCAAGTCCACCATTTTCTTCATCCGGCACAAATGACAAATAAATAGTACGAGTGGGCTCAAACCCAGAATCCTTCAGCTTCCTAATTGCTTCTAAATACTGCATGCCCACACATTTCATATCCTGCATGCATGGCATCCATGGTTGAAAGATAATCGTTTTCCGTAATGATTCTCATTGCCTTAGATGAGTTATATACAAAGTATACTAACATAACAGTAGCCTATAATCTTGGACTACAAGTTCTATAATTAAGCCTACAATCTATACTTGCTATTTATACAATATAACAGAAGATATGCACATAAGATAATATATGGAGGTATATTCTAACACTCCCCCGCAGTCGAAGCGGGAGGACGGCGCACGCTTAGACTGTCCCGAAAATCTTCAAAAAGAACCAAGGGAAGACCCTTAGTAAAAATATCGGCAATCTGATAACGGGAAGGCACATGATGTACCCGAACTAGACCACGAGCCACTTTCTCACGAACAAAATGAATGTCGAGTTCAATATGCTTGGTGCGCTGGTGTTGTACTGGATTCCCGGAGAGATAGATGGCACTCACATTGTCACAATAAACAAGAGTTGCTTTGGTAAGGGGACAATGGAGCTCAAGTAATAAATTTCGAAGCCAACAGGACTCAGAGACAACATTGGCCACCCCTCGGTACTCAGCCTCGGCACTGGAACGAGATAAAGTAGGTTGGCGCTTAGACGCCCAAGAAATCAAATTATCACCGAGAAAAACACAATAGCCAGAAGTGGAGCGGCGGGTATCTGGACAACCCCCCCAATCAGCATCAGTATAAGACATAAGAGAAGAGATGGAGGAGCGATACAGGTGGAGACCATGATCAAGAGTACCTTTAATGTAGCGAATAATGCGCTTAAGTGCATGCATGTGACTATCATATGGAGCATGCATATGCAAGCAAACCTGTTGAACCGCATAGGAAATGTCCGGGCGGGTGAAAGTAAGATACTGGAGAGCTCCAGCAAGGCTCCGATATAGAGTAGGATCAGCAAATGGCTCACCCATGGTAGCACTAAGCTTCGGTTTGGTATCAACCGGTGTGGAGGTGGGTTTCAGACCGAGCCATCCCAAGACGCTCAATAATGTCGGTAGCATACTTGATCGGGTTAAAAATAATCCATCCTTGGTTCGAGACAAGCAATGCCAAGGAAATAGTTCAAAGGACCCAAGTCCTTCATAGCAAACTCAGAGCCAAGACTAGCCATAATAGACAGCCGAAGAGCATGAGAAGAAGCCGTTAAGATGATGTCATCAACATATAACAGAAGATATGCCATATCAGCTCCCTGGCGATAAATAAACAAAGATGTGTCACTTTTACTGTTGGAGAACCCAATAGAAGTAACATAATCAGCAAAGCGCTTGTACCAAGCACGGGGAGCCTGTTTAAGGCCATACAACGACTTTTTGAGCAGACACACATAATCAGGATGAATGGGATCCCGAAATCCCATAGGTTGATGCATATACACTGTTTCCTTCAAATCGCCATGAAGAAAAGCATTCTTGACATCCAGCTGGTGAATAGGCCAATCCTTAGACAAAGAGAGACTTAGGACCGTGCGAATAGTAGCAGGCTTGATAACGGGACTGAAAGTCTCCCCACAATCAATGCCAACCTGCTGAGTCTTACCATCACCTACAAGACGGGCCTTATGCCGCTCAAAAACACCATTAGCTTGTTCTTTATGAGAAAAAATCCACATAGAACGAATAATATTAACATCAGGAGGACGGGGCACCAACTCCCACGTCTTATTTTTAATAAGAGCATCAAATTCATCAGTCATAGCCAGTTTCCAATTCGGGTCACGGAGGGCAGCTAAGGGGTGTCGAGGAAGGGGAGATTTCGAAACCGAGGTATGGAGGTTGTATTTGGGATTAGGCTTAGTGATGCCATGTTGGCTGCGGGTGACCATGCGAGGAGGAGAGGGAGCAGGTTGGACCGAAGGCCCACTGGGCGAAGGAATTTGAGAGACCGCATTAGAAAGAGGAGAGGAATGAGGTGAGAGTTGGGCTGAAGGCCCGCGGACCTGATGATGCGGAGATGCAACAAGGGAGGGAGAAGAAATGGGATGCTGGGCCAACGGAAGGGAGGATGGGGTTTGGGCCAGGGTGGGTGAACGCAGGTCTGTTATGGGGGCCTGAGGCTGGGGAGGATGCTGGGCCACACGCTCCTCAGTTGGGGGAGAAAGCTGGGCCACGCTGTCATTTGAAGAGTGAACGGAAGCTGGGCCGTGATTTTGGGAGTGAAATTGAATGTAGGGGGACAACCCGTCATCCAAAAAAGCATACGTAACAGTAGTAGGGGAATGAAGTGTAGCAAATGGAAAAACATTCTCATCAAAAATGACATGGCGGGAAATAAAAATTTTATGTGACGATAAATCATAACACTTATACCCTCTATGGTTAGATGGATACCCCAAAAAAACACACGGTGTAGACCGAGCTTGCAACTTATGAATAGTAGGGGAAGGGAGGAGGGGATAACACAAGCAACCAAAGACGCGGAGATGAGAGTATGACGGGTGTTTTTGATAGAGAATTTCCAAAGGAGACTTGTGATCCAATAGTTTACTCGGAAGTATATTATGGAGATATGTTGCCATTTGTAAAGCATGATGCCAAAATGAAGGAGGCAAAGATGCATGAGCTAGGAGGGTGCGAATGATATTATTGATAGATCGAATTTTGCGTTCAGCTTTACCATTTTGTGGTGAGGTATAGGGACATGAGAGACGAAAAGACATGCCAGTAGACTCACAAAACTTTTGAAATGAAGAATTATCAAACTCACGCCCATTATCACATTGAACATTTTTTATAGGACACGCAAATTGGGTGCAAATATGAGCATGAAAAACGATGAATTTGTCATACACATCAGATTTGTGAGCTAACGGAAAAGTCCATAAATAGTTAGAATAATCATCCAACAATAACATGTAATATCGATGTCCCATCGAACTCAAAAACGAGGAGAAGTCCACAAGTCACTATGAATAATATCAAAGGGCATACAAGTGGTAGTAGTAGATGAAACAAACGGCAACTTAACTTGTTTTCCAAAAATACAAGACCGACAAACACTAGGATCACAAGAATGACTACATTCAATGCTTTTATTACGCATAAGAGAATGAAAAACAGGAGCTCCCGGATGGCCTAAACGATCATGCCAAAGAGAGGAAGATAAAGCAGCAAATGTTGATGGAGGAGGAATAGTGGAAATGGTAGGAGTGAGAGGATAAAGATCACCCCGGCTCTCACATCTCATTAGAGGCATCCCCGTCTGAAAATCCTTCACAGAAAACCCATAAGGATCAAATTCAACAGTGACAGAGTTATCAGTAGTGAATTTGCGAACAGAAATAAGATTTTTTATGAGTTTAGGAGCATGAAGAACATTGTTCAAAGATAAGGGGGGGTTGGGGGATGGTAAACATGTATGACCATAACCACGAATTGGAATAGACTGACCACTACCAACAATAATACCAGAATTATTGGAATTGCTCAAATTAAAATAAGACGAAAGATTACCATTGTGGGATGTCATGTGAGATGTGGCACCCGTGTCCATGTACCAATTCGCATCCGGAGGGCTCATCGTCATAGTGTGCATTGCGGTTTCGATATCAGTGGGAAGCAATGCATTTTGGGCCGTGTATACCTGCTGAGGGCGTGGCCCTAACACGCTGGGACCGGCCTCGCCGGCGGGCCGGAAACGGGCCTGTGGGCCGAGCCCACTGCTGAGTGGGATAAGGACATGGAGGCATGGCCCAAGGAGGAGGCCATGCCCATGCAGTCGGCTGTGCCCAACCTCCATAATATGGCTGCTGCCCTGCGTGTGGTTGCTGACCACCAGTGGTCTGCCCACCTTTGCCGCCACCCTTGCCACCATGCCGGTTTTTCCGGCCACCCGAAGATTTATTATTATGATTCTTGGGTTTATTTTTAGAGTGAGAAAGCGGAGAATACTCACCCTCATCAATATCTTTAGGAGCAGTAACCACAAGGGCCGACGCGGACTCCGTGGCAGCCATTTTAGCCAAACCAGACTCTTCCAACGTGAGCATCGAGCGAGCCTGGTAAAAGGGCGGAAGTGGCTTGCTTTGACGAATCAACGTGCCCACCTCTTTGTATGCACGAGACAACCCCGAAACTAATTGAAGAACTAACCTTTGATTGGTGAGAGGAGCCCCAACATTCTTCAATTGGTCAGCGAGGGATTTAAGCCGTTGGCAATATGCAGAGACGTTTGGAAAATCAACCATAGTTGTAGAAGAAAACTCTTGCTCGAGGGCCACAGCACGTGAGTTTTCATTGTCCTGAAAAATATCTCGGAGACGATTCCATGCCTCCATGGCTGAGGAATCAGGTTCGAGAATGGTGGTCAACAGGTCATTGGATATAGTGGAGTATATCCATTGAAGAACGGTGGCGTCGAGAGTAGCCCATAGTTCTTTCTCGGCATCAGTCGAAGGAGGGGTCGGACCTTTGCCTGATTCTGGTGGAATGATGTGATGAAGGACCCGATGTGACCGAGCATGAATCTTAAAAAGTTCAGCCCACGTCCCATATTGGACGTTTTCCATCTCAAGAACGACGGAAACATGGTTCTTGATGTTGGAGACGGCAAGTGCCGGATGGAACTCGTGTTTACCGGCAGCCATGGAAGTTGAGAGAAAGAAGAAAAGAAAAGAAAAGCGGAAGCAAGAAGATGAAGGAAAGATGCCCTAAGGCTCTTGATACCATGAAAGATAATCGTTTTCCGTAATGATTCTCATTGCCTTAGATGAGTTATATACAAAGTATACTAACATAACAGTAGCCTATAATCTTGGACTACAAGTTCTATAATTAAGCCTACAATCTATACTTGCTATTTATACAATATAACAGAAGATATGCACATAAGATAATATATGGAGGTATATTCTAACAATGGTTATCAACTATTATCATTATTACATGAACATAGAAAAATGCACAAATAACAGGAAGCATGATGCCCATATGGGTACTAGAATTTCTTCACAATTGGTAATGACTTAAAGTATGTAAATTTGATGCCTTATCTTCGCTATCCTAATATAAGAATGAGTTTCATAGGAAGTTACGGATTAATGAATGCGAAAATCTGACAACAGGTTGATAATAATTTAGCCAGCAGTTTTTCATTGAAAACAGAAAACTTTTTGCATACCATTCTCTTCAATTGTTAAAAAAACAAGAATTAATCATTATCCCTTACAATCTCTTCGCCTTTCTTAAGAGTCCAAAACTCACTATTTGAAGCTTCAATACATACAACTTGACAATCACTGATAGTAATAGATGCCTGTACTTTTCTTTTTCCTTAAAATTCACACTTTCTAAATGTCTGCAATCAGTTCGAGAAAGAAAGAGAAAATACTTTTAAACAACATCTAATTATCTAAACCAACAAACTCTCAGTATAGCCTTAACCCAAATACCAAATATGACCCACAATTTAGCACAACAAAAATGTATACTTTCTACAATATAAATATTCAATAATGTCAATAGATAGCCTTTTTTTTTATTAGGTAATTAACTGGCCAAGTAGGCTCAGCCATCATGAGTTGGGGGTAAGAAGAGGATATAAGAAAACTTCCAGAGACTAGAAAGTGGGGATTTATGCCAGAAGCGAGATATCCACACAAACACCCCAAATTTTGGAGTTAATGAGAGTCGAACTCCCGAATGAGGTTGGGAGGTGGGAGCTCCACATGATTCTCTAAGTAGATAGCCTATGATCAATGAAGAACTAAAAATTAAAAGTAAAATAATCTCATTTTCCCAAATATCTGTAAGAGTGGGCAAAACGATCAAATAGTATATAACTAATTTACCCATTTACACATTAATTCATCAGTAGCACTCCATCAAATGATACTCAAAATTTAAACTTTTCTTTCAAAAGAAAAAAAAAGAAAAATGATTGAAGAGTGCTTGCCTGAGAACCTCTGGCATAAATATTGCCATGAGTATCAATGTGCGCACTAAAAGGGTGGTGAGCCCACTTATGGGGCTCAGCTGGAACGACGTCGGTGTGAGAATTAAGGAGGACTGAAGGTAATTTTGAGTCTTTTCCAGGCCATTTGAGCAATACTAATGGCTTCTCTTTAACAAATTCAATAGTCTGGGATTCAAGTGATAAGGATTTTGCTTGAGATAGGATGAATTCAACAGCTTCATAGTACTTGGGGTTTGGATAGGCAGTGTTGATTCGAAGATATTCCTGGAATCTGGAAATAATTAATGATGATGATGATGATGTTGATGATGATGATAGTGATGATGTTGATGATGATGATAGTGATGATGGGTTATGGGTTGCTTTGCTAGTGAAGAAGAGGATAGAGAGAAAAGAGAGATGGAAGAGGTGCTTCAAGTTTACTGTTTGCATTGTTGTGGAGGGAAATGGGATTTTGCTCTTCTGCTGAGTTGATAGTAATTGTGGTTGACTTGGCAGTTGGCATCCTCAAATTGCAAGAGACGAAAATCGAACCCTTCATACAGATGAAATATGGACCTCTAACTAACTAGGCTAACCTTGATTATTGTTGACGCTTAGATTATACACCATGAATACATTAAATCGTTGATGAATACGTTGTTATAGATTGTACGTTCTTTTATACTTGAATTATATATCCTTTTACTTTGAACTATATGTGCTTTGCGGTAGGTGGTGTCCTCTGGCAAATTTTATTGTTTTCCTTTAAAACCAGGTAAAGCATATTTTGTGATCACCTGAAAAAGAAAAAGAAAAAAAGATGATGAAGATTATTTATAAGTCTGCCATGTCCAATAAATTGTCAATTATTGTGAACAATATTAGATGAAAGCCCTTTTAGTTTAAATCCCTAGGAATATGTTGCTCACAGTTTATGCATACACAAACTTTCGATGTGCCAATAACCATACAGCAGTGGAGTTGCGATTCGGGTTCATATAAAGCATCAGCATACTGAGATATTATGCAACTAAAAAAGCAACATGAATGGTGTGATTGATATCCACATTCTGATAATCCTGTGTTGTATTCATCAACTTTGGTCCCCCTACCAGATAACACTCCAGCAAAGTTTCAGTAACTACAGGAAAGTTGCTTTTCAGGCCTTAAAGGCTCTCAGAAATTTACATATAAGAGTCATACTAGCGTTTCCTTATTGATAAATGAAAAGAGCCTTGAGGAAATTACAAGAAAGGATTATAGTGGAAAAAGTTATAGTTCACGTTAGTAGAGTGTTAGTAGCCACTGGAATCACTTGAAATCTTCACCTAGTAACAGCAAATATTGCTTCTGCTGCAATCAGTTCTGGCAGAATCGTGATGTGAAAGATGAAACCAGGTTTACAACAACTCATCCTTGAAATCCTCAGCTTGTTTCTGTTAATCATTCAGCATAGGATGCATAAGCGTTGATGATAAGAACATATATATCTGATCTTTCCAGATATTCTGCTCGGTTCAGAAACTGCAGCAAGTTAAACACAATAATTTTAGAAGAAATCAGTTTGGTCGACGAGGACAAACAATTGTGTTACCAATTTTCTGATGATAGGCAAAGATACTAACCATTCTCTTACAACTCGTCTTTTAAAGCTTTAGTTCCTGTCTCTTTTGCATAAGAAGCATAAGCCCTGATTATCGACGCATATATGTCGATACCTTTGATATATTCCCGTTGGTTGAGGAGCTGCAGCAAGTAAAGATGTAACAATTAGGGGTAGAAAGCAAGTACCAACCAAAAAAGCTTCACTGTGCTTGAAGCTTTTATGCTAGTTTATGCATGCACAGGGAAGAGCAACTATAGCTGGCTTCCACCGGGGAAATATATATAGATAAATAAAACATATAAACTGTTGCGCGCACAAAGAAGCTGAAAGAGACCAGGTAACCTGGTGGCATATACTCCGTGTGCAAGAGGCTCCCCTGGTACAAGAAGTCATGGGTTTGAAGAATTTGACGTTCAAAGAAGAAACTAGCCCAAAAAAACATTTTAAATGGACAGTTCCATAATTGCAATGAGTTGTACCCAAAGTATTTTACAGAAAGACAACCTAAATGACAAGTAATGTAATTTTATAATTGATTCCAAACATAAAATTCTATATTGATGTACACAATCATACAGGCAACACATCCAAAAGTAGATTTGGACCACATTTAAAGGAAACAATAAGAACAGAGGCAATTGTATACCTCATTGTGGTCATGCAGTAGAAGAGGAGTATTAGCAATAGGAGAAAATCCTATAGCTGGCAGGCCTCGTTGCCTAAAGTAACGAGCATCCGTTGTTCCAATATTTATCTCTGCCTTTCCGAGTTTACCACCAGCACTGTGGACGGCTTTTTCCAAGAGGTCCCACCAGGGGTTCGAATTGTCGGCGACAGTGAGGGCAGGTTTACCAAACTTGTCAACCACCGGAACCTTAAGCTTGAACTGCACAGCCAGAACTAAATCAGTCAGATAGCAAAAACTAAGAAACAAAAGAAAAACTTAATGTGTAGGGTAAATGTTCATATATAGTCTAGACTCTAAACCCTGAACACCAAAAAAGAAAAAATGTGATGGCAAGTAGTGAAAATAAAATAATGACATTACATAGTTTCCAAAAAAATTGACACAACTTGTTAACTATACCAAAGACAGAATTTCATATAACATGTTATTATATGAAGACAAAACCAGAAACATTTTATCATTAGTATGTTTATGCATGGGCCAGCTAGTCTCCCCGCCTAATAATGACTTAGTTTCTCTTATCGAGTAAAAGATGACCAAGTCTCTCTTATCAAGTTCAAGATCTAACTTAAAACATGTAGCAGAACATGAGCGCTCCTGGTGCAATTAAATATTAATATCGAGGCTTCGCATGATGCATTTATCAAAATATATGACATGCAACAATGTTTATCATGTAAATCAACAAGAAACATCCAGTGAATCAAGCAACTCCTACCTCAAATGTCATGTTGCGTGCAGCAGGTGCCCACTCCTCAGCAATACGCTTTTCAAGTGATTTCTGATCAGCTGTGGGTGGAACCCGGATGTCAATACCTGCTTCAGCTTCAGAAGGTTGCAAATTCATGACAAATCCCTGAAGAACGAAAAGTACAAAAATTACTATATTGATGAAGTAGTAAGATAAACGATTGATAAATCAGAAATTCTGATCCTTGATCATATAACAATGTACCACAATGAAGACATGGACTTACATTAGGAGTTTGTGTACCAGCTTTCAGATATACCATGTTTACTGAAATCACCTCTCCCTCAGGTTTTATGCCAGCTTTTAGCATATCAAGTTGTGATGCTCGAAAACTCCTAATACTCTCAATACTCTTCAATAAATTTTCCATTGCAGTATTGTCATACAACTTAGCCCCATGCCCAGGTGCGCCTGTAGCCTTGATAACCAGCCACATCGGTGACCTCTCTGCATAATATGCTCGATAATTCTCATTTGGTGAAGGCATTCCCTCATCCAACACAAAGGCCACATTCATTTTTTCAAATATATCAGACTCAGCCAGCTTCGCAGCACCATCAAGTCCTCCAATCTCTTCATCCGGCACAAATGATAAATAAACAGTACGAGTGGGCTCAAACCCAGAATCCTTCAGCTTCCTAATAGCTTCTAAGTATTGCATACCCACACTTTTCATATCCTGCAAGCACAGCACACATGCTGCTGATCAGCATTCAAGTACCAAGAAGAGATTATCCGGTGATCCCGTCCCTCGAGCTATTCTTTACACATTGTTCTAACACAATCCTTCATTGCAACATATGTACCCTCCTAAACTCCTCCTCAGTGTTGGAAAGGAATTCATGATTTTTACAGTCCCACAATTCCTTCCCCACAACCCCAATATTTCGAGCTACTCAAAAGCTTACTTCAAGGCATATTGAACACAAAAGATGCCTCAAACTCCAAATTAGTCAACCTCCCCCCTCCCCACCCAAAACCCCTCCACCCCATCTCTCCCCAAACATTTTCATTAAATTCTTCAATCATTTCAGCAAAGAAAGAACAAATTCCAACATTTTTAAACCACAATTTTATCAGCATAATCTATCCCCATATTACCCACAAGGCAAGGCCAGAATTTCAAGCTATCATCAAAACAAAAAGGTATTAAATTTCAATTTGCTACATTGATCAGAATAAACGGAAACCACATTCCTTAATCAATCCATGCATAAATTAATAATAAATTTCAAATAAATAAATTGAAGAAAAAACAAAACTTTACTTGCCTGAGTACCTCTAGCATGGATATTGCCATCAGAATCGATGTGGGCATCAAATGGGTGATGAACCCACTTGTGGGATTCCACCGGAACGACGTCGGTGTGAGAATTAAGGAGAACTGAGGGTAATTTGGGGATTTTCCCAGGCCATTTGAGCAAGATTAAGGGTTTGTTTTTGACAAATTCAATGGTTTGTGATTCAAGTGACAAGGATTTAGCTTGAGATAGGATGAAATCAGCAGCTTCATAGTAGCTTGGATTTGGTTGAGCAGTGTTTATTCGGAGATATTCTTGAAATCTTGAGATAATTGCAGAAGATGGGTCTTCGGTTGTTTTGACAGTGATGAAGAGAAGAAAGAGAAAACACAGAAAGAAGATGTTTTTGGAGCTTAATACTGATTGTAATTGCATTGCTGTGGAATTGAAATGTTGAATTGAGTGATTATTGCCTTATTAATTTTAATGGTATTACTTCACTCTTTGCCTCTTTGATCTTTTCTCTCCTCAGAAGTTTAACATTTAATAAGTGTACAAAATCATATGTAGTAATACGTAACAAATTTCCTTACTCAGGCTTTTTTTTCATCTTTAGGATTTTTTATTCTAAAAAACATCTTTAGCGGTGAATTTTCATCATCGTGGTTCGTGGATACGGACATGAGCTTTTGCTCAAACCCACGTCCTTCCCTTGGAGTTCGGCAGCTTCGGCCAACTGCATGAAGCTGCATTCTCAGGAGAATAAAGTGTTTAATGGAGTTTTTCTAGTTTAGAGATTTTGAAATCATGTCTATGCTTTCTATTTTGATAAAATTGTCTACATTTCTCCATAGTGGTAGTGGATAGAATGGAGTTGTTGCATAGCAAGCAAATACGCCAAATCTAGTTGTCAAAATTTAATGGATTCGGGCACATTCTCCCCAACTTTATTTTCGCCGTTCGATTCTGTCAGATTCGGTTGATCGGGTTGATTCGATTCGGTTCCCAAATTATTATCATTACTATTAGTTATTAATTTAATTCGGTTCGGTTCGATCACTGATTCTTGCTTGATTCCGTCCGTTCGATTCATTCGGTTGTTTTATGCTTAAGAGAACAGACCCTAATTATGTTACTGCTAGTAACCTCCTGCCTAGCTAACTCCCCCCATCTTTCTCGGTTTCTCCGTTTCTCTTTCTTATACCCACTTGCAATTGATCTTCCTATTCTTAGGAGTATGAACTAACTTTATTTTAGAAAAAAGAAAATCCGTATTCTACTATAAGTACGTGATCCTTAAGGCGTATGTATTTCATGTTAATATGAGAATCATGACTTTATATACCCTATTATAATTTGTGATCAAGAGGTGCTTTATGTACACATATACTCATACACACACTACCCCTCCATAACCCCGTTTTTTTCAGATGACCCGTTTTGACTTTTGACACTATTCACATATGTAACTTCGACTATTTTTTGTGATTTGTACTTAAGGAAAAATATAGTCATGTGGGATCTTGTTAGATTCGTCTCAATGTATATATATATTTTCAGAATATCAAGTGTAACAGCTCGGAATTCTAAGCATCACAACAGCCTTAGGGCGCGTTGCGGAAGCATACATTAGTCATCCGGAACTGTGACGTGGCACAAGTGCTAAGTAGTAACCAATTAAAGTACTTAAAGTCAAATATCAAATAGTTAGAAATGTCTTTATTACAACACCAGCAGCTAATAAAAAGAAATTCCGTTAAAGAGTTCACATACACCTATTACAAATGATAAGTTATTTTCCATAAGGATATAGTTCAACTAAGGAGTATACACATCAAAAGACTTCTCATAGAAACGTTGTCCAACACGGCCATATTAATAGGAAAGCGGTCACCCCAACTTCATGGTTTTTCCTGCAACAATTACAACCCTGCCCCCACCATGATAGGTCAAGAACAAATATCAACAACAGTTGAGTACATAAGTTCACCCCCAAAATTCATTTTTGGTGGCTTAAGACATTTTATATGCAATTTATGCTAAAACCCTTATGTTTCACATGTAATGTGTTTGTTAAAATATCAGGATTACTATCCTTGCTCAAACGCTTGAAATTAATAATTTATACCATGAAAGGCTACCACTTAAAACATTTAAAACCCTTTTAGTCCGGTTTGGTTAGTTATTTGGGGTAAAGCGAACACGAGCAGATAGGGGCTCCCTATACAAGAAGCCGACTGTCTCTAAACTAATGGAGGTCGTCACCCCCACCGTTTAATTATTATGCTTGCAAGCCTTAACTATGACATGTCCCTTTATCCATTGTTTGTTGGGCTTCACCCACCCAACGAGGGTTCGGAAGGAGATCACCCATCCTCCAAGGACTTTTGTTGTTGTTCATATCGTACTCTATTTGGTATCGGCCTTTACCCATTATAATAATTGGTCCCAATTATTTGCACAAACAATCAAAATGTACAGTTTATAAAAAGAAATCATATTCATCCATGGAGGGGAAAGAAAGTCACAACTACTATAGTATTGCTCATCATTTACAAGACTTAATTCTTCTTTTGAAATCTTTTGTTTTACATCAAATAACTTCTTGTAATAGTTAAATATAAAGATAGAGGAAAATAAACCAATTCTTACTGCTTGTAAATGTCATCCATGCACTTAGTGTGCTCATTTAAACTTCATTAAAAGAATTGAGTTAACTTGAACATTTGAAACTTTCGTCAAAATAATTCCATCAAAAATAGTGAACTTAAAATGGACATAACTTCCTACTCAACTCCAAATCAGGAAATTCCTAATCCTATCCTCAAGAACTTTTCGATACAGACATTTTATCGTGAAATAGGAAAGAGCTAAAAACTGGGTTTTGGGGGACAAAAGTATGATTTACAGTAACAGGTAAGATTAGATCCGAAAATGATATTCATCAAATTGACCCAATTTAGAGAGACTTTTTCTATGACATATTTTTTTTAGAACCACACATTAAACATCTTGAATTTTTGCTATACTAGTGTGAATTTCTTTCCTCCTTTGGATGGATGTTTAACAATTATCACTTGTAATTCAAAATCCTTTACATGCAATTATAGTTATGGTTCAACATTTCACATGCATGTACTAATCTCAATAATTTAGTTTATACACACAAATTTTTGATATAATCCAACATCTTTCACAGAAAAATAAGAAGGTAAATAGAAAATGGAGTGATCTTAAGTACCTTAGTTCTCCCTAGTTTTCACTTGAACACTTCTTTAGCTCCTTAACTTCAAAATAGCTTAGATACTCTAGTACCTTACTATGGGATTTGCTTCTTCTAGATCTCCTTATGTCTTCACAAAAACTTTACTTCAAGCCTTCTTTTTCTCCTAGTTTAGGCGTGTAACAAGGGGGAGGAAGAGGGAGAGTGGGCAACCCTTAATCAGTAGAATTTTTATGTTTTGAGACTTGTGTAGTCTACCTAAGGGTGTTAGCCACTTAATTGAATTCCCACTTTTGACTTTCCCCAATATTTTAAATGAGAAAACCCTCCTACTTTAAGTTGTTATCCCAGCAGTTCCTACCCCAATTTCTCTCTTTATTTGGGCTCCAAAATCCTTGCAATCGAGTATTTAAGGCACTTTAAAAAAAGGGCTTTTTAAAGCTTCATTTCCCCTGTTATTCAAGGCACTTCATTTTTAGTAAGAAAAGTAAGCTCAAGCCCTACTCATCCCAAATAAATGATGGGTATTCCTAGCCCACATGTGTAAGAGTTCAAAATATATTTTTTTAGATTTTCTCCCCTTCATCTCTGGGCCTTATAATGGTTATAGTCTAAGGCTTCAAATCTGAAATAGAACTTGTTACTCATTAATATTATCTTCAAAATTTCCCTCCAAGATTTGTTTATTCCTTCTATTTTCTCCAAATTTGATTTGAGCAGATTAGCTACTTCTTAACTTAGGTAGCCCTTCACTCTTCTTTGGGCCTACTATCATTATACGAAGAATCTTTCCCAAGATGACTATGATCTTAAGTGAACCGTTACACTGTTTAAGTTTAATGAAAGTAGTTTTCTCTTTCAGAAACGAAATCTACAACAATATTAATAACAAACACCCACGTGTAATATTTATGTGCATACATATAAAATTATAAGAATGTTTTCACTTGGTTATTGTTTTCAAGCTGTTACATCAACTTTTTGTAATTTTTGCTTATTGATAATTAGAGACATAAAGATTTAAAATAGTGCATTGGCATGTGTGCCTAAGGGAAATGGGTCAACTAAAAAAACAGAGAAAGTATATAACTATTGTACTATTAAATATAGCTCTCAAGAAGTTTTAAAATAAGATGAATGAATACAGACTCAGACGACCCAAGATTAAGGAATCGTCGAAATTAGGATTTTTGTTTTCTTCAAGGGTGCAAAAGAGGGGAGGAGGGGGGGTTAAATATGGGTGTTTTGAGATTTTAGGAGAGAGAAAGAGAGTTTTGGTTGGTGGAGGAGAGAGAAAGGGACGACGCAAAGTGCGCGGACGATGTGGTGGTGGAGGAAGAATAATTGAGCTCGTGTTGCGGTGGTTGTCATTTTTTTGGAGTTGTTCTTTTTTATCTAAAATGCCTAAAAATTGAAGGTTTAGAATGTCTTCACTATATCTAGGATGGTGTAAGGAGAGAGAAAAACCTAACAGGGTTAGGGCTCCGTCAATAGTAAGGGTACTTTAAGTAGAAAATCAAAATTTTGGGGGTATTTGAGGACTTCTCAAGATGTGAGTGGCAATTTGAGAATTACATTAAACCTTAAGGGAGCCTAAGGAAATTTCCCTTATTAAATTTTGATTACTTATTATGATTGTAATAGTAGTAACATATCACAAGGCATTTAACAAATAGAGAATATGAGAATCATGACTTTATGTACCCTATTATAATTTGTGATCAAGAGGTCCTTTTCTCCCATTACTATCCGATTCGCTTTGAGATATCATGTGTACATAATCAATAAAGATCTTAAACTTGATACATTACTGTCAATGGATCGATATCCACAAATTCGCATGTATATGGATTCAATAACCATATACACCTAGTCTTAAATTGGTTTTGCGATATTCACCCTTTAAAATGAGATTTGCTGCTGTTTTAATTTATTAATAAATTCCCCTGCTTTAGATCAAAACAAAGATTTTAAACAACTTTGAACGCGTTTTTCCAATACGACAAGTTTTGGATGTACCCGTATTATTGTGAATCAAAACTGACTATATCACACAAATTTATCGCCTATAACAATGAAAATTGACTATATCATTCAAAAACTAAATATATAAAAACTGACTATATATATCATACAAAAACTCAATATAAAAAGGTGATTATATCTTCCAAAATAACAAAAATTGAGTATATCATAAAAAACTAACTATATCATACAAAAATTAACTATATAAAATATGATTATATCATACAAAAACTGACTATATTAAATAAAATAAAAAACTACTCCCTCCGTTCCAGAAATATCTGAACACTTGTTGGACACGTAGTTTAAGGTGATAAGTTGCGGTGTCGTTTTTCAAATGTTATTTTATTTAAAAAGTAGATATGATAGGAGTTAGTGGAGTATTTTTAATTACGGGAGAGAAAGTTAAGTAACTTTTTATTGATAAAAGGTAGAGTGTGGGACAAAGATATTTAAAAGAAGTAATATATTAATAGTGAACCATGTCAAAAATGGAAGTGCTCAAACTAATTTGGGACAAATAGAAAAAGAAAGTGTTCAAACTATTCTGGGACAGAGGGAGTATATCATACGATGACTGGTGCACATTAAGTTATATATTGTGTATCAGGTCCATTCAAGTTTTTTTTTTCCATAATATTATCATGTGAGATTTTTCTTGATTCATTTCACTATAACATTTAATATATAAAATTTCTTATATGATTTTTTTTTTCAAAGTCAAATCTCATAACTTATGATCATAAGTTAAGAACATATAAGAAAATTGTAGTTTGGTGGAATCGTCTTACTAAATTCATCATAGTGCGTAAATTTAAAATATAAAATATCAAGATTTTATTACTAGATAACAACTACTTTATATTACTAATCAAATGTGTTTCTTGGACTATGCATGCAAAAAGAAAATAAAAGGTTTATCATGAGACGCATGGAAAATTTATTCTTCTCCTTTACCCAACTAAAGAATACTTCCTCTGTGTCATATTACTTAAAATATTTCTCTGGACACGCTTGTCGATGCATAACTTTAATAATTAATATCCCTATTTCCCTATATGCATAATTATAAAAATTCGATATTCTAAAATTAGATGTCGAGGTGAATCTAACAAGATCTCACGTGACTATATTTTTTTTCTTATGTAGAATTTACAAAATGTATTAAATGGGAGTGTGTGAATAGTATAAAAGTTAAAATGTTTCAAGTATTTTACAAAGGAGGAAGTATTTATTATCAAAGTGATGTTTTAGCTAGTCCTTTTGGATAATGTAAAAAAACTAATGTATCAGGTAATATCGGACTAATTTGTTAAATACTTCCTCCGTTCTAAAATAAATGAAACACTTACTATTTTAGGCCTTTCAAAATAAGTGAAACGTTACCTTATTTGGTACTCACTTCTCTCTATCTCTCTCCTCATCACATGGGTCCCTTCTTTTTTTTCTCTCTATCTCTCTCCTATTCTAAATCCCCGTGCCAAGGCCCTACGTTTCATTTAAAACAGAACGGAGGAAGTAAAAAAGTACTCACTCGCTTTGTGTTTTTGCATATCTTTCCTACTTATTATTGCACAGACTCCAATGTATATCTTTGACCGTTAATATCTCTAAATAATAGTAAAAGTTATGAAAAGTTGATATTCTTAAACTATAATCGAGACAAATCTAACAAGACTCTACATGAAATATGTTTTTCTATATAATATAATCATTACACATGGTCAAAGTTTTCTAACTTTGACTAGAATATTCCAAGTGAGAAAGAAAAAAATAATACATAGGGAGTATGTAATTTCTTTAACTTAATTATAATCATAAATCCTATGATTCCATACCTTATATACTGTAAACTTTTGTACTACTCCTTGTATATATATACCTCAAGATACGCACCCATCAAAATCAACACACACCAAACAAGCAAGTCCAATCAAAGGAAGAATAGTAAGCATTATATTTAATCATAATCACCCAAAAAAAAGTTTTAGATATATTTAATCATGATGAAGAACATACTGATGGTGTTGATCATCGGGTTGATATGGAACATGAGATCATCAACATGGATGGTGCATGGTGGTGAAGCACGTAGCACATCTGGGGCACAACCAAATGAATATACAGGGTGTTGGGATGACATAAAGCATGTTCCAGGGTGTTATCACGAACTGGAGACATCAGCAGAAGTGAAGAAGATACTATTAGATAGTTCTTGTTGTGACGCAGTGAATAGGTTGAGTGATAATTGTTTCAAGCAGGTCTTTTCTACTCCTCCTTTCAATAATCCCTATTTTGGTCCCGAAGTCAAGTCTGTTTGTCAAATTGGTTAGAAGCTAACTAATTAGTATTATGTAATAAAAATTCTATTAGAATTGACCATTGATTTTTTTTTCTTTTAATTATAGTATTTTGCAAATCGGTATTGATTATAGTAAAAAACTTATATGGACTTGGTCCACACTAAATTAGTGTGGACCTAATACTAATTCATGTGATTTATGAAAAAAAAGGATCACTATATAAAAAAAATTTATAAAAGATAAATAGATATAAATTATGAAGTTTGACTATGAAAGAAAAAGTTTACTATGTCACAAAGTGAAAATTTCATCATGATAACTAATGTGAGAAAGAGTTACTATATTAAAAAAAACAGTCACTATGGTAGATAGTAACGTATAGTGTAACTTAAAATTTGAAAAGGTTACTATATGGATCTAAAGGGTCACTATGTTAAATAAGTGGTTTTGGTCCACAATAATATTATTGTAGACCAGGTCCACGCAAGACTGACTCTTGATTTAATTAGTCCGAAAGTATTCCACAAATTTCTATCGATCTTTGAATTAAATTATTCTTCAGAGAAGGATACACATCATGCTTCCTTATATAGGGTCTAGTAGTCAGTGGCGGAACTACGTTTAGTCCCCGGTGGTCACGTGACCAACTATTAATTTTGTTTTTTTTTTTTTTTTGTAAACTCACACCATGCGTTTGTGTTTGACTGACAAAGACAAACCCCAAGTCCCCAACACGCACTCCACTTCCTCTCTCACGTATCTTCCTCTCTCCTTTAACCTCAAGGTCCTCAACTAAAATTCTTGAATTTTTTTTACATGAATCTCCTTTTTCTTTCAAATCTTCAACTAAAATGATCATCTCTCCTTGATCTACCGATTGATACCCATTTTACTTTTTTCATAGATAAAAAATTATCATTCAAAACCCTAGAATTTGTGGAAAAACTTGTGTGTTGGTGATTCAAAATCGAAAAATGCAGGAGAGGCGTCTTGTTTGGAGGAAAAGGGAGGTGGGCATGAAACTTGGGTACTTGGGTACTTGGGTACTTGAGTTAGAGTTGATAAATTGGAGATGGGCTTGTGAGGAAAGAGTACGCCCTCGTTTTTAGAGGGGTGGCTACTCGTCGACTTAATTGTTCAATTTTGTGGAGCCCGATGTTCTTGTCTTTGGAAAGAAGGATTATCAACGAGTCGGTGGCGAATTATTCGTAGAATGGTGAGTCCGCTTCATTTTGTTTGGCTTCTACAACTACAAGTATTATGGTTTGTGAACTATTTTCTGTTCTCTTAATATTATGTTTTTTGGACTTCAGTCAACATGTGGATGTGGTGGTGGTGATGTTAATAATGGCGGTCGTTTTTTGTCATATTTTATTTTATGATGTTCCTTAATTGGCTCGTTGAAGATGATGATGAGTTGCCTTTAGTGTTTGATTCCCGAGAATTGTGCTCTTTCTATGATGATACTTGAAGTTGAGGCAACCAAATATTCGTTGTTACTCATTCATCTTATTACCTTGGTTAGGTGGAAGAAGTTAAATTTTGGTTTGAGGAAAAGCCGACAATTTCAATTATTCTCGGTTTGCAAGAAACAATTAAAGTTATGGTAGCTAATAAGTTGGATCCAAAACAAAGCAATCAACAAAGATTTTGGTGGGTTTTGGTTTAAATTAAATGTTAAAAAAAATAAGAGTTTTGATGAGATGGGTGTTGATTTTGTTGGATTTTTAATGTGCTTACCCCTTCGCGGCCATTGTTGCGGTATCCCAAGTACTAGCTAGTTTAAGTTAAATATCAAATTTTCTTGTTAATTGCTTGTTTATTGTATGGTTTACTCGTTTAGTTGGTCGTTTAGTAAGTCCGTCAAGTTTCAAATGGATTAATTAGCTAGTAATATAACTAGTCTGCAGTCTCCACTCACCACTTTAGTGTTCTTGTTTCAATTGGATTAATGTGAAATTTGTAGTTTATAAGAGTTAAAATTAATGAGTGGTTGAGCGAATGAGGCTTTGATTGGGGAATAAAAATTGAGGAAACTTGGGTTTAGAGAGCATGATATTTGATATGAAAATTAATTGAATGATTTATAATTATTATTTATCAATATATGATAACTAGCCGAGAACCATTGTAATAGTTTCTAATAACTATTGGCGGAGGAACCGATTGTTGGTTGTATTGTGGGTGATGAATGGTAGTGTGACCAACTATTCCCAAATTCCTGGATCCGCCACTGCTAGTAGTATGCAATTAACTGTACCACTAAGACATGACAAGGGTAACACACATGACACATCGCGTGTTAGGACGGGCATGCATACTTTTAAAAAGAAATCCTTTTATTATTGATATTCTTTTTGTCATTTTCGTCTTTCTACATTAGCAACATTTTTCGAGACTACAAAGCAAATAGTTGAGTGTACTTAGACATGGGTATATAATGTAGTAGATCAATTATAGGTGGTCATTTTCATCAAATGATCAAAAAAATTGAATCAAACACACAAAATAGATTATTTTTTTTAGATTTTCCAAACAACATTCATGTTTGATTGCAAAGATAATGTTCAAACCAATGATTAAGACAATCTAAAACTAATCATTCTCTGAATTTGTCATGAGTAAGTAATGTACTCAGGTTTATGTAGATTCCCTGCTTACTTTCTTGTCTTATTTCTCTATGTTTTATGTGGTCGGTGTGTTAGGATCGAAGGATCATAAGTTCTACAATCAAATAAGAAGAAGAAGACAAATAATACAGATAAGAAATAATAACAATTAATAATGAAACACAAAGATTATACACAACAGTGTGACAAATACAAGGCACTTCGATTGCTCTATAATCTCAAACAAGTCTCAAATCTAAGGTTAAGCATGTTTAACTCTCATATAGAAAACGCTACGCAGGACCCGACCAACACAGGGGTTCTCAAATCTTGCACGATCGCTCATCGTTGTTATGGTCAAATAGATTCCTACAAGTTTCCGCAAAACAGAAAAAGAGCCTACACCAACTAAACAGTCGTGTCTTATGCAACCTCAAACTCATCCGTCGTTCTTTTGCCTCCAAACTTTGAATCACGAATCGCGACATCTTTTAGCCTACTCTTAAAACTTATTCTCCTTACACCCAACGGTGGATCGGTATCTTATTTTTTTCGCCTAATAGGTAGCCCAAGAGGGATTGAGGAGTGCTCGATTTAGTTTTACTCGTTTGAAATTGGGTCAACTTCTTTCTTAATTCTTATGAGCGCGTTACGTGTGAAAGTTATTCGGATTAAAATCAAAACACAATCCAATCCAATCCAAATCGAATTAGTAAATTGGATTAGACTCGAACTGTGCTTTCGGATTGGATTCGGATTGAGTTTTTTATTTTTGAAATTTTGGATTTTCATATTGGTTTCAATCGACGGTGATTGGATCCAAAAATCTAAAATAACCAAATACTCCCTCCGTCCCGGAATAGTCCAACACTTTCCTTCTATGTTTGTCACAAATTAGTTTGAACACTTCCATTACATGGTCCCACTATTTATATATTATTTCTTTTACACTCATTTAGCCCGCACTGTAACTTTTATCAATAAAAAGTTACCCAACTTTCTCTCTTCTCTAATAAAAAATACTCCACCAACTCCTATCACATCGACTTTATAAATAAAATAACATTTGATAATCAAAATACATCTTATCACCTTAAAATACGTGTCCCAATAAGTGTTCAGATTTTTCTGGGACGGAGGGAGTAGCAAATAAGTATTGTATTGTATATTGCTATATTTGGGATTGAGTTTAAGTGTTTTCAATCAAAATTGGTTTGTATAAAGTATTTGTTGTTAATACTGAATTTTTATGGGACTGTATGTATTACTTGTATTATCAAACATTTTGTATTGACACTCGTGGCTAAATTATTTAATCAAAAGAATATAATTTAAAATTTTGGATATTTCGGATTGTATCTAATCTAATATGTAAAAATTTGGACTGGATTGGTTTGGAGTCAAACTTTGATTGGTTTGGATTTGGATTTGAAAATTGAAAACAAAATTTTATTCGATTTGATTGGATCAAACCTATTAAGTCCAAACCGTACACTGAACTTTCACCCCTAGTTACGCCATTTTCTAATGTGTAACCATATCTTTAGCCTTGATGACAACTTATAAACTGAACCTATAAGATTACATTGGATCTTAAACCCAACTTTCACTATTTACACTTGATTGGACCTAATAAGCCCTTAGATTTATCTTTTAAGGTAAAGGAATATACTGAGAAAATAATGTTATGATGACAAAAGCAATAAAGCAACGAAGATTTAAATAATAATCGACCCAAGAATTAACCCGGTTCACTAACAATGTGTTAGCTACGACCACAAGCAGAGGAGAAGTAGTTTTACTATCTTGAGAACAGAGAGTACATATTACTGAATAATGAGGCAGATTTTAAAAAAAGGGTTTATATAGTACCCTTTTAATTAACCTAAAATAGGTTGAGCCTAAAACGAAAACCAAAATAGAAACGGTTTACTAAACTGCATACACCAGAAAACTTCAGGCTCGTCTTGGTTAAACCTAGTCTTAGGATAATTCAAAAAGATATTTCAACAAATAATATAGGCCCTACCTGATGGGTATGAAAATAAGGAGTACCTAAACCTTTCCATATGTTAAACTAGTCTACTCGCCCATACTCCTTACAAAACTTATATACACCTTCGTAACGGAAAAATACCCATGTTACCCTATCTCCTTCCAAAGGTAAGAAACAACCAGGTATCAAAGGTTGTGAAAGGTCTATCACAAGCCTGGCCTTGAGGTATGGGTCAAAGGGAAGACCCGGACCTTGATAGTCAATTGAGTCCATATAACCCACATGACTTAAGATACGAATGGTCAATCTGGATCTAGAAATTTCCAAGGTAGATCGTGCACCCTTACCTAGATTTGCACCATGTTAAATAAAATATTACCTGGAACTTGATTTGCAGATGTTGGTCGAAAAGTTATAATTTTCCCATCGAGGACAACCGTATGTTGAAGAAGAAGGGCTTCTCGATCACTTTGATTCATGCATTTGAAAACATAATAATTTCCAGTTCTACACACAGATTCTATGATGTTGCGGACGAGGGTTATGGGTGGTGGAGCCATATCCCAAAACACACCCACGACCACATCACTGCCATATCCCAAAACACACCCAAGACCACATCACTGATCACTCCAATCAATATAAGGCATATATTCATGATTTGGTGGATTTTGAACTAAAATCCCCATCCGGTTCAGAGTGGAACGTTGTTGTTGAGATTGATTTCTTGGGTTATGAGGTGAGTTGTTCATGATAGATTTTTGTTCGGTTTTTGTGAGTTAGAATTTTGGATGCATGTAATAAGTGGCTGAAGGGTGAGTGATTAGGTGAGAAAGTTGCGGTATGTATTTTCTTGCTAGTAATGATTTGTGGCAAAAATAGAGAATAAACCTCTGGATCTGTGTAAGACCATGCAGATATGCCATTGAAGAATTTGCATGGAAGCCACTTGTCGGCTTAGGGGGAGAATTGGAGAAGCGACTGTGAGATGTCCGGAGATGACTGGTTATGGCGGTGGACTGGACAAAAAAAGGAATGTTCCTGGGTAACCTAAAAATGGTGACTCACTTTTTTTTTCTAGTGAGAGAGATTCTCAATTGAAGAGATAGAAAGTTAGTGACCTAACTTTAATGTTGTCAAGTAATGCTATGTCATTACCAAGGTTCACAGTTATGAGTATTTCAAGCAGGTCTTTTCTACTTTCAATGATCCGGGTTTTGGTTCCCAAGTCAAGTTTGTTTGTAGTTAAATTTGAAAATAAAATGTCATCATGGAATTTAGATTTCGAATAATAATGTTAGTGATCATAGGATAATACGAAACAATAGATGGGAATAGCTACACACCTATGTAATTTGGATTAATTGGATGTGGATATATATGTAATAAAAAAATTTATTTAAGTTGCGACTCTGCTTATTCTTTTATATTTTGCTATAGGAACTACCTTATCTCTCTTTTAGTTATACTTCCTTTATTCCAATTTACTTACAACATATAAACTATTACATTGTTAAATACCTCCTCTATTTCTTTTAAGCTAAGTGACTAACTTTCCCCTTTTATGCGAGAGTTTATTGTGAGAAGTTAGTCACTTAAAAGGAAACGAAGGAAGTACAATTTAGAAATTGCACCGAAGTGCATGGTGCTCATTGTACACCATGTTATTTGAATTTGACCAGTATGTTCTTTTTACTTTATGTTATTTTCATTACTACCTATTCTTTTAAAAATGACTCAATATGAAAACAACATGAACCTATTTCCTTCCCGGTAAATGCAAAATAGAACATAACTCAATATGGTAAACAACATGAAGTTTGAAAAGAAACTAATAAGTATAGTTATCTAGCAGGAAGAATCACACTTGCTAAATCTACAGTCTCTACTTGCTTCTTATGCAATGCAAACTGCTAAAATTCCGAAATCAATTTATGACGAGATTGATAATAAGACTCGTCGATTCGTGTGGGGAGGTGATGATGAAACTCACAAAAAAATCACCTTATCTCATGGGAGTGTCTTAAAAAACCAACTGAAAAAGGGGGACTGGGGCTAAGATCGGCTAAGCAATCTAATGCAGCATTCCTCAAAAAATTGGGTTGGCGTGTTCTCTAACGCTCTTTGGTCAAGGGTTTTAAGAAGCAAATACTGTAAAGGAAGGTGTGCATAGATATGTTTGTCCCCAAAACAAATATGTCTAATGTATGGAGAGGAATAACATAGAATGCAAAAACCATTTGGGAGGGATCTCGAGTTGCAGCAGGTAATGGCTCTACAATGTTGTTCTGGCCGGGATCATAAATGGGCTGCTGACCACACTCTTAGGGAACTTGATATTCATGAAATATCTGATGATCTTGGTGGGGCAACAATAGTTGACTTATGGGATGCTGAAACAGGTTGGAAGTGGAAGGATTTCGCCAATATCTCGTAGATTTTCAATTAAGTCTGCTCTTAATTTTAATCCGTAACAATGCGAATGAAAATGATGCACTTGATGGAAGCTGGGACTTAGTATGGAAACGTCGAGTTCAACAGCGCATTAGAGTTTTCCTGTGGCTTGCGATGCATGATCGCCTCATGTGCAATACGAACCGGGCAAAACGCTCTCTTACAAGCAATCCTAGATGTGGATTATGTGAGAACGAAGATGAAATTACTCTTCATGTACTGAGGGGTTGCGAGGCTGCTGGGGAGGTTTGGCGTCAAGTTGGGGGTCCAGCTAGCACTAGTTCGTTCCGAACAGGTAATCTCCAACAGTGGATAAAGAGGAATATTATCAATATGCTCAAATTGGGTGCACAAGGAGCATTGTGCTCCCTGGTGCATAATTTATGCTTTGGTTCCCATATGACCATCTAGCTAGAACGATTAATAGGTAAGGTTAAACATAGTCGGGTAGAATCGTGTTTGATTCATCTCGATGTATCTTTCAAATTATATCAATTATTTTTTATAATTGTTACATATAGATAATTAAAGATATTAATGGTTATAGTTATTCATTGGGAGGCATGAAATCCCATATATTACAAGTAAATCGGAATGAAAGAAGTATATTCATACACTTTAGGGCCTGTTCTCCCCCAACTTATTTTCGCTTTGATTCAATTCGGTTCGATTGCAATCAGTTCAATTGCAATCGGTTCGATTCGGTTCGGTTCCAATTCGGTTCAATTCAGTTCCTAAATTATTATCATTACTATTAGTTATAATTTAATTCACTTCGCTTCGATTTAATTCGATTCGGTTTCAATCGGTTCGATTCAATTCGGTTGTTTTATGACGTAGAAGAGCACGGTAATCGAAGTAGAGTCGTTTCATGACAAATACAACCTTTTTGTGCATAATATATGTCAAATCTAACCATCAAACGTGACCTCAATCAAGATTAAATGACTTTCTTCTACCAATACCAGTAGGCTTGGGCTTCTGTCGTCCTAAGCTTTGATGAGGGAAACATACATGTCAATTTCAAAACGATGTCCTCTATCTTAGTGTCCAAAAAAATAAATATCCTTATCATAAAATTTGTGTACTATATGATACCCATATTCTTCATTTCTTGCTACTTACTTTCTTCACTTTGATCTTTCTTTATATTGAAGCAGAGTAACATTTCAAGCACCTTTTACTTTGGGAAAATAAATCAACTGCATCGGCATGATATACTGCAGAATCCAAATGAGGTGACTATATATGCATTTTTTATGCAATTATAGAGAGGTGGCTTACCTCAAAAGGTTTAGTTAAAATTTTAAGTTACAGGAGCTGATGCTATCTCCTATACACATTAAATGGAATGACTGAAGCTTTATCCCTCGTAAGGGTAAGTCAGCAAATTCACCTTCGCTCCACTACTCATAACATCCGTTGAATCTTAAGATAGTAAAGCCTGAGAACTGAGAAGTATGGAGTTTGAAGTTTACACCAATACACTAGTAGATTTCATTGTAACAATTACCATGCAACAAATCCACACGGTTTCACGTTCAGTAAATCACTCCTGAAACGTTATTTGACAGAAAGGAGTTGTAATAGGAAGAGTGTGATTCTCGGCACAATAGTGTTGTCGAATCTGGTCTACTGAAAAGAAAAAACCTCTTTACAACTCATCCCTGGAGTTAGACTCTTCTGAAAAGAAAAGGCCTCATTACAACTCATCCCTGGAGTTAGACTCTTTCGCTTCTGCATGCTCGGCGTAGGATGCATAAGCTTTGATGATAGACACATATATCTCAACTCCCTTAAGATACTCTGCTTGGTTTAGGAACTGTAAGACGTGATAACTTGTCAGAAAGCAAGTAGTCTAATTGTATAAGTCAGGAGAGCGATAGGCGGATATATTAAGGGGCGTAGAAGAGCACGTCACACGTGCCCCAACAATTTTCAAAAGAGAGACCATAGTAGATTAAGTCCGCTAAAGTACAAAAGAAGTAATAAAAGAAGACAAGACTACTATGTACCTCATTATGATCATGTAATAGAATTGGAGTATTTGCCATTGGAGAGAAACCTATAGCAGGCAGGCCTTGTCGCCTAAAGTAACGAGCATCTGTAGAAGCTGGGAAAATTTCTGGGTTTTCAAGTTCTCCACCAGCACTGCGAACAGCTTCTTCTAAGAGGACCCACCAGGGGTTAGAACTGCCAGCAACAGTGAGAGCTGGGTTACCGAAGTTGTCAAGCACGGATTGCTTCTGCTTAAACTGCCCATGCTACATTGTATAAGTCAACTGGCAGTAGCAAAGCAATAACGGAAAAGACTCAATATGCAGAGGTGGTAAAGAATCATGTGCTGCAGTTTTAGGACCATTGCAAATGTTCCTAAGACAAAATGCTCTACGCTATACAATCTCAGAACTAAAACAAAAGTTAGATAATAAAGGAAAACGGTGGGTGAAGGGGCGAAAAAGAGAGAGGGAAAAAAATCAAGCATATTCATGACAAAACCCTATAAATAAAAATAAAAGACACCACATATATTTCTCTTTGGGGAGGGAGGGGGAGGGGACTAGGTTAGGATGTTTAATTGCTTATTGCGTAAACCAGCAGAAGAGAGTTTTTCAGACAAGCAATTTCAACCTCAAAAGTCATGTTACGTGAAGCAGGGGCCCACTCGTCAGCAATACGTCTTATGAAGGCTTCTTGATCAGTTGTTGGTGGAATCCGAATATCAAAACCTGCTTCAGCTTCAGAAGGTTGCAAGTTCATGACAAAACCCTGATAGACAAAAAGAGCATATCCGTATTAGCACTTAAACATAGGCAGTAGTTATGAACATTGCTCATGCTACTATTGAGAAATAATTCACCATTATTTTTCCCTATCTCTCTGACATTCACCAGAAAGGTGGCAAAAACTTTTAAGCCTTCAACAAGCAGATTTGACATTGAGATTGAGATGCAACTTCATGGACAAAAAAGATACAAGGACGATTAAGGACCTATGACTCGAAAGCTGAACTAGAATTCCACATTCAAAGCTGCTGTACATTATGCATGGAGAAAATTAAGGCACAAACTTACAGTAGGAGTTTTAGTGCCAGCTTTCAGATACGCCATATTTACAGAAACAACTTCACCTTCAGCTTTCAAGCCAGCCTTTACCATATCAAATTGTGAAGCTCGAAATCTTCTTATAGTCTCAATACTCTTCAACAAATTCTCCATTGCTGTATTATCATACAGCTTAGCCCCATGCCCAGGCGCCCCAGTAGCCTTGATCACTGTCCACATTGGTGATCTCTCAGCATAAAATGCCCGATACTTCTCTCCTGGTGATGCAAGTCCCTCATCCAGAACAAAGGCCACATTCATATTTTTATAAACTTTAGATTCAGCCAGCAATTCAGCCCCATCATGCCCTCCAATCTCTTCATCCGGCACAAATGACAAATAAATGGTGCGAGTGGGCTCAAACCCAGAATTCTTCAGCTTCCGAATAGCTTCCAAATACTGCAAACCCACACATTTCATATCCTACATAGATCACATACAAACTAATCAGCAATCTATACAATATCAACATTACCTAGAAGCCTCTAAAAAGCTCCTATTCCTCAACAGACTTAGGGAACGACAGACGTGTGCAGCTTTATGCCTGTGATTACAGGGAGCGAATTTCAATTGACCTTTACTCCAATATGCAGTAAGCGTTTGCTACTTTACAGCAGAAAAGTAGTACATTAGGCTAAGAAATCTATCATAATTCATAAACATGTACTCCCAAAACAGATACATCACTCACTTGCTAAAAGACATAGAATTTTCTAAAATCCCAAAACAGATGAGAAATTATAAATATATGAAGTACAATTCTATTGTAAGCAGCAAGTTTCCAATACAAGATACAACTTTTTCTCTCAACCCTCCTCTTAATACATTTCTAAGTAAATGACCACAATCTCCTCTTTGTGATCTACTCCAGGACCCACTATTTCAAGCCATCATAAAGCACAGTTATACATACTATTCATTATTTTCAAAGAATTGGAAAAATTGAAAACCTTGAAGAGCAAGTGACATATATCTAGAAACACAAAAATCTCATATAAGGCGGACTTACAATAACCTATCATAAGTTTGTCTCATCCCGTCCCTAATGTTTGCAAACGATAGTCTAGTCTTTTGCAAAGCTACCTCCTCTACTTGTACAAACTTAAAGAAAATTCTAGACGAATTTTGTCAAGCTTCAGGCCAACTCATTAACTTTAATAAGTCAGCTATGATTCTCTCAAAAAAGATCCCCAATCGAAAAAAAACAGGTGGTAACAAGCCACTTTAATATGATCTCTAAATCCTGTCTTGGAAGGTACGTGGGCACTTTCTTTTCCGCTTTTTATCCGAAACCTCAAGACTATCAACACATCCTAGCTAAAACTCAAGAAAATCCAACATCGGGAAGCTGGTTATCTTTCCAAGGCTGGATGTCATACGCTTATTCAATCAAACCTGGAAGCCCTCCCGGCATATAACTGCTCATCCACTCTGCTTCCAGTAAAATTATGCCACTCCATCGACTCTATTCATAGACAATTTTTCTGGAGGCAAAATAAAGAAAAGAATGGTACCCCCCCTTATTGCTTGGGATACTATCTGTCAACCCAAATCAAGGGGAGGGCTAGGCCTCAGAAAAACCCTACCGCTTAATAAAGCTTTCATTGCAAAACTAGGCTGGCACCTTATTTCTCAACCGACAAGTCTTTGGGCTAAATTGATTAAACGAAAATACCTACAAAAATCCTCATTCTTTGAATATAAAGCTAAAGCTTATGACTGGGCCATGGAAAATAAGGAATGGTTCCAAGATCCAGTTCTGGGTTGATAACTGGGCCATGGAGGATAACTTTATTAACTTCCTCAAAATTAATATAAAAAGTGTTGATTTGGACCTTAAAGTAGCGGAGTTCATTCTCCCAAGTAAAATTTGGGACATTCCCAAATTAAGTCAATTTCTCCCCCTTTTTTAGTCCACACCATAAAAGGTATTCCACTCCCGCTTAACAATCTCCCTGATGTCCCCATCTGGGGGCCTTCTTCTAATGGTCAATTTATGGTTAAATCCACTTTGCTAGCCCATCGCCTCCCTCCTGCTCAGCCGTGGCCATTTAAATGGATTTGGAGACTTAATCTCCCCCCTAAGCTTCTAATCTTTGTTTGGCAAATTTGTCATAATAGTCTTCCGGTCCGCCAAATTCTTCACTCCCGGCATATTATGCCTACTAATGAGTGCCCTCGATGTACCTCCTCGCCAAGTCCATTAATCATCTGTTCTCCCAATGTCCTTGTTCTACTGACTTTTGGAAACATCCCCTAGTCACAGCCTGGGTTGGCTCCCATGCTCCCCCTATGGATATGCTACTGTTTCTGGACTACATTAAAAACAAGCCCTCTTGTCATAAATTCATCTACATCCTATGGAGCATCTGAAAAGAACGTAATGCAATCATTTTAAATAATGAAAAATGGAATATTAATAGAACTTTTTGCAGGGCCTCAATGGCTAGTAAAGAATGGTCCTCCACAAAGCTTTTGGATTTCTACCAAGAAACTGGTACCCCTTTAACAGGGGCCTACCCCCTTCCCTTCCCCCTCTTCCACAACTCTCGTCGCCTGGTCTCTTCCACCTCCTAACTTCTTCAAACTCAACTTCGACGGTTATGTAAAAAATGGAGGTGCGGCAGCGGGGTTCATTATAAGAGATACTTTAGTCAAAACTCAGGCCCTCAACACAACATTGGTACTGCACCAGTCTTTGTTGCCGAAACCACCGCCCTTCACTATGGCCTCCAACGGGCTATTGATAGCAACATACAACACATCATTATTGAAGGAGACAACCTTTTGGTAATCAACTCGGTTCTTAGCATCTGGAATCCTCCTTGGCAAATTGATCACATTATTCAGGATATTAAGTTACTATTAAATCACTTCATCACATGGAAGAAGATTGCGCATGTTTTCAGAGAAGTAAATCGTTCGGCAGATTGGATTGCTAATGTTGGTCACTTGGTTTAAGACACTTTTGATATTCCAATTTGTAACAATTCCTCTTTATCTTCTATTCTTCTAACTGATACATTAGGCGTTCCTATTGAGCGGAGAGTCGCCTAATGTCTTTTTCCTTACCTATATAAAAAAAAAGTTCGTCTCACCTAACAGCTAAGACTTTGACCTTGACTTTACAAAAATATTCAACACCCCCTTTTCTCAATCATTTCAACAAGGAAAAAAAGTCAAACATTATAGACCCACAATCTCACTGCAAAGTCTATCTCTTAAAATTGCAAGAACTGTTGTGAGAAAATGTAGAGAGAGAGAGAAGCTATAGATAGAAATATATCAGAGAGTGTATTGAATTCGTATTGTGTAAAACTGATTCTTACATCGACGGTATTTATAAGCAAAATTTTCTTCTGTGTACAATTGCAAATTCAACGATTTCTGCGCGGGGAAGAAAACTTTTCCTAACATGCATTAAATGTAGGGCTGGCAAAAGACGACCCGACCCGATAACCCGACCCGAACCTGACCTGAAATAAGCGGGTTCGGATTGAGATTTTTGACCTGTTTAAGTAAATGGGTCAACCTGAACCCGACCTGAAAATTAAACGGGTTAGGTTCAGGTTGAAAAACTCAACCCGAAAGCAACCTGTCTAACCCATTTAACCCTTTCATACATATTTAGTCTTCAGCTATTTACAAAATAATTTGGGCCAAGCCCAATGCGATACTGTATATATAGCGAAACCCTATTATGCGTCATTTTCTCTTGTGTACATCATGTGACTGTCCTCCTTCCCTCTCTTCAGTTCAATGAGATACTCTTCACTCCCTTACTCCTCTCCTTCTCTCTTTGTTCTTCAAGGTTGTGGATCCACAAACATTTGCTGTTGTTCAACATTTTTTTTATCTATAATTTGAAGTAATTCCTAGTGGAAATTTCAACGCAACTTTAAATGAAGAGAGGTGGAAGATGAGGTCGTAGTATGTTACAGGAAATTGAATTTTTATGATGATGAATTGATGATAATAATCCTATTCAAGATCAAGGTTTCTTTATGATTCTTCTTTTCACGTTTTCACCATCCTTGCAAATCAATTTTTGATAGTGTTCATAAATTTGAAATTACTAGTGGATCTGGATGAATCTAAATTCCTTGAAATTTTCTGGGTAACAATGGTGTATAAAGAGTATTACTTTGTAATTAATTTGTAATATTAAAGTTTCATTTGCTTGTAAATTTGTAAAAATTATTCTATTTAATAGCAATACAACATTTGAGAGTTATCTTCTATAGTTTCTATTGTACATAAATCAATTCGGGCCTATTTGTGTTCAGACGATTTTTGACCCAAAACACATTTTTAAAATTAATCGGGTTAAATGGGTCGGGTTCGGGTCTACCCGTTTACAAACGGGTCAGGTTCAGGTTTGAAATCCTGACCCGTTTATGTAAACAGGTTGGGTTCAGGTTGGGTGTTTTTGACCCATTTATGTAAACAGGTCAACCCATAAATGACCCGACCCGACCTGATTGCCAGCCCTAATTAAATGCATGTCAGGACATTCACTTTGGTAAACAGTGAAATTTGGCATTCCACTGTACTCTCAACACTCCCCCTTGAATGTCCATTGATAACTCATAATAGACGTTGTCTCATTAAGAACCTTGTTAGGAAAAACCATGTGGGAAAAATCCATAACTAGGAAAGAATACAACTATTATGTATTCTTATATGCTTAAAATTAACTGCCTCATTAAAAACCTTGTCAGGAAAAACCCAGTGGGATAAAAACCTGATCGAAGGGAAAAAGAGTGCAGTGCATATAATACTCCCCCTGAATTTAACATACATCACGAAGATGACGCATTCCAATTTTTCGGACTAATTCTTCAAATTTCTTCGCCGGAAGGGATTTGGTGAATAAATCTGCAAGATTCTCACATGATTGGATTTGTTGGATGTTTATCGTCCCTTCCTTTTAGAGGTCATGAGTGAAGAAAAGCTTTGGTGATAAATGTTTAGTTCTGTCTCCTTTGATGTACCCTTCGCTTACTTGGGTGATGCATGCAGTATTGTCTTCGTAGATGATAGTTGGACTTGTTGTTATTGTTTTCATCCCATATTCTTCTTGGATATTCTTGATCATTGATCTTAGCCATACACATTCCCTTCCAGCTTCATAAAGAGCAATTAATTCTGCATGATTTGATGATGTGGCTGTCAAAGTCTGCTTCGTGGATTTCCAAGATATTGCAGTACCTCCATAAGTGAATAGATACCCGGATTGAGACTTAGCCTTTTGTGGATCTAATAGGTACTCTGCATATCCAATGAGTGACGCATTCGGTTTCAACTGGTAGAATAATCCAAGATCTTGTGTTCCTCGAAGATAGCATAACAAGTGTCTGATTCCATTCCAATGTCTCTTCTTTGGTGCATTGTTGTATCTAGCTAACAAGTTTACTGAAAAAGCTATGTCAGGTCGAGTATTATTAGTCAAGTACATTAAGGCACCAATCGCTCTTAAATATGGTACTTCAGGACCAAGAATTTCTTCATTTTCTTCTCGTGGTCTGAATGGATCATCTTTCACATTCAGAGAACGCACTATCATTGGAGAACTTATTGGGTGGGAATTGTTCATGAAAAAACGTCTCAGAATTTTTTCTGTATAGTTTGATTGATGGACAAAAATCTCATTTCTCAAATGTTTTATTTGCAAGCCAAGGCAAAATTTTGTCCTCCCGAGATCTTTCATCTCAAATTCTTTCATCAAGTACTTTGCAGTTACTTCGAGTTCTCTGGGAGTTCCAATAATATTCAAATCATCGACATAAACAGCAATGATGGCGAATCCAGATTTGGATCGCTTTATGAAAACACAAGGACTGGTTTGATTATTTTTGAATCCTTCTTTCAATAGGTATTCACTAAGACGATTATACCACATTCTTCCAGATTGTTTTAACCCATGGAGTGACTTTTTTAATTTTATTGAAAACATCTCTTTGGGCATGTGATTTTCTCGGTAGTTTTAGTCCATCGGGGACTTTCATATAAATATCGTGTCAAGTGACCCATATAAGTACGCAATCACTACATCCATTAACCTCATTTGCAATCCTTTTTGAAACCGATAAGCTTACCGGAAATCTTAGTGTAGTTGCATCAACTACTTGGAGAATATGTCTCATCATAATCAATCCACGGCATTTACGAGAAGCCTTGGCCTACTAGCCTTGCCTTATATCTAGTAACTTCATTTTTCTCATTTCGTTTTCTCACGAATACCCATTTGTACCAATTTGGTTTTACACCTTTTGGTATTTGGGTTATTTGTCCAGAATACCTCACGTTTTTAGTGATTTCAGTCGCTTGAATTGCTTCTTTCCATTTTGGCCAATCTTTTTCGCGGCGACATTCATCTTGTATTTGGTTTTATATCATTTTCATCGTATGTCATTTCAACCGCTATGGAGTAAGCAAAGATTTCATTCAAGACAACATCTTTTCGATTTCATTGTTTCTTTGTAGAAACAAAATTAATTAAAGTTTCATTGTTGTCTATGCTTTCATGTTCATGTTCTTCTGGAACATGCTTATCTTCCTTTTTGTTTTCATCATGAATTTCATCATGCTCCTTTGAACGATTTATATTAATTTCGTTTGTTGTTTCTCCTTGCTTTTTCATTTTTCTCGGTTTTGAGTCTTTAGAACCGGGTGGTCTACCACGTTTTCGACGTGCTATTGACTCATCTTCAATGGCCTTATTGTCACTAGGAATTTCAATTCGTGCAGGGGCATTCTCAGCATGCACATGTGACTTTGTCACTTTCTTAGTATCTGTGAATGCATCAGGTAATTGGTTTGCAATACTTTGCAAATGAACAATGTTCTCGACTTTTTGTTCACATGAATTTGTTCTTGGGTCCAGAAACGACATTTGCGATGCATTCCATGTAATTTCTGTTTTTATATTTTGTGGGTCCACTTTCTCTCCCCCTAAGGATGAGAATGCGACTCATTAAAATGACGATCGACAAATCGAGCCGTAAATAAATCGCTAGTTGTTGGCTCTAAATATTTGATAATTGATGGAGATTCAAATCCAACATATATTCTCATCCTTCTTTGTGGACCCATTTTAGTACGTTGGGGAGGAGCAATAGGTACATGTACAGCGCACCCAAAAATTTTCAAATGTGAGACATTCGGTTCTCGACCTGATACTAATTGTAACGGTGATAATTTATGATAGGTTGTCGGCCTTAATCTTATTAATCTTTGCTTTGCATGTAATATAGCATTACCCCCAGCGAGAATAGGGCGATTTTGATCTCATTATTAATGGTCTTGCAATTAATTGCAGTCTCTTGATTAATGATTCAGCAAGACCATTTTGTGTATGTACATGAGGCACAGGGTGCTCTACAACAATCCCAATAGACATGCAATAATCATTAAAAGTTTGGGATGTAAATTCCCAAAGCATTGTCTAATCTTATCCTCTTTATTGTATGATGCTGGGAATTGAGTTCTTAATCGAATTATTTGAGCCGGAAGTTTTGCAAATGCAACATTTCTACTTGACAAAAGGCTCACATGTGACCATCGAGTTGATGCATCAATTAATACCATGAAATAGCGGAATGGTCCGCATGTGGGGTGAATAGGCCCACAAATATCTCCTTGTATTCTTTCTAAAAACATTGGAGATTCGGTGGCGATCTTATTTACGGATGGTCCAATTATCAATTTGTCGAGTGAGCATGCGAGCATGATAATTCATTTGACTGAGGAATTTTGACATTCTCCATAGAGTGTCAATTGAATTTTCAATGATTCTATGCATCATTCTGTGCCGGGATGGCCAAATCGATCATGCCATAGAGTAAATAATTCTCTATTATCTAACTTACGGTAAGATATCATATTAATTTCAATTGGACGTATATCTATGCGATATAGTCCCGAGGAAATTGCTAGCAATTTTTCATAGATGTATTTCTTGCCGCATTTTTCGCCGTGAGGCATATAAATTCCTCTTGATTTCTTGTCATGGTTTCCAAATGGTAACCATTCGACGTACATCTTTGAAACTTATAAGGTTTCTTCGAGATTTACTCGAATATAATGCGTAATTGATTATCAATTTTGTCCCATTTGGAAATATAATACGGGCTTTTCCAGAGCCTTGATTAACTCGTTTGTCCCATATATTGTGCTAACATTTGCCTAGAATATTGTAAGTTTTGAAAAATACTCTTTATTTTTCAATATGGTGTATGTTGTCCCCATTGTCGAGGAGACATTGTTCTTTGGATCTAACTTGGCAAATCCATATCTTCATAAATAATAAATATGAAGATCGGTATAAGAAAATGCATATTTTATTAATAATCAAAAGAGGGAATACATGAAAATGATTATCGAAGTACTTAAAATAAACTAAGCATATTAATGCATTGCAAAGTTGTTTTCGGCTTCAACATTATCCATAAAAAAATGAAACATCGAAGTTTGGACATGGATGTATTAGCTTCATTAACAAAATTTGCTTTAACATTTTTTCCCTTTGTTCTTTATTGAAGCTTCGATATAGGTCTACCAAATGTTTGGCGATACGACATGTACGTCCCGATGCCCGGTCATGCCACATACGTGGCAAATGTCATTTCCTTTATAGGACGGCGCCTCGATTTCCGGATGATTGTCCCCAATTTTTATCGGAATTTTTAAAATTGTTATTTCTTGGGGAAAATCGACCTCTGCCACATCCACGCCCTCTGCCACGGTAATTACCACGTCCTCTCCCACGACTGTTGTAATTACCGCGTCCACCTCTATGTATAGCATTTGCTTCAGGTGGATCAGAGCTTTCTATTGCATTTATTTCATGTGTGGCTGAAGACCCCGTAGGTCTAAGATTGTAATTCTTCAGTAGAAGATCATTATTTTGTTCAGCCACAAGTAGTACTGACATTAGCTCAAAGTATTTTTTGAAAGCTCTGAACCTGTATTGTACACAGTAGAAATTTTGCTTATAAATACCGTCGATGTAAGAATCAGTTTTACACAATACGAATTCAATACACTCTCGATATATTTCTATCTATAGCTTCTATCTCTATCTACATTTTCTCACAACATGTTATCAGCACGAGTTTGCTACCGAAAAATAAAGGTATACATCCATTCTGTTTCAAGTTCTAAATTTTTTTTCTCCAAGCCCAAACCTTTACTATCCAAACATGGATCAACAAAGTAACGGGATTAACATTGTTTTACACAATGTCTCTGTCTCGGGAATTTACTTTTGGATAGAGCGAAACAATGTGTCATTCACTACCACCCGGCCAATGAGGAGGCAGTAAGACGGCCCAGGCCCAGTAACATTAACGACAGTACAAATACCCATTACCAGAGAAAACCCCACAAACCCTTGTTCCCAACACGAATAATAACCCTCCTATACAACCAACTGAAAATCAACCTCCACCAAGTAATTAAAGAGATAGGGATGAACGGGGAAGGGACTAGTAGTAAACGTCACCATGCCACTAACTTGGAAAATAAATAATTTGATAATAAAGCCACCTTCATGGAGGGCACGGACATTTATTTTATGTTATTTCTTTTGCTCTTGAACCGCCTATATGGACGGGTTAATTTTTTTGAACTTGCCGCCTATATGGACGGCCTAGTAAAGTGATAAAATTATTATCTCTTATATGTGCAATAATGTTATATGTATGCGAGGAACAAGCATTGGGAACACTATTATATATCTTGTCTCTAATCTTCTATTTCTTTTTTTGCATTTGTAGTTACATATATTATATTGTCATTTTACCAACATGCTCTAATATCTATTTGCCAATCTTAAAATTTTATTGCATTGTATATTTTTAAGTATAGATGAGCTGCCACGATTAGGGATAACCCTCTATAAAAGCGGATTACCCGCCCCATTTTCACCACACATCTCTTATCTTCTTCCAATTTTTTTTCTCTAAACTCACAAAAAAATTTCTTCTTCCTCAACCTTCCGACCACCATGTTCCACGTCGACGACAACCGTCCTCCACCTTCCTCTTCTTCTTTTGAGGAGGATTTTAGGATGATACGGCTATACTTATTCCTTATAGCCGGTTTCTTTTTCCTTCTTATGGCATTCATGATCTATCTCCTCATACACAAATAGGAGACAATTTTTTTTCATCTCCCTCGTTGTATTTTTTCCATTTTTGGCATCTTTTTTTTGTGTCTTTTAAGTGCATTTTTAGGAAGTTTTTTTTGTTTCTCTCACTCATTGTATTTTTTTTTCCATTTCTGGCATTTTTTTTGTTTCGTTATATTGTACGTTATTTTCGTATTTTTTTTCCTTTTGTTTGTACCGTTTATGTATCATTATAATGATATAAATCGGGGGGAGATAATATATATGATTTATTATCATTTACTAATTTCAAATATTTACATGTTTGTAGTAAAAAATGGGAGATCTAGTGAAAAGACAATTTAACATACTAGATCTATCTAGGCAAAAGTTTTTAGAATGGACAGTGGACGCCCAAATGAATTTAAAGGCTCAAGGACTGGAACATACAATTAAGGGTGTGACAACCCAACAAGGTGATGCAACTACATCAGTTAAAAAGGCGACTGAACAAGAAAAGGCAAAAACCTTAGTCCTTCTCAGGCATCATTTACATAAAAGTTTAAAAACTGAATATCTCCTTGTGGAAGATCCCAAAGAACTATGGGATAACCTGAGTGAAAGATATGGGCATCACAAAAATGTGCTCCTCCCAAAGGCACAATTTGGTAGCTCGATTTGAGATTCCCGGGACTTTAAAGCGATCGGTGATTACAATTCAACGTTGTTTAGAATTGTATCATTGTTGAAATATTGTGATCATCCCATCACGAGAAAGCGGATGATAGAAAAAACGCTCTCCACTTTCCACGACTCTAATATAATATTGGCAGAACAATACAGGTTCAGAGCTTTCAAAAAATACGCTGAGCTAATATCAGTACTACTTGTGGCTGAACAAAATAATGATCTTCTACTGAAGAATCACAATCTTAGACCTACGGGGTCTTCAGCCACACATGAAATAAATGCAATAGAAAGCTCTGATCCACCTGAAGCAAATGCTATACATAGAGGTGGACGCGGTAATTACAACAGTCGTGGGAGAGGACGTGGTAATTACCGTGGCAAAGGGCGTGGACGTGGTAGAGGTCGATTTTCCCCAAGAAATAACAATTTTAAAAATTCTGATAAAAATTGGGGACAATCATCTGGAAATCAGAGGCAGTCGTCCTATAAAGGAAATGACACTTGTCACAGATGTGGCATGACTGGGCATTGGGGACGTACATGTCGTACTGCCAAACATTTGGTAGACCTATACCAGGCTTCAATAAAGAACAAAGGGAAAAATGTTGAAGTAAATTTTGTTAATAAAGCTAATACATCCATGTCCAGCCTTGATGTTTCAGATTTTTTTATGGATAATGCTGAAGCCGAAAACAACTTTGCAATGCATTAATATGCTTAGTTTATTTTAAGTACTTCGATAATCATTTTCATGTATTCCCTCTTTTGATTATTAATAAAATATGCATTTTCTTATACTGATCTTCATATTTATTATTTATGAAGATATGGATTTGCCAGAAGTTAGATCCAAAGAACAATGTCTCCTCGACAGTGGGACAACACACACCATATTGAAAAATAAAGAGTATTTTTCAAAACTTACAATATTCTAGGCAAATGTTAGCACAATATATGGGACAGCCAAGTTAATTAAAGGCTCTGGAAAAGCCTGTATTATATTTCCAAATGGGACAAAATTGATAATCAATTACGCATTATATTCGAGTAAATCTCGAAGAAACCTTATAAGTTTCAAAGATGTACGTCAGAATGGTTACCATTTGGAAACCATGACAGTAAATCAAGAGGAATTTATATGCCTCACGGCAGAAAAATGCGGCAAGAAATACATCTATGAAAAATTGCTAGCAATTTCCTCGGGACTATATCGCATAGATATACGTCCAATTGAAATTAATATGATATCTTACCAGAAGTTAGATAATAGAAAATTATTTACTCTATGGCATGATCGATTTGACCATCCTGGCACAGGAATGATGCATAGAATCATTGAAAATTCAATTGGACACTCTATAGAGAATGTCAAAATTCCTCGGTCAAATGAATTATCATGCTCTGCATGCTCACTTGACAAATTGATAATTAGACCATCTGTAAATAAGATTGCCACTGAATCTCCAATGTTTTTAGAAAGAATACAAGGAGATATTTGTGGGCCTATTCACCCCACATGCGGACCATTCCGCTATTTCATGGTATTAATTGATGCATCAACTCGATGGTCACATGTGAGCCTTTTGTCAAGTAGAAATGTTGCATTTGCAAAACTTCTGGCTCAAATAATTCGATTAAGAACTCAATTCCCAGATCATACAATAAAGAGGATAAGATTAGACAATGCTGGGGAATTTACATCCCAAACTTTTAATGATTATTGCATGTCTATTGGGATTGTTGTAGAGCACCCTGTGCCTCATGTACATACACAAAATGGTCTTGCTGAATCATTAATCAAGAGACTGCAATTAATTGCAAGACCATTAATAATGAGATCAAAATTGCCCTATTCTGCTTGGGGTAATGCTATATTACATGCAGCAGCATTAATAAGATTAAGGCCGACAACCTATCATAAATTATCACCGTTACAATTAGTATCAGGTCGAGAACCGAATGTCTCACATTTGAAAATTTTTGGGTGCGCTGTACATGTACCTATTGCTCCTCCCCAACGTACTAAAATGGGTCCACAAAGAAGGATGAGAATATATGTTGGATTTGAATCTCCATCAATTATCAAATATTTAGAGCCAACAACTAGCGATTTATTTACGGCTCGATTTCTTTGATGTCATTTTAATGAGTCGGTATTCTCATCCTTAGGGGAGAGAAAGTGGACCCACAAAATATAAAAACGAAATTACATGGAATGCATCGCAAATGTCGTTTACGGACCCAAGAACAAATTCATGTGAACAAAAAGTCGAGAACATTGTTCATTTGCAAAGTATTGCAAACCAATTACGATGCATTCACGAGATACTAAGAAAGTGACAAAGTCACATGTGCATCTCGAGAATGCCCCCGCACGAATTGAAATTCCTAGTGACAATAAGGTCATTGAAGATGAGTCAATAGCACGTCGAAAACGTGGTAGACCACCCGGTTCTAAAGACTCAAAACCGAGAAAATGAAAAAGCAAGGAGAAACAACAAACGAAATTAATATAAATCGTTCAAAGGAGCATGATGAAATTCATGATGAAAACAAAAATGAAGATAAACATGTTCCAGAAGAACATGAACATGAAAGCATAGACAACAATGAAACTTCAATTAATTATGTTTCTACAAAGAAACAATGGAATCGAAAAGATGTTGTCTTGAATGAAATCTTTGCTTACTCCATAGCGGTTGAAATGACATACGATGAAAATGATATAAAACCAAATACGGTAGATGAATGTCGCCGTTAAAAGATTGGCCAAAATGGAAAGTTAAGCAATTCAAGCGGAATTGAAATCACTTGAAAAACGTGAGGTATTCGGACAAATAACCCAAATACCAAAAGGTGTAAAACCGATTGGGTACAAATGGGTATTCGTGAGAAAACGAAATGAGAAAAATGAAGTTACTAGATATAAGGCAAGGCTAGTAGCCCAAGGCTTCTCGCAAATGCCAGGGATTGATTATGATGAGACATATTCTCCAGTAATTGATGCAACTACACTAAGATTTCTGGTAAGCTTATCAGTTTCAAAAGGATTGCAAATGAGGTTAATGGATGTAGTGATTGCGTACTTATATGGGTCACTTGACACAGATATTTATATGAAAGTCCCTGATGGACTAAAACTACCAGAAAATCACATGCCCAAAGAGATGTTTTCAATAAAATTGAAAAAGTCACTCTATGGGTTAAAACAATCTGGAAGAATGTGGTATAATTGCCTTAGTGAATACCTATTGAAAGAAGGATTCAAAAATAATCAAATCAGTCCTTGTGTTTTCATAAAGCGATCCAAATCAGGATTCGCCATCATTGCTGTTTATGTCAATGATTTGAATATTATTGGAACTCCCAGAGAACTCGAAGTAACTGCAAAATACTTGATGAAAGAATTTGAGATGAAAGATCTCGGGAGGACAAAATTTTGCCTTGGCTTGCAAATAGAACATTTGAGAAATGGGATTTTTGTCCATCAATCAAACTATACGAAAAAAATTACGTCGTTTTTTCATGAACAAAGCCCACCCAATAAATTCTCCAATGATAGTGCGTTATCGAATGTGAAAGATGATCCATTCAGACCACGAGAAGAAAATGAAGAAATTCTTGGTCCTGAACTACCATATTTAAGTGTGATTGGTGTCTTAATGTACTTGGCTAACAATACTCGACCTGACATAGCTTTTTCAGTAAACTTGTTAGCTAGCAATGCACCAACGAAGAGACATTGGAATGGAATCAGACACTTGTCACGCTATCTTCGAGGAACACAAGATCTTGAATTATTCTACCAGTTGAAACCGAATGCGTCACTCATTGGATATGCAGATGCTAGGTACCTATCAGATCCACAAAAGGCTAAGTCTCAATCCGGTATCTATTCACTTATGGAGGTACTGCAATATCTTGGAAACCCACGGCGGACTTTGTGACCACATCATCATATCATGCGGAATTAATTGCTCTTTATGAAGTTTGGAAGGGAATGTGTATGGCTAAGATCAATGATCAAGAATATCCAAGAAGAATGTGGGATGAAAACAATAACAACAAATCCAACTATCATCTACGAAGACAATCTTTGCATGCATCACCCAAGTAAGCGAAGGGTACATTAAAGGAGACAGAACTAAACATTTATCACCAAAGCTTTTCTTCACTCATGACCTCCAAAAGGAAGGGACGATAAACATCCAACAAATCCAATCATGTGAGAATCTTGCAGATTTATTCACCAAATCCCTTCCGTGAAGAAATTTGAAGAATTAGTCGAAAAATTGGAATGCGTCATCTTCGTGATGTATGTTAAATTCAGGGGGAGTATTATATGCACTGCACTCTTTTTCCCTTCGATCAGGTTTTTATCCCACTGGGTTTTTCCTGACAAGGTTTTTAATGAGGCAGTTAATTTTAAGCATATAAGAATACATAATAGTTGTACTCTTTCCTAGTTATGAATTTTTCCCGGGGTTTTTCCTAACAAGGTTTAATTTGAGACAACGTCACATTATGAGTTATCGGTAGACATTCGGGGAGTGTTGAGAGTACAGTGGAATGTCAAATTCCACTGTTTACCAAAGTGAATGTCCTGACATGATGCATGTTAGGAAAAGTTTTCTTCCCCGCGCAGAAATCGCTGAATTTGCAATTGTACACAGTAGAAATTTTGCTTATAAATACCGTCGATGTAAGAATCAGTTTTACACAATACGAATTCAATACACTCTCTGATATATTTCTATCTATAGCTTCTCTCTCTACATTTTCTCACAACACACATATTTATTTATTTGCAACAAATACCCACTTAATAAAATTAATCAGAATATAAATGAAAAAACCAAACTTGATTGAAATGCTTACCTGAGAGCCTCTGGCATAAATATTGCCATGAGAATCAATATGAGCAGCAAATGGGTCATGAGACCATTTGTGGGATTCCACCGGAACGACGTCGGTGTGAGAGTTGAGAAGAACTGAGGGTAATTTAGGGTTTTTACCAGGCCATTTGAGCAAGATTAAGGGCTTATTTTTGACAAATTCAATAGTTTGGGATTCAAGGGATAAGGATTTAGCTTGAGAAAGGATGAAATCAGCAGCTTCATAGTACTTGGGATTTGGTTGGGCAGTATTGATTCGAAGGTATTCTTGGAATCTGGAGATGATTGGTGATGATGATGATGATGATGGAGGATTTTGGGTTGCTGTGATTGAGGTGAAGAGAAGAGATAGAACATAGAGATTAAAGAACATGGTTCTGCAACTTATTGGTGATTCCATTTGAATTGAGTTTGAGTGGACTCTGATTATAGTCGAGCTTCGATGGTGGTTGAATATAGGCTACTGCAGGCTTGCAGGCTGCAGCATAGAGTATGACTTTATTTTTATTGGATGTATGGGTGTACCTGAGCTACTAAGCGCGATGATGTAGGCAGGATGTGATCTTAAGTCTTAGGAAGTATTTCATAAGACTTTACCAACTAAATTAAATTATTTCTAAATATGACAATGAGTATTATGTGCTGTGTGAGTGTGATCATAATTGATAATTATGGGCTAATAGGCTATGGCCGTACCACCTCTATCTTATATTCTTTGGTGATAAGAGTAGAATCAAGAAATAGAGCTCTAGGAAAGTTGATATTTTTCCTAAGGGAATCAAGGCATAAAGTTCTAGGAAAGCTGATATTTTCCCAAATAAGGTCTGCCCCGGTTTGAATTTAGATTAATCGGAGTTTGGAAAACTATAAACTAGGTAATCTCATAAAATAATTCAAATATAAAAACGCCATCAAAAAAAATTAAGATAAAAAGCATGCGAAAAGAATCGATGAGAAAAAAGCTCCCCCGGTAACTTTGATTCCTGGCTTCTCCCCCCTGTTTGTACTAAGATTCAATAAAATCTTGGCTTGATTTAGCTTCTTTTGTGAGTTAGCCAAGTTTGATGCATTGAATATAAATATTAAATTCGGCTCAAGAGCATGTGTACACTCTACACGAGTGGTCACGAAATCAAGGAATTCACACATATTTTTCAAAATATAATAAGAGCGTTTATATCCTTTATCCCAAAGCCTCGATTTTTTTATAATTACAAGCAAAAGGTAATTCTTCATTAAGATTACTTGTATTCTTCTCCATTTTTTTTTTTAGATTTGACATCGCATACCCACATGTATATCTTTCATATAAAAATTGATATTGATTTTATTGATCAATATACATTAATTTATGGTAGAAATAAGGTATGTATGATGCTCTTGTATGATCATATCTTTGCAATTGGCATAATTTAAAATTGATAAGTGTAAAGATTTGTAAACTTGACAAAGATTTACTCTTGTTTGAACTTAGTCAAGCCCTCATATTGTTGTTCAAGTTTAAGTTTGTTATTTCAGGTTGTTGAAGCTTGGCTCAATCATGGTGCTTAGTTTCGAGTTCAAACTCTAATTCAAGTCTAACTAAAAGATAATACTAAATCAAATTTAATATTATTGATAAACAAAACTTTGTAAGGTTGAATCCAAGGATCAACATTGCATAAGTAAGTATAATAAAGCAATAGCCTTGAACCTATAATTTAGAAGCGTATGTGAAAATTGATAAGTATCGATATTGATTTCTTATTTCTCCAAAAAGATAAGCAATTATAGGAAAACTACTCTGGCAAGTCAATTCAAAACTGTGGGGGTCAATGGATCCTTGGTTTTGTGAAACATAGTTTTGATGTTGACACGCTCACTGCGGAACTTATGGCTATTCATGATGGGTTATCTATTGCATCACAATATAACTTTACTCATGCTACTATCTTCTCGGATTGCCTACATGCTGTTAAGTTTCTTTGTGGCCAAAAGGATGTTACTAATAAATATATGAGTATTTTACATGAATGCAGAAAGTCATGGAAGAATATCCTGGAGGTCAAGATTGAATATTGTTGCCGGAAATTCAACCAAGTCGCTGATTCACTAGTAAACGATAGTCGGACCTCGGATGGTAGTAACAATATAACTAGGACTTTTCTCTCTCCACTTAGTTATTGCATGGATACTTATTTAGCGGATTATAAGACAATATTTTTATCAGATTAATTTAAGCCGAATGCTCTTGTTAAAAAAAAAAAAACCAACCGTCCAAAGTCCACAAAATTTCCAACATTTTGGCCCTACTGAAACCTTCTTCTCAAAAGAAGAGTTCAAGTTTTGTTTCTTGTATAATAAAACCCTTCAAAAACCCAAAATGTGAAAATGTAACTCCGGATTCCATCTTATTCTAAAGACTTTTAGCTTACCTTATGTCTGCCACCCGGCCCCAGAAAAGCTGCTCTCTTGGAGCCTTGGAGGGTGTATTACTCTACACTCTACAGCACCAGATTGTAGTTTAAAGAAAAAAAGAGCTTCAAACTTCAGACCCAGAAAAATCCCACTCTTTTTTTTGACTAATTATTACCATCATCTTTTCCTCATGCTCTTCAATCAATGCTTTCTCTCTCCTCAAAACTGAGAAACCCTCTTTCTTCCTCTTCTTCTCTCTCACAAAGTTGTTCTCATTAATCCCCATAAAAAAAAAAGGAAAAAAAAGAAGCTAACTTTAACTTAATTTTCTCTCTGCAAAATGAGTAGCAGTATTAGCACCCTTCAAGCTGCATTTTTCTGCTTTATTCTTCTGCAAACTGCCATTTTTACATCTTTAAGTTATGATGATTTTGATCCCTCAGAAGATGAATGGGAGTCTGCTACTGCAACTTACATTAAAGAAGCAAATGGGTCTATTATCACTGGTAATATTTTTTACTCGTTTATTTCATTGTATAATACTCTTATTATTTCTTTCACATTGTTATTTTAGAAATGTGTTTGAGAATCTTGAATTAATGAAGGAAACCCAAATGAGCAAAATTTTTATAGTAGTAGAAAACTATAGATTTTGTAATTATTCTCTGGAAATTTGAGAAAAAATAAGTTGAGTTGGTTTTTGTCCATGTATTTGCTAAACAAACAATGAATAACTGTGACTAATCACTTACATTTCAAAGTTTTCAATAGTTGTTCAGTGTTATTATTAGTAATTTTTTTATTTCTAATGTTTTCCCATAGGCTGTGTTTGGTTGTCCTGAAAACAATTTTATTAGGATTTTTTTCATGGAACATTTTCCAAACAAAGATACAATATGTAAAACTAGTTTTAGAGGGGAAAAGAGAAGGAAAATGTTTTGGTTTTTTAAAGACATTATTAGGGAGAACTATTTTCCACCATTTAAACCAAACAACGGAAAATGGAAAAACCATTTTTCTCGCAACCAAACACGCTCTTAATGTTTAAATATCCATAGATTTGCTCAATAAAAAGTTGCCAAACATGGTCTAAATGTACTAAATTTGAGTTTTTATTGTTCCCAACAGAAGGAGCATGTGGTTATGGTGACCTTCACAAGGCAACCTATGGAAGATATGGGACCGGATTAAGCACAATATTGTTCAACAAAGGGAGTAGTTGTGGAGCTTGCTATGAAGTAAGATGTGTTGATCATGTAAAATGGTGTCAACCAGGGAGCCTTTCAGTTGTTGTTACTGTCACTGATTTCTGTGCTCCAAATTATGGCCTTTCTTCGGATTATGGTGGCTGGTGTAATTTCCCTCGCCAGCATTTCGAGATGTCAGAAGCTTCATTTACTGAAATTGCTGTGAAATCAGCAGATATAGTTCCAATTCAATACAGGAGGTAACAAATTTCTCTAATGGTTGATAATGGTTTGATGTTCCTTTTTGCTGTAAGTGTTGTGTAGTATTAGGCCGTGTTCTATTCGACTGAATTTATCTCACTTAGTATATATCGGAACTTTTCTAATGTTGGAACTTATTTTTATGATTTACTAAAGCTTATCGGAATTTATCTTGACTTGAACTTCGTGAAATAGGTAAAATAGGTTGAATGGAACACTACCTTAGTATGAACTTAGTTTGGGATTGTGGAGTAATGTCGTGGTAGAGCAGGCAAAATTGACATGTCACATGACCAAATAATAGACCAAGTTTTTTTTGGACAAACTTTATTTTTGATGTAATGGTATGAGTTATGACCCAGAATCTAAATAATTGAACTCAAACAAGTAAATAACTCTGATTGGCTGGATCTTTTTGTTTGGTTCTCAGTACTGTATAAAATTAGTCTCGATTTTTGGGAGTAATGTTGAGGTAGAGTTGGCAAAATTGACCCGACCATAGATCGGCCAAAAGTCAATCTGGCGAAAGATGTATTTTGATATTACTGTATGACCCATAAATATAATCAAAATCAATTGAACTCAATCAAGTGAAATGCTCTGCAGGCAAACATTGCTTGACTGAAAACTGAACTCGGAAAAGATCAGTTTTTTAGTGCGAGTTTATGTTTGCAGCTCAAAATCATTTTGACTGTAATACCTATTTGACTCATCTTCAACATTTGTGGATTTTGATTTTTGATGCAGGGTGGAGTGCGAAAGAGATGGTGGGATGAGATTTACAGTGACAGGAAATGCCAACTTTTACCAAGTTCTTATAACAAATGTAGGACTGGATGGTGAAGTGATGGGAGTAAAAATTAAGGGGTCAAGAACTGGGTGGATACCAATGGCAAGAAACTGGGGACAACTTTGGCAATGTAATATAAATCTGAAAGGGCAATCTTTGTCGTTCGAGGTAAGTACGAGCAGTGGAAAATCAGTGACATCTTATAATGTAGCTCCAGCAAACTGGCAGTTTGGCCAGACCTTTGAAGGCAAACAGATTTACAACTATTAGCAAATATTGAAACAATATTTAGAATTTGTGGGTGGCATTTTATGATTATGGGGCTTCAAAGAGGCCTGAGTTTTGTACTAGTAAGGAACATAATAGTAATCAAATGAAAAGCTATTTGAACAACTCAAGTTTACATCTTTTTCTTCTTTTAGTTGCTTTATGCTGCTTTATATGTGTGTAAAACTGAAAGTTCTTTAAGAAAGAGATATACTTCATGATGAAAACTCCACTGGCTACTTTGTTGTTACTTGGCTCCACCAGTCTCCAAATGAAGAGATGGATGTATAATGTATTGGTCCTTTTAAGGAAAAGTATTAGCAAATTGTAGTTAAACTCAATTTAAGGGCATAAGAGCATTATGCCATTACGTCTTATCTTAGTTGCCTAACTATTAGCCAATTAGCTAACTCGTATGCTATGGGTGCATGTACACCCCAATCTGCAATGAACGTCAACGTCGTGCATGACCAAATATTATGCTGGTTTCTAGTTTTTGTGATGGGTTTTCTTGTGTGGCATGAGATTCCCTCTATCCTTCTTGGCATCGTAAGTGAGATATGATCAAGTATTGTGATTGTATTGGAAGTTTGGAACACTATGAACTGATATTTCCACTAGAAGGTATCATATTGCACATCTCAATAGTCAATACCAAGGCTTTACTATCAAAAACTTTTAAAAAATAAGTATAGTATCACGAAATTACTATCAAAACATTTCCAACCATATTGCAAAAAAGTTATAATCCTAAAATATAATATTAAAATTTTAAAAAATACATTTAAAGAAGAATCTAACAAAATTTTACATGAATGTGCTCCCTCCAAAAAAAGGGTTAGCATAACAAAATCAACAATATGGTCAAAATTCTTGTCAAAATCGAGACCAATCAATCCAAATGTTAATAAATTCATACTAGACCACAAGGTAAAAAGAATAAAGCTTACACTCTTAGAGGTCAGTTTATCACCAGTCTTGGGGAGGAGTCTGACGCAAAGACTCTTATAATGATAAGACCACATTGATATTGTCGATAATGCAGAGGGTTGAGAGTAGAAGTCTTGACATGAGTCTTGAAAATTAAGACTCTGACCAGGACTTGTACCAACAGTGAAAAGTGAGGGTGAGTCCAACGACTAGTACCATGCTCTAATAATCACTAACCACTTGTCCTACAAAAGATGAAATGGATTCAATAAAATAACGTTAAAGTCATATTGAGAGCCAGAAGAATAAAAAAGTAAGTAAAATTTAGAGGAAAGCTAAGAGTTGGGGGTTGAATGTGAAAGATAAACTATTGGTGTGTTTATCCATAGTCTTGGGATGAACCATAGCTTCAGACTCTCTCAAGACTCCTACCAGACTTACTTTAATGTAGTTTGTAGAGTGGATGAGTCTTGACACGAGTCTTGAAAATTAAGACTCTCCTCAACACTTTTGCAAAGAGGAAATAGATTCAATAAAGTAATGTTATAAAGTAATACGGAGTGAGTCTGGATTAGGGATGGCAACGGGTCGGATCTAGACCGGGTCCAGGTGGACCCGTATCCAGCTCTGGTTTCAGACGCTGGATCCAGATCCGACCCGGATCCAGCGATCTTAAAAAGTTGGACCCAGATCCAGATCCGACAGATCCTACGGATCCGGGTCCAAAACGGGTCCAAAACGGATCCAAACATTTTATGTAATTTTACCTACTTTTTGATATTAAGATAATTTTCAAAGTGATAGAATGGTGTAGATGTTGTAATTTTAATAAATTTAACGGTTATTTCACCAAATACCCCTGACAAATAAATTTATTCACCAAATACCCCCACTTTTTTCAAAATTCACCAGATACCCCTGACCTTTAAAAAAATTCACCAGATACCCTTTTGTTGACTGACGTTAGTCCCCCGTTAGCATTTATTTACAATTTTGCCCTAATTAGCCTAAGTCAACCTAATTAGCCCTAAGTCAACCTAATTAATTCTAACTAACCCTAAACCTCCTTCTCCCCCTAACCCACCGGCCCCCCCACCCCCCCAACCCCCAAAACCCCCCCGGCCAAGCCCACCCACCCCCAACAACCCCGGCCCCACGAGATCCCCCCCCCCTCCCCTCCCCCTCCCACGCAGCCCTTCCTTCCCCGCAACCCCCTCCCCATCCCCTTCTCCGGCAACCCCCTCCCCCTCCCTCCCCCTCCCACGCAGCTTCCCCTCCCCGCAGCCCCTCCCCATCCCCTTTCCGACAACCCCACCCCTCTCCTCTCCCACGCAGCCTTCCCTCCCCAGCCCCCCCTTCCCATCCCCTTTCCGGCAACCCCACCCCCTCCCCCCTCCCCCTCCCCGATCCCACCACCCCCGGCCCGCATCAACCGACGAGATCGAGTGAGTGTAGGAAGGGAGGCGCCGCGAGATCGAATTTAGGCTACGTAGTTTAGGCGAGATCGAGATCGCGGGGGGTGGGGGAGGAAAGGGTGGGGCTGCGTGGGTTGTTTGGGGGCCGGGGGTGGAGGGTGGGGGTGGGGTTAGGGATTCGACGGGGGGTGGGGGAGGGGGGGAATTCGACAAGGGTGGGGGGAGCCGCTGAGGGTCGACGGGGGGGGGGGAGCTGCGGGATGTCTGGGGGGGGGGGGGAGGCGTGGCGGCGGGGAGGGGGATGGTGGGGGGAATTCGACAAGGGTGGGGGAGGCTGGGGATGTCGGGGGTGGGGGGGGGGAGGCGCGACGGCGGGGGAGGGGGAGGAGGGTGGTGGGGTTGGAGTTGTGGGGGGGTGGGGGTGGGAGGGTGGTGGGCTTGGGGGTGGGTTTAGGGTTAGTTAAGGTTTTAGGGTTAGTTAGAGTTTTAGGGTTTTTAGGGTTTTTAGGGTTTTTTTAGGGTTTAATTAGTGTTTTTTAGGTTAATTAGTTAATTAATTAATGGAGCACTAACGTCCGTTAGCCAAAAAGGGCAATTTTGGTATTTTTTAAAATATCAGGGGTATCTGGTGAATTTTTTTAAAGGTCAGGGGTATTTGGTGAATTTTGAAAAAAGTGGGGGTATTTGGTGAATAAATTTATTTGTCAGGGGTATACCGTAAATTTAAAGCTGAATTTATCATTTGACAACCAATTCAAAATAACATATAGAAACAATAATAATATTTACAAAACAATAATAATATTTACAAAATGACAGCAACCAATTCATTGTAGTTAGTAAGTAGTAACAAATATCAACATTCAATAATGACAATACAGTCCAAATAACAGCAAACATATCAAATTAACACGTTCAACAATGGTTTGATGAAGAAGATGAAGATGGTCTTAGGGGGGCATGAAGTCCACCTGCCATGGTTTTTAGGGAGAGAGAAAACAAAGGTTCGATTTTGCACGCCTGAAATCACTTGCAGTTCCTCGCCGAAAAGAGATAGAAGAATATCTCGCCGGAAGTTCCTCGCCTGAACTCACTTGCAGTTGGACAGTGGTGCGCTGGAAGCTTCGACCAGACGTGGATGGTGGTGCAGTTGGACGCTAGTGGCTGGATGGTTGTGAGCGCAAAGCGTTGAATAGGCGCGAATGGTGGAGCAGATGTCGCCGGAAAGATTATTAGAGCCTAGAGACGATTTAGGGGAGTGTGAAGGGAGGCGTGAAGGGGAGTGTGAAGGGAGGCGTGAAGGGGAGTGAAGGGGAGCTAGGGTTTAAGAAGGGAGAAGGGGATGCTGAATGAAACCTCTACTAGAATTAAATGTTTAGAGACAGTTAAGAGTTAGAAGCCCAACAGCCAACCTAGTTCTTTTTTTTATAAAAAAGAAAACGGGTTTGCGGATCCGGGTCCCGGAACAGATCCGGGCCCGGATCCGTAATATGACAGTAAGGCCCGGATCCGACCCGGATCTAACGGGTTCGAAATTTTAGGACCCAGATCTGCAAAAAAAACGGATCCGAATCCACGGATCCGGATCGGGTCCAGGATCCATTGCCATCCCTAGTCTGGATGGAGTATGAGGGATGGAAGTGTAAAACATGATTGAGTTTGAAGCGAGTCTAAAGATTCAAAAAAGTAGATTACTTAGTGGAAAACTGATGAGTTTGAAGTTTAGTTTGAGGGATAAACACACCAACCGAACATGAACCTCAACGGATTCAACTGTTTTACTATCCAGTTTCCTCTTTTTTTGTCCTGCATCTCCTAATTGCCCAACGAGGAGAGAGAAACACACACATAAAGAACAAAACTTAAAAGATATCCCGTACCAAAAATGGCGACCATGGTAGGAACTCCATGGATAAGAATCAAGGTCATGCCTGATTTCCACTATCCTTTTTTCAAGCAATCCTCTTTCTCTCTCCACCGCAGCTTTCACCGTCACATCCGTCGTAATTTCTCCATTTTCGCCTCTTCAGAAACTCCTCTTCCATTGAAAAAGAACGATGGCGAAGTCAGAGTTCGATTTGCTCCTTCTCCTACCGGTAATCTCCATGTCGGAGGCGCTAGAACTGCTCTCTTCAATTACATCTTCGCTAGGTCAGTTCACTTTTTTTTTGCTCGATGTTTTGGAATTTTTTTGGAATTGTTTCTGAAATGTGAGGTAATTTAGGTCGAAAGGTGGAAAGTTTGTTCTGAGAATTGAGGATACTGATTTGGAGAGATCGACAAAGGAGTCTGAAGAGGCTTTGTTGCGTGATCTTACTTGGCTTGGTCTTAATTGGGATGAAGGTACTTTACTCTTGCTGCATTTTTATTCATGAAATGGTTAAAGTAAATATGAATTTGATGTTGCTAGGTTTGGAATTTGCTTAAATTGTTTGATTATTGATTATGGTAGACTAGAGTTAAGCTCGAGGTTGTATGCAGTGGCGGAGCCAGGATTCTCAAAGCGGGGGGACAAAATCCGAACGTCGGGAAATCGGAAAAAAAACACTACAACACAAATTGTTTAATACTTAACGTTTTACATCCAAAATTGATTTCTTTTTTCCATCTCTTAAATTCACATACTTTTCATAAGCAACATTATGAGCACTTTTAATTCCACCAACATGCTTCTCAAATCTTTCCGGTTTATTCCATGCCCTAAACCCTCCATCAACAAATGCATCACCCCCCATATTAATTTCAACATCCTTTTTGAACAAGTAGCAAACAAAACAAAATGCGGCATCTTTTTCAATGCTATATTCAAGCCAATCCCATTTCTTGAACCAATTAACACTAAAACGACGTAAACCGGACACCATTCTTTGAGGAAATGCATGAGTTTTTGGTTGACATGGTTTTTTTAGGAATATAAGCTCTCCTCACCGCATTCCTTTGATTTGAGGGGTAACTCATTATGTTCATTCTTTTTCTCGGATCATGAGGAAGTAATTCAACATCATATACTAATCCTTCTCCTTCCGACTCCTCCTCCTCCTCTTTCTCCTCCTCCTCTAATGGTGCATTACTAGTACTTGAACCACCAACATTCATATCAACATTTTGAGTTTGGGGAGAGCTAAATGAAGGAGATTCATTTTGAGGTGTTTCACTATGAGCGGGTGAAGATGTTTCTTGGGATTTCATTCTTTTAAACATGAATTGTCGAAGATCGGGTTGTTTTCCCTTAGCCTTGGACTTGTTTGAATTAGGTGAATGTGAACCACTTGACATTTTCCTAATTAAATTGATAAACATGAATCAATTACATTATCAAACCAAACTAATCAATTTATTCAATTATAAATCAACTCATATTTACAATTTCTAAATGAGAAATTACAAATTACAAACTACCTAAGCCCTAAAACATGAATCAACAAATCAATTCAATAAATCATGGCCAACATTCTAATACCCAACAACAAATCATTTCAACTAATCAATTAATTAAGCTATAATCACAAATTCACAACCAAACATTGATATATAAGATATATTACCTCAAATCAAAACAGCGAAATTAAAATTTGTGGAATTAAAACTTGCGAAATTAAAAAACAACTCACTGGTGAGTGGTGGTGACTGCCGACTGGGCTTCCGGCGGCTCGTGGAGGCACTCAGGCACAGCCGCACAGTCAGTCCGTGGTTCGTATTTCGCTCCTCCGCCTCCTGAGTCCTCACTTCCTCTGCTGCCGCCTGCCTGCTGGCTCCTTCGTGGCTGCTTCTTCTCCTTTCTTCGTATTTCGTTCCGGCGAGGCGGCGACTGCGCGACTGGACTCCGGCGGGCGGCGGGTTTCGTTCGTATTTGGTGTTTGTAAGATAGGGTTTGAAACTTTCTCTCTCTCTCTTCGTTTTTTCTCAAACGTTGTTTTGTGTAAATGAGTTTGTTTCTCGCGACCCCTGCTGAAGTGCTGACTGCTGCGTTTTTTTTTTTTTTATTCCGTGAAATTTTTTTTTTAAAGTGGGGGGAAATCTGTCCCCATGTCCCCCCTTCTGGCTCCGCCACTGGTTGTATGCAATAGACACCTTAGCTTTGAATGTTTACAAGTTTTGAACGTGAAAGATTATGTGAATTACTAAGTATTTTCTTTTTATTTGGATAGCAATCGTGGAGTGAAAGGTAGGGACGGGAGGAGAAGGAAGGGGGAGGAAGAGTGAGTTTGCATATTTCCTTCCAAATTTGAAAGAAAATCATTTTCCTCCACTCTCTCCTCAGTGCATAATGAATTTTGCATAGTCCACAAGTGCAAAATGTTACATTTTGTTTGGATAGCAATCGTGGAGGGAAAGGTAGGGACGGGAGGAGAAGGAAGGGGAAGGAAGAGTGAGTTTGCATATTTCCTTCGGAATTTGAAAGGAAACCATTGTCCTCCACTCTCTCCTTAGTCTACAAGTGCAAAATGTTACATTTTTTTGGATATTAATCGTGGAGGGAAAGGTAGGGACGGGAGGAGAAGGAAGGGGAAGAAAGAGTGAGTTTGCATATTTCCTTCCAAATTTTTATTAATTGGGAGTTGATTTAGAAAGAGGGGGAGGAAATGAATACTTCCCATTCCCTTCTCTTCCCTTCTCTCATATCATATCCACATGAGAAAACAGATTTCTCCTTTCCCTCTAAATTTCTTATCCAAACACACTTTTAGTCTAGTTACTTTTGGTAGAAAAGATTTTTTTTTGAAACCACATAAGGACACAATACATTTACATGAATGGTGTTGGAAGTCTCTTTCAGTTATTTAAGTGAACTTTAGAATTTTTGGAGATGAAAAATTGATTTAATTGATTTTCTACTATGAGGATTAGTTTGCTTGTTTGCTTTTACCTATTTCCTTTGTATTATGAGAATTCATCCTCATTTATTTCATTGTATATTTGTATCATTAAGATACTTTGTCATAAATATTTCATTGGACTAACTCACTGCATATGAGTATGGTGTGCTTAGATTCTCTTGATGTTTGGAATTAAGTTGGTGAATATGGTATCTCAGGTAGACCTAAAGGTACTTTTATTATTGTGGACTGGCTTTGCTTAGAATCTTTCCGTCGATTCTGTCCTGTTTACATGCTAGTTATTGGTTGCAGCTATTCTTTTTTGTGATGAGTGTATCGATATGGGTTGTCATATAGCTGCTACTCGTAACCATGATTCGTCTCTTAAGGGGTTATCTTAGTGATGATTGTAATGAGTGCTTATTTATATGCAGGTCCTGGAGTTGGTGGAGACTATGGTCCCTATAGACAATCTGAAAGAAATATGCTGTACAAGCAATATGCTGATAAGCTTTTAGAGTCTGGTTATGTTTATCGGTGTTTCTGTTCTAACGAGGTAACTTTATCTTGTTATTTGAACTATCAATTAACTTAATAGAATTTGTATGTGAGAATTTCGGTTAAAGGATTCACAAGAATAGGAGATAGAATTTGTAGGAAAGAGAGAAGGAGAATTTTATTCTCTGAATCATCTGAATCTCACAGTAAGCTGAGAAATATATGCAGAGAGTAGCTCGGCTCTGACAACCTGAAGTGACTATATCAAAAGAAAATAGAGAAGATCTGCAAAATATACATGATAGGCAAGAAAATTAATTAGATGTGAGCACTTGACTAGCACATAGCTATGCACTACTCTAGAACAATTTACTCCTTAATGGAATTTATGTGGACATGGCATAAAGTGCTGAATATCTGAAATAGAACCACAGAACTTAAAACAGAAATGGGAGATTTATTAGTGAATAGATAGCATTCACTATCAAGTACTAGCTTCTTGTATGGGATGTTCTCAAATCACATACTTTGATAGAAACTAAAAGACCCGCTTCCCATGTGAATTGTGATGTGTCCCACTATTTCTCTTACTAGCTTCCACCCTTCATCACATCGACCCATTTCTCTATCCATATTAGGAGTGTAATTTGAACGGACTTGGTTGAACTTTATCAAGTTCAAACTCAATTGGAAATATTTCGGACTTGATTTTTTTTGTCTAAATCCAATCTTGTATCATGAGTCCAATTCCAGTTTAGTCCAATACAAAATCAAAAGATAATTTTTTTGGTCAACTAAAACCCCTCTTAAACCAACTTCGAAACAATTGAAAATTTGATTGTAGAAGGTAAAAGCAAGTAAATGTCATTACATTAGTACCACATACTTCCTCCATTCACTTTTACTTGCAACACTTTCTTTTTATGGCAATGTCAGATTACTTGCAATACTACTGTTTTTGACATTGAGTTCTCTCTATCTTCCTCTTCATCACATGGGTCCAATTTTTATTTCTCTCTATCTCTCCCCTCTCCTTGGTTCATGTGCCTCCACTCATGTTGCAAGTAAAAATGAACAGAGGAAGTATAAGCTAATGACATCCCCTACAAATTATAACCTCAATATCGAGCAATTTTATATAAGCTAATGGCCTTCGCTCCAGTACTTTTCTTGATGTGGTATTTTTGTGGACGGAGAGAGTCTTCGGCTTTAGGTATTTGATCTTCACATGTTAGCTTTATAATAATTTGGGTGAAAATCTGAATTTCATTGTTTTGCTACATTTGTCATCCACTTTTGCTTTTCTTCGTTGTTGCTGCTTCAGAGAAATGTTGATTTTATCGAGTTTGTATCCTGACACTATGTGTGATATTCTTTAGGAACTTGAAAAAATGAAGGAGACAGCAAAACTGAAAGGATTGCCACCGGTATACGTTGGAAAGTGGTCAGCTGCCAGTGATGCCGAGGTACAAGAAGAGCTGGAAAAGGGAGTTCCATTTACGTACCGATTTCGTGTACCTAAGGAAGGGAGTCTCAAAATTGATGACCTTATTCGAGGAGAAGTAAGTAGCTTCACTTGTTGCCCTAGGATTAGTAGATGACAGCATATACTGATAATTATATACTCGCTCCTTCCGGGAATGATAGTCACTTAATACGATTTTATAATGCTCGGAAACAAATGTCACATTTTTTGAAATTGAAATAGATTATCATTGGATGTCCAGCACACCAGACTACCAGAGCATGTGAAGGAGACATCTAGTTAAATGGATAGTTCAGTGATCTCGTTGAAATATCTGATTGGGGGGTGGGGTGGGGTTGGTGCAATCAATGTGATGATTAGTTCTTGGACGGAGGGACCGAGGGAGTATCTTGTACTGAATTAGCGTCTTGTGACAAACTTGTCCAGAAAATCACAATCCATATTAGAACCAGTTTTGGTCAATTTTTTTTTCTTTCATTTGTCTTGTTGTCTGCTTCTCTCTGTTTCTACCATACAAAATCCCTTTGCTACTATTATGAGGCTAGGATAAACTTAACTTTGACGAGCAGTTTTCCTGCCTATAGGACATACTTGATAGAATGTGGCACTTTATTGTTTCGTAAGGTTTTAAAGTGTTTGATAGCATCATGAAGGTTAGGTGGAGCTTGGATACCCTTGGAGATTTTGTGATCATGCGGAGTAATGGACAACCTGTGTACAACTTTTGTGTCACAGTCGATGATGCCACAATGGCCATTTCACATGTCATCAGGTAAAGTTATTCAGATATTTGATGCTGATTGTGGTGTCGTGCTGTCCTGGGTGTTCTTTTCTTTTTCCCTTTGTATGTTCTTGCATTTTACAGTGTGCTCCTCTGGTTTATAAGGACCTGTTGGGTATCAAACACTGAGCCTTACTCTTTTCTAACCTGAATATTAGAGCGGAAGAGCATCTACCTAACACTTTGAGGCAGGCATTAATATACAAGGTGATGTTTAATGTCTCATGAATCCTCTTTTGTTTCCTCTTGATCTCTGGCCGTCTATCTGGTTGTACTGTTGAATATTGCTTAATGGATTTTTTCAATGCTATATTTGCAGGCTCTGGGATTTCCTATGCCTTACTTTGCTCACGTTTCGTTAATTCTTGCACCTGATCGAAGCAAGCTGTCAAAGCGTCATGGTGCCACTTCAGTGGGTCAGGTTGTGTATATTATCATTATTATCATTATTTTGGTATGCTTGCATTATGGTCTGGATTGACATGGTTTATTTAATTACCTTTCTTGCGTTAACAAACAGTTCAGGGAAATGGGCTATCTGCCTGAGGCACTGGTGAACTACTTATCGCTATTGGGATGGGGGGATGGTACAGAAAATGAGTACTTCACCATCGAACAACTTGGTTAGTTATTCTTGCCCGATATAAATTTGCTTGACTGCTGTAAGAGTCTGAGAGATCCCAACTTTTGTAAATATTGTTTTGTGCAAGTGATCTATATTCATCCAAACTTACATGTGGCTGCAGTTGAAAAGTTCACTATAGAACGTGTGAATAAAAGTGGAGCTATATTTGATTCTACTAAATTAAGGTAAAGAGGACACTAATACTTATTTTGTTGACTCTATGCGCTGGATATGCATCTTGAACTAGTTACTTTAGTATCTTGTTTACTGATACGAGTATCTATCACATGGACTATGTAGCAGAAAAACTTGTCAGGATAAATTGCAGTAGCTGTTTACTGACATCTTTTTACGTGGATCTTGTTTGTGGAAATGCAGGTGGATGAATGGGCATTACTTGCGAGCTTTGCCATCAGATGAGTTAAATAAAATTGTTGGTGAGCATTGGAAGAGCTCTGGCATCCTCACTGAATCAGAGGGTTCATTTGTAGATGTAAGTAAAACTGTATCTTGGAAATGGAGAAGGGGGAGAAACCGATATGATATCCCTGTTTTTATTTTATTTGAGTCAGTACATGTGGGCTCTAGGACTAGTCCACCTATCTCAGGTATGTTAGGGCCAGCCCTTTTGAGCTTTTATAGGCAAAGTGTGAGTTACTCATGAATAAAGAAAACTATTCAACTTGTGAACTCTTCTGTGATGACTCTATTATATATTTCTCACTCCATCTTGATATAATAGTCACGTATACTAATTTAAGGTTTTCGAAACAAAATAAGTTATCATATTTCCTACATTAGAAGTTAGAAAGTGATTCTGATTGCCTTTCCTAACTTACCTTCTCTTAGATTGAGGGGTGGGGAGAGGATAGGAAGGACACTAGGAAACAATTATTGCAAAGGGTATTTTGGTGCAACTGTGGTGAATCCTTAATTATAACGGGTTATGTGACAATTGATTCCGGACTGATAATTCTGTATATCCACTCATGTAGTCATTTTTCCAAAAAGAAGAGCTTGAGATTGTCTGTCGATCAGGTAGTTTGATGGCCAAGGGCATGGATGCTAATATTAGCCTTTAAGCAGCTACTGGTTTGTTTGATATGCAAGATTTTGTTGTGTGAACCCTAGAGTGCATATTCTACAGTTGTTTGCCAACCTTCAGTGTAGAACGTCAGTAATGAGGAATGCCTATCTGTAATGTGTTCAAACAAGTGTTGTGGCTTGGTATGCCTGCTGTGGGTAGAACTATATCTACTATGCTTTATAGGTCAAAGTTAGTTTTTTTAGAATTAGAAGGAAGAACAAGGATAGTTTGTAAGAACAAGAAGATGGATCTTTGACTCCATATGCCAGAGGGGATTTAGCTTTCTGGTTATTGGATTTGTGGTTTCCAAATATGGACTTAATATCTTTCCTACCTAATTAGGGTAAAAATAGATTGACTAAGCAACTTATTGATTTCATGTCAAAGACACTGAGACGCTTAAACTGTGTGAGCAGGAGGCCGTGGCATTGCTCAAGGATGGGATTGACTTGGTGCCAGAGTCGGACAAAGTGCTTGTGAACTTGCTTTCATATCCCTTAAGCGAAACTCTTGCAAGGTGCTTCCTGAACTTCTAATTTTTGAAAGCTCGATTTGCCTTCTTAATTCATGTCCTGTTGGAATTTCTCTATGACTTATTTCCTGGTTGTTGTCAGCTTGTCACCATATTTATTAGTGTTGGTTTGTAATTTATAAAGGATATGAGTAGCAGGAGTTCACTCATATTCTAGAGAAGCTATTACATAAATTCTGAAACCTCTTCTTATATATGATCATGATGTCATCTTTTAATGAGTTTGCCTATGGTAATTGCAAAATTATACCTAAAACACTGATGCTGGAACCTGAAGGAGATAGCTAATGCTTCGTTCAGCTCTTTCAAAGAAAATGTTGAATGATTTTGTGCATGTGTAATGAGGCGGGGGTGTAAGTTATGTAACATTTATGGTAGTATCATTTAGGATCACAACATAATGTAGGAGAACTTATCCGCGCAGTCGTTCTTGCTCCTCTGCTATTACCAGAGTTGCAAGATTACTAATATTGCTTAGTTTATCCTTTGCAGTCCTGAAGCTAAGCCATTCCTTGAAGATGGGCTTTCTGACGTGGCAGCCAGCCTCGTAGCAGCATATGACAGTGGTGAGCTCATTGCGGCTTTCCAAGAAGGCCATTCTGGCTGGCAAAAGTGGGTCAAGGGCTTTGGCAAATCATTGAAGCGCAAGGTAGCAGTAGCACAATGCTGCTCTCTCTCTCTCTCATGATTCTTTCTCTGTTTTTTTCTCACTGGTATATTGTTGTGGCAGGGGAAAGCCCTTTTCATGCCACTCCGAGTGTTGCTGACAGGAAAGATCCATGGCCCAGACATGGGAGCTAGTATTATTCTTTTGCATCAAGCTGGGACTACTGGGGTTGTAAATACCCAGTTTGGGTTCGTAACATTGGATGAAAGGATCAAAATCCTGCAGGAAATTGACTGGGAGTCATTTAGAACAGATCCTGCTGCACTAGAACCAGCGACTACAGCACATTGATATAGAAGGAAAATTTGTAATAACTAATTATGTGCAATTTTGATCTTGAGAGTAGTCATTTCTGTTTTGCAGCTTGATTTTTAATGTAGACATTAGAACATATTGGATGTAGAAGTATGATACTTCAAATTTCAATTTTGATTTTACCCCCTGTATACCAATTTAATTGTTACATTGTTTTGGATGTCTGAATAAAGTGCAAGTTGCAACATATATTTGGTAGTTTTTCTCCACTTTTAAAACTTCCAATTTTATTAAGAGCATATTTTGGTTCACTATTTTCGGGATCCAAGAAACATAATCAATTATCGATCCATTTCTTTTTGTTTGGTTCAACTCCTCAACAATCGATTCCCCCAATTTGTTATCTTCTACTCCCCTTTAAATAACAAAATCCGTTACTTTTTTTTTTCAAGAAGAAAATTCGTTACTTGGTGGTAGTAGTTTCCATTCATATAGCTTGAACCAAATACTTAATAAAGGTAACAATTTTTGTTACCAATCTCCTTCTCTATTTGTGTCCATTCTTTTCTCATTCCCTATCTTGAACTAAACAACGAAAAAATAGTGTCAAAAAGTAAATGTTGTAACTAAATTGGGTGCAGTACGTTTTATTTATATGAGAAACTGGGTCCAAAGAATTTCTAGTTTTCTATTGTGTGAGTTTTCATATTCAATTTTTATGGTACGCACATTGCTATTGGGTGTTTGGTAGTATACATCAGCAATTGATGGTGAATTGGTAACAACTGATTCCCTCTGACTTGGTCTAGTGTTTAGCCTCTATGTAATTGCAGAGTACTGACTAACTTGAACAATTATAATAGTTGTCAGTGACTGTTCCTTTTTATTTTCTTCGACGAATCCCATAGTTATACCAAATTAGTGAAGTCTCCGAAACTGAACGCGAAGACAAATATCAGTTCGACTAAGACCAAAGCAAACGGGTATGGGGTCTGAACTCTGTATGGCTGATGATAACATGTGACATGATCAATAGATGTAATAGTTTACAAGCGTGCATGTCTTCATATATCTACATGAATTTGAGAAATGGCCAGTTCATCAGATGTACAAACTTTATACATTAAGTGAGATTTTCGTAAATAATATGTTACTAATATTGAGTCGTCGTTTTTTCTTCTTGTTTTAAAAGAGGAAAATCATGTCTTATTATTAGTAACAGTTTATTTACATAAGTGCCACTTGATGTGAGTATGCTGTATGTTGTTCATCCTGGAGATAAACTGACAGGACCTCAAAGAATATGAGATTTTTAATAAATGATCTCTTTGGATTTGTCTATAAGTTTACGACTCTATTAAAATTATTAGACTAAATAAACTAACATTGGCTAATTAATAATACTTACTTTTGCTAACTAAAACCCATTTGTACTAATTCTTTAGTGTTTTCACTTTTGTATAATTTAATGATTTAGACAAACTGTCTAAATTTTGATATTAAAAATTGACTTCAACATTTAACTTGAAAAGAAAAAGGTAGTGTTATTCTAAGTATGAACACTGGACCAACTACTAAGAAAAGGGTGAATTGTAGTTGAGGAGAAATTTTCGAATTAAAAATGCGGAATTGAAATAACTTAAAAACGAAAGAGAAAATGCACACAAGATTTTTACAAGGAAAACTTCCTAGACCCAATAGGAAGAAAAACCTTGACCCCGTGGGATTTTGACTCAATACTCTCTTTAATATAATAGGCCAAAAGACTCCTTTACAACCTATTACTGGACCTGTCTCTGTTCCTCTAGGAACTTATTCCCAATCACTCAGTTCCCCCTGAACTGATGACACTTACTTGACTTCACTCGAAGTCTTCTCTTTTCTCTCTTTCTTTCTCTCTCTTGATCAAAAGGATATTCTCATATTTTTTTCTCACCCAAACACTATGAATATTACAATAATATGTTGTTGAATATGAGAGAAAAATTACAGAAAACTTTCTAAGTAAATATAAAATTTTCGCTCAAGAAAGTCATAAGTTTTCTTCAGGTAATTCTCCCTCTTATATAGCTGCTGCACTTTTTCTTCTTCTGGAAATGTAATGCTCCATGTTCTCCATATTGTGCGCTTGTAGAGTTATGATATCATGGCTTAATTACGCTGCATGTTCTCCATCATTTTTGCAATGGTAATAAACCATCTCCACTATCCGTTAGTGGGCATGAAAACTGCAGGTAGGTTGAGGTAGTTGGAGAGCTTCAAGCAATTAGTTCCACATTTGATGCCACGCTTACTCCAACTGAATATGCACAAGTACACCAACAAAAATATCTAATAACTTTAAGAATCTTTTATGCAAAGATTCTAAGTTAATAGATTAATTAAACATACCTTATAATAAAATTCAAAAGTGCATAAATAATATCTTGACTAGATTAAATAAATAATCTTTCTCCACAAGATATATATAAAATTAACATTACATTATTTTTGGGTTTTTATATTTTTTCAAACTAAAAACTATACAAGAACCTAATTATTTGACATCATCAAAACATGGAATACAACAGGTAGGAACGTAATTAGTCACGAAGAGAAGTATAAACAAAATTTCATAAATATTTAACTCTATGTCTAATTGGATACACCTTCAACCATGATACAAATGAAAGAGATTCAAATAAATATTTAGTAAGTTTAACTATGATGATAGTATCATATGTTAACCTAACACCAACTTCTTTTATATACGCAACAATTCTATCCAATATCTCTTATAAATGAAAAGAAAATTATACGAAGCAATTATAATTTTAGATTTATTAATTGATAAGTCAAATATCGTACTCCCTCTGTATTTTTTTATCTTTCCTACTTTGACTTTGCACGTTTGCCAATGCACTTATTCAACCTTAAATATCTTTCATTACATATTAGTAAAAATTATAATGATTGAATATTAATAAACTACTCATTGAGACGAATCAAACAAGACCCCACATGACAATATTTTTTCTTATATATGGAGAATAATTTAAAAGATTATCTCTAATTGTGAATAGTGACAAGATTCCAAGTGAGAAAGATAAAAAAATACAGAGGGAATACCAATTTATAAATTACATAGAAGTATAAAAGTTATAAAACTAGTTAAACGATTTACAAAAACCATTAACAAGACCCAGCCATAATAAAAGACTAAAGTCAACATAAAACAATCTTCTTCTAGATAAAGTCCATTCAAACAACCTCAATGTCTTAATCCAATTTTCGTAATTTAAACACCAATCTCAAATCTATACATTTCATCTTCCCCTACTCTCTTTCTCGCACGTGTCTGCTAACCGACTTTTCTCTTCAGACAAACGCCAACTAAAATTTCCCTCCGGTCATCCATTTCACTACTTCAGGGCAAACAAAAAAACTCACATTTTCTCTCTCCTCATTCATCAATGGCGATCTCAATTTCAGATCTCTAATCCTTCAATTTTTCTCTCTCATCAATGGCGTCGTCTCAAGCACTCGGTGGTTCTACTCGCTGCGGCAAAATCCTAGGTCCATCCTTCGACAAAATCATCAAGAATGTCGCATGGCGGAAACACACAAACCTCGTTGCCGCTTGTAAATCCGCCATTGATAAGCTTGAAACCCTAACTGAACTTCGTTCGCTTTCTCTCTCCTCTACGATCCCTACTTTATCGCCTTCCGACGCCGACTCTCTTATCTCTCCTCTTCTTCTCGCTCTAGATTCGGCTTCTCCGAAAATCATCGATCCTGCTCTTGATGCTCTCTTTCGTCTATTCTCTTGCAATCTTATTCGGTTTGAACTTGATCGTTCTTCCGATGAGAATCGTAGTTTGATCGTTTTTCAGCTGATTGAATCGGTTTGTAAGTGTTGCAGTTTAGGAGATGAGTTGGTTGAGTTCAACGTCATGAAGGTGCTGCTTTCGGCGATTCGATCGTCGTATGTTGTGTTTAGAGGTGATTATCTTAACCACATTGTTAAGACTTGTTATAATGTTTATTTAGGAGGTTTGAATGGGACTAATCAGATCTGTGCTAAGGCTGTTTTAGCTCAGATTATGTTGATTGTTTTTACTCGTATTGAAGAGGATTCCATGTTTGTAAATAGTTTTAGAATTATTACGGTTTCGGAGTTGCTGGAATATACTGATAGGAATTTGAGTGAAGGGAATTCGGTTCAGCTGGTTCAGAATGTGATCAATGAGGTCATGGAGTCTAATGTAGGGGTGGAGGATGTAAAACAACAACAGTCCGAAAACCCTCAGAATGGAAACACGAATGCGGATGAGAATCCGAATGATGGTGATGCTTCGGGGGTGAAAGTGGAGGAAAATAGAGAAGCAGAGGTGAATATGGAGGAGAAATTTGAAGGTGCATTGGAGGTGAAAAGTGTAGGAGGATTGGAAGCAACAGGGGAAAGGGATAGTATGCTTAGAGAGGATGGATTCATGCTGTTTAAGAACTTGTGTAAATTGTCAATGAAGTTTTCTTCGCAGGAGCATTCTGATGATGAGATTCTTCTTAGGGGGAAGATCCTATCTTTGGAATTGTTGAAGGTGATCATGGATAATAGCGGTCCTGTTTGGCGCTCAAATGAGAGGTAAGTTCCTGAATTTTTTCTATTAGTTACTGTTGAGCAATCAAGTTTAATGCTATTGCTGCTTAAATTATTGACTTAGGTAGCTTTTTTCCCCTACTTTTATCGTACTCGGTTCAATAGCTTATGTAGAATATAATGATAAAGTAAGTACATTTGGTTGAGAAAACTGAGTTGGTCAATTTATGGGATCACTTTACTATAATCTTGTTGTGGTTGGCCAACTTTTACAGCATTGAAATGGTGTGAAATAAGTGTCTAGGTGTAAACTTCAAAGCTGTGATAAACAATGAGATCGTTTTGAGTAAACCTGGTAGTGTGTTTTGTAGTTGTGTTTGCGTTTAGTTATCTATACTTATGAGGTGTAGAGATTAGGTTGATCCTTTTACACTTGGCCAACCTTACTCATCCTTTAGGACATTAAGTCAATTGTCAAAACAATAAAACCAAATACAAAGGTAGGGATGATATTCCAATGTTGACCACGAAGTTCGCATTTCATTTTACCGCTCGTGTGTAATGGTTGATAATGGCATCATCATGTTGACCTAAGTTTTAAAAACCATTCCCGATTACTTTTTGGATCACATGGAATATTACACTCCCTCTAAAGGGCTTTGACGATGCATATATTATATCCCTGGCTCAACCAGCGGAGGGAGAGATTAATTTCAAGTCAAACTATTCTGTAAGGCTTTCTGCAAATAGGTATGCCCCATATGCGTGATGTATGTGTGTTTGACTTGTACCTCGACACCAGATTTCGCTTTTGCCAATTGGCACCTCTCGCTATCTTAGATTAAGCGTTTAATAGTCAAATTGGGGATACCCATCGATTTTGCTAAACCGACCTCCTTCTGAGGGCAAGAGTTTCTCTAAATAAATTAATCTTACCAAATGATTCAGAAGTTTTTAGGTGGTTTGATTCATAAAATATATTTGTGGATAAATCTAGGCTAAAACTTTTGAGTACAGAGATTTTGTGATTTGGGTTTCATGGTTTTGTTATTATAGAAGATTTTCAATCATTATGTTTTTCTTTGGGAGATGCAGTACTTGCTTTTGGATATTGATCCATTACAAAAAAAACAGCTCTTTTATGAGCCATAGAATTCCTAACACTTCCATATTGGAGTTAAGTACACAACTGGGTACTCAACTTTGCCTTTTGTTTCAGTTTGGGTACTGAACTTTAGTTTGGGTACTCAAAATTGACAGACGTTAGTTAGGTATTGAACTTTGATAACTTACCGTCATCAACACACAAAAAAAAGGAAAAATATGACATGGCATCAGTTTTTAAGTTTTTGACAAACTGTTTGACTTTTTTCTCTCTCCTCTAATTCCTCTCCCCTCTATTCTCTCCCCTGCTTCAACTCCTCTGATCATTCACTCACCCCAACCTCCGTCCTCCCTGCCGGCCACCGCACATTCCTTCCTGCCGACCGCCACAAAGCACACGAAACGATATAAAAATATTGTAAAGATTGGTAGGTGGGAAGCCTCAACATCAACTGATTGAAACCAATTGCAATTCAAAGACTTCAAACCTCAACATTAATTTTTCATTTTTCATTTCCCCATTTTCATTATTATCATAAATATACAAAACTAAAACTAAAAATTATTCTTTCCATATCCTCTGTTTATAATAAACGAATATTAACAATTGTATAATCAGAATTTATTTTCATAATTATAACAAACTAAAAACTACAAACTTATTCTTCTCATGAGTCATGGTTCCTTGCTTATAATAAATGAAAATCTCAAAGATTAATAAAAATTAATATAATAGAACTCATGAAATTAAACCAAAGAGAGAAAGGATTTTTTTTTAAAAATACCGGAGCACTCTGGCGCCGGCGACGGCAGCACGAGCAACCACCAGCCATGACGCTCGAACCACGACGGCGCTCGAACAACGCAACCAACCACGACGCCGGGAAACGGTGTGAACCGCCGGTGAAGGAGGGGAGTCAGGACGCGTGACTGAGGCAGAGGTTTGAGGAGAACCCACAAAAATTCATCAACCCAACAAACTCAAACCCACAAAACAGAACAATAGAAAGTAGAAACCCACAAAAATTCATCAACCCAACAAAGTTTCTCCACAATTTTCAATCAAATTTCTCAACTGGGTCAATCAAAAATCGGATTTTTGGATAAGGGTTTGATGCAAAAGAGGGAATTTTAAACCAATTCGAATCTGGGCACTAGCTTAAATGTCAATTTATTATCCAAAGTGATGAAAAAAAAAGAGGAACAAATTAAACCCCAAAAGAGAAAGAAAAATCGAATTTTCAAAGAGGAGAGGAGAGAGAAACTGAAATTGATGAACATGATGAAGATGAAGACACTGATAAGGTGGAAGTGGAGGAGAGAGAATTGGAACCATAGGAGTTGAAGCAGGGGAAGAGAGAGAATAGAGGGGAGAGGAATTAGAGGAGAGAAAAAAAAGTTTGCCATGTCACCTTTTTCCTTCCTTTTTCTGCTGATAACGGTAAGTTATCAAAGTTCAGTACCAAAACTAACGTCCGTTGGTTTTGAGTACCCAAATTGGAACTTTTTAAAGTTCAGTACCCAAACTGAAACAAAAGGCAAAGTTGAGTACCCAGTTGTGTACTTAACTCTCCATATTGTTGATTTGTTGTAGAGTGGAAGAAGTTTTTGTGGAAGAAATTTTGTCTAAGGCATATTTATGGGCAATCGAGGGGCTTGGGCTTCCCTTGCTTTTCAAATGAAATAAAATTGTCCCTATAATTCGCTGCTGATAGACCTCAACCACCTTATACGCATATTATGACAAATGCTTCAAAGGGTACTAGATAAACAACTATCCAGTGTAAACGAGATTTTAATTTCAGACAAATAATAGAATTTGAAAGTCTTAAGATATATGGTCGAAGTATAATTCTTCAAGAATTCTATGGATCCTTATCTGGAGCTTAGAGCATCTTAAAGGAGGACGTGGCACAAATCTGAGATAATAGGCTAGTCACTGTCCATGCTTTCTTATTTTTTCTTTTATATGGTGGAAATAATTGTGAGAGTCCTATTGGTTGTGAGATTTGACTATATTACACATTTACACCTAGCATTATGATTTTTAGTTAGATTGTTTTGAACTAGAAAGTGGTTAAAGGATTCCAATTAAGAAATAATGACTTCAACTACTCCCTTTATCCTATAATGAACTTCCATTTGAGTTGGGCATGGTTATCTGGAATACTTTAAGAGAAAGTGTTGGGAAGGAGAGAAAAGGTCAAAGATAAAAGGAAAAGTGAAGTTTATTTTGGGGCATCCTAAGATAGTATGTGTGAAGCTCATATATAGGATTATAAAGCAAGCATTGCATGTAATTTATGAAATGGTTTAGTGGTTTAGGTTTCTAAGTTTAGAAATTTGAAGTTGCAACCATGGACATAATAGGTAAAAGTTGAGGACCTTAGAAAGATGGAAGATGGAACATATACAAAAGTAAATCTTGATAATGTTGAATATAATTTCTGTTTGTAATTGCAGTAGCTGCACCTCCAAGTAATATGGTATGTAATTTAGCTGAATGGGTGAGAGAAAAGGGAATGTCCACACGGTCCTCTGCCCTCCCCTTTTGGCGTTTGTGGGGTGTGGGAGGAGAAGTGGAGGAGGGAATAAAGGAATCCTGATCTTGGGGAAGAACAAATCTCAAAGTTAAGCTCTATATCGATTATCGACTCTCAATCTCCTAGGTTGTGCCCTTCTCTTTGGGACATTATAATACTCGTGTACAAACAGCCGTGAAGCTTCTTATTTAGTTGACCTTTTTCTTTTGCGTTTGCTATGTGTTTTTTAATAATACAGATTGTAACCAACTTTTGGAGCTTCTGTTTAACAATACTGAAGTTAGCCGTGCTCTTTGTTGCAGCTTTCTGAATGTTATCAAACAGTTCCTCTGCTTGTCGTTGTTGAAGAACAGTGCATTGTCAGTGATGACCATCTTCCAGCTTCTGTGTTCTATATTTATGAGCTTGTTATCTAAATTCAGATCAGGGCTAAAAGCTGAGATTGGAATCTTCTTTCCAATGCTTATCCTTCGCGTTCTAGAGAACATACTTCAGCCTCGTTTTATACAAAAAATGACTGTCCTCAACCTGCTCGAGAAAATTTCTCAGGATCCACAGCTAATCATCGATATATTTGTCAACTATGACTGTGATCTTGATTCTCCAAACATTTATGAGAGGTACTTCTGATGTCTGATTCTTCACTTTCGCTTCAAATAGAAAGATTCTTGTTATTTGCTTGCATAATAGTGCTATCAGTTCTATTTTTTCGCCGCAGCTCTTTTGTGTATCTCTTTTCTGCACTGTTAATGTATTCGCCAGTACATTGTCATTTTATGTCAATAAAATTTGTGTTGATTAGGAGTTTTTACATGTATCTAATCCTTATTTACTGATTCTTGTATAAATTATGCTGTGTAGAATATTAAACCTGGTATAGGTTGTGGGATGCGATATGTGGAGTGTCAAAACCTGAAGCATTTTGGACTTTTGCACTGTGGTTAACACTTAGCTCGTATCTTGGCTCAGTTATACAAATTAGAAAGTTATAGCTGTTCAAAATATACTTGCTGAATGAATTGTACACTATGGTGGATCTTAAGTACATTTTTTGGAGCGCATTTAATGTGATGATGGCACTTAAGCTGGCATAATGATGAAGCATTATATCTTTTGCTTTTATTTTCCCTCTCATTTTATAAGTAAATGAGACTTGTGGCATTTCTGTGACGAAGTTGTGTAGTTTTGAGTTTTATGATATTCAATTAGTGTTGGCTAAGAGTTGTAACTTGTAACTGACCCAGTAAGTGTCTTTACTAATAATCCTATTACTAAAGATAAAACTTGGTAAATCACTTCAGATAAATGTCCTCTGCTTAGTCTTTGCTATATATTAGGATTTAGGACCCTTTCGTCACATCTGAATCGTCCTACTGTATGTGAGAGCTTCATCCAAGACCTTTGGTCTACGGTTGGTTTGAGCAGAAGTCGCCATGGTCATAGTCAAAGGGTTAGACTCTTAAGTTTAAATTGAGTTGTATACTGTTCGAAAATGGTTAGAAAGTTCACTTCAATAGTTTATTGGTGGACTCTACTGTTACTGATTTGTTCTTCAACATTGATGAGTGAAAAATGAAGGACGCTTATTCATGTTGGACCAACTAAGGAGAAGCTAGTATAATGTCGAACATGTCTGCACCATTGACTCCTGTATAACTCCTTCCCATCTTGCCAATACTTGCCCGTTTGATGGTTCTCTGTAATCTGACAGTTTCCAAATCTATTTGAGCTCTCATAATTCCATCAGATATTTGCAGGACGGTTAATGGCCTCTTGAAGACTGCTCTTGGCCCGCCACCTGGCTCTGCTACAAATTTGCCTCCGGTTAAGGATCTTACTTTTCGGGTTGAATCAGTGAAGTGCCTAGTTAGAATTGTCAAGTCAATGGGAACTTGGATGGACCAGCAATCGAAGATAGAGGAATCTTCCTTGTCAACTAGATCCTCTGTGGTGTCTGGTTCAGTAGACATACAGTCTGTCTTGAATGGAGAGGAGGGGATGACTGCAGAGTATGAATTGCACCCAGAATCCAGTCCTGAGTTGTCAGATGCTGCTACACTTGAGCAACGTCGAGCTTATAAACTTGAAATTCAGGTCTAATCTTTTAATATATCAAACTGAAATGGTCATCAACCTTCTTGTACTATAACACATGTTGAATCTAGGATGTTTGCTATAATTGGATTAGGGGAGGTGTGAATACTTGTCTATCTTAGCATCCCATATGTCCAAAGAAGCTGATATGTACTTTGTCTAACTCCAGCCGAGCAGTTTCCAGCTAGCTATGCTGATTGCTTCTCAATTAAGGTCATGTCGTTTTGGACTTTTAGTATATTACTTCATTATCTGCAGAGCGGAGCCCAGACTTGTGAAGAAGTTTCAGAGAAGGTTAAAAGGAGGGAATCTATAATAAAGATTAATTAGAGAGAATAGGCAATGTTACCTTTTTACAAGGTTGAAGGGAGGGTTTCTAATTAATGATCAATTGGGGAGATTAGGCCTTGTCAATTTCACCCTTTGTGTATGTCAGTGCCTCGGTGCTTTGGTGGTTGAAGGTGCGAAGTTGAAGTATATTAATCTGCCTGCACGTGTTGCAGCTGAATTCCTATCAAGCTGTTATTTTATGCTGATACGGTTTGCTAAATGCATTCGCTATGTGCCTCACCACTGTCAATGCATCATAGAGTGTGTTGTCCTTCGCTTATGCATTTCTAATTGTGTCCTGTTGGTCATAATGTGTGGCTGCCGTCCAAAAACATCAGACTTGTTTGTTTTCCCTATGCTTTTCAAGCATTGTTCGACGTATAATTTTCCTTTTAAAATGTTGTTTGACATCTATAGTTCTCACTAGTTTACTGATAACTCTTTTTTTTGCTATGTGCAGAAAGGTATCGCATTGTTTAACAGGAAACCTTCCAAAGGTGTTGAATTTTTAATTAACACCAAAAAAGTTGGTGGTTCTCCTGAAGAAGTGGCCTCTTTTCTGAAGAACACTGCTGGCTTGAATCCGACTGTCATTGGTGACTACTTGGGAGAACGAGAAGATTTTCCATTAAAAGTCATGCATGCTTATGTAGATTCATTCAATTTTGAAAATTTGGATTTTGGTGAATCTATTCGATATTTCCTGCGGGGTTTCAGATTACCTGGAGAGGCTCAAAAGATAGATCGGATTATGGAAAAGTTCGCTGAGCGCTATTGTAAATGCAATCCTAATTCCTTTAAAAGTGCAGATACAGCTTATGTCCTTGCTTATTCTGTCATAATGCTCAACACAGATGCTCATAACAGCATGGTAAAGGATAAGGTGAGCTTTAGGATTGAAATATGTGTTTATTTGATTAACTGGAGGATGATCTGCAATTACTCTATCTATGGCTTTTGGTGGGAACTTTGTGATTTTCTGTTGTCCTATTTGGTTCTTCCTTATCTGAATCTGGCAACTCTAGGTGGGGGGGGGGTTGGTTTTCTTCTATGTCACAATCGTCCAAGTGGATGATTTCTGTATGTACTTGTGATCTAGAATTAAAGCTTTTTTTCCTTAAATGATCTTCTGCAGATGACCAAGGCTGATTTTATTCGGAACAATCGAGGAATCGATGATGGCAAGGACTTACCTGAAGAGTATCTAGGTGCTCTCTATGATCATATTGTGAAAAATGAAATTAAAATGAAGGCTGAAAATTCACAACCACAGAGCAAGCAAGTTAATGGATTCAACAGGTTATTGGGCTTGGATGGTATACTGAACTTAGTCATGGGGAAGCAGCCAGAAGAAAAACCTTTGAGCGCAAATGATCTTCTTATCAAGAACATCCAAGAGCAGTTTAAGGCAAAGTCTGGAAAATCAGAGTAAGCCCCATGCTATAAAGCTTTTTCTGAGTTGATAAGATGCCAACGAAGGAGCCTATCGCACATAATGCAATCTATTTTTATAACATTGTAATCTATTTTCCGTATGACTTCCGTTTTATCATGTGTGATCGTGTTGATTCATTTCAATGTGTACTTTCAGCATATCAACTTTTGTTTATAGTTTTCACCAATACATAATTAAAGATATCAATGGTCATAAGTGTGCATTGGAGACCGTGGAAAAGCATGTGGTGCACTTATCTGGAAACATAGGAAGTATGGAATTGTCATGAGTAATTTAAAAATGTGTCAACCTTGAAAACTTAACGCATAATATATTGTGCTCAAATGTTGCCAAAAATTGATATTGACTTTAATCCAGCATTTAAGTATTCTTGATTGTTTAATGTAGTTCGAGATTATGAGAATCTGGGAAAGAATGTATCATGTGTCTGTAGTCTTCTTACTAATGTAATCACTCACAAATCGGTAATTCTAAATGTGTTATTTCATACTTGTTTAATGATTGTTTCGTACTTCCATTAGATGTTTACTTTCTCTGTCCCTAATTATTTATTGTAGTAAATTGCACCTTGTATATAGTTGAACATATGCTGGTGTAATACTATAGGAAACATGTTAGGTATACCTTTGGGGAAAAAAACTTTATAAGAAGATATGCTTGTTTTTATAATATACTGGCCGAAGTTTGGCATTGGAGATTGTTGATTTCAAAACTTTTCATATCATTAGGGACAGAGGTAGTGCGACTTTTGATGCAGTTCTATTGCTCTTAATCATTTTCAGAAAATTACTAGGATTATCTCTTTAAAAGTGAGTTTGCAGTTCTATTGTGCATGTTATTCATCTTGATTCATTATGAGAAAAGAAGTCAGTGTTGATAGTCACTGCTTTGTTGCAGGTCTGTTTTTTATGCAGTTACAGATGTTTCGATATTGAAGTTTATGGTGGAAGTTTGTTGGGGTCCTATGTTGGCTGCATTTAGTATGACACTCGACCAGAGCGATGACAAGTTAGCTACTTCAGAATGTTTGCAAGGCTTCCGTTATGCTGTACATGTAACAGCAGTGCTTAGTATGCAGACCCAAAGAGATGCTTTTGTGACCTCTTTGGCCAAATTCACTTATCTTCACTGCGCAGCAGATATGAAGCAAAAGAACGTTGATGCTATGAAGGTAAGGCAATATTTATGTTATCATTTAGAAAGTGACTTCTCAAATTTAATGTCAAAAGCTGGTTAGCTAGCAGGTGCTTTTTATGTGTATTGACAAAATGTATTCAGAAGCACAAATAAGAATACATTGCATATGCAATTATGCATCTAGTATTGTGAAGATTGTTGGCTGTTCAGTCACAGTGCCTAAGTTGTCAAACAAGTTGTAACCTTAAAGCAACTATGTGTTGCATATGAAGTTGTCAGGACCATATCTGAAACTGGATGCAAACTTATGATCCATATTAGTTGGTACCTTTGCTCTCAATTATTCTAGTAACACCAAGAATCAGTCTTGACGCAACGTTGTTGAAATGGAATTGATTTTCTGAGCACTCTTATGATAGATGTCAGCTTTGTTCTTGGTACAAAAAAGGTATTGAAAGTATTACCTACCATTTTCTTCTGATGACTTTGATACTTTTTTTCGCAGACGATTATGTTGATAGCTATTGAAGATGGAAATTATCTTCAAGAAGCATGGGAGCACATCTTAACATGTTTGTCTAGATTTGAACATTTGCAACTTCTGGGAGAAGGTGTTCCTCCTGATGCGTCGTTCTTGAGTATGTCTAATGCTGAACCTGAACAGAAATCACTTAAGGCCAGCGACTTAGCTTCTCTAAAGAAAAAAGGAGCTCTTCAGAATCCGGCTGTGGCGGCTGTTGTACGAGGTGGATCCTATGACAGCAGCGCACTTGGTGTTAGCTCCCCCAAAATGGTTACCCCAGAACAAGCCAATCACTTCATATCAAATTTGCACTTGCTCGATCAAATTGGGAGCTATGAGTTAAACCACATATTTGCGCATAGTCAAAGGTTGAACAGTGAGGCTATAGTGTCCTTTGTGAGAGCTCTTTCTAAAGTTTCAATGGCAGAGTTGCAGTCTCCAACTGATCCACGTGTGTTCAGCCTCACAAAGATTGTTGAAATTGCGTAAGTCTATATGTTCCTTGAGACCTCCATTGCTGAGTTCTTCTTTTGGGTAGAAGTTTGCTGGTTTTTTATTTGTGAATGACTTGCCTTGGAGGCTCTATGTATTTAATGAAATTTCTAATAGAACAATGGAACACATATTGAGACCTCCATCGCGGAGTCTTCTTTTGGATAGAAGTTTGCTGCTTTTCTTTTTGTGGATGACTTGCCTTGGAAGGCTCTGCATGTCTAATGAGATTTCTAATAGAACAATGGACACTTTTTATACTTGTTTTTGTCCTCATGTTTTGTGAACGATAGGAGCATAAACAACCCTAGCCCTGTCATATGGTCGATTCACCTGTCACCATTAATGTACGAGCAGTTAAACATGAGTAATTATCTGGAGCAACTTATAAAAATGGGTTATTTTTTGCAGGCACTATAATATGAATCGCATCAGACTAGTCTGGTCTCGCATCTGGAATGTTCTTTCAGATTTCTTTGTGTCTGTTGGCCTATCAGAAAACCTCTCGGTGGCAATTTTTGTCATGGATTCATTGCGGCAGCTTGCTATGAAGTTTCTTGAGCGCGAGGAGTTGGCAAATTACAATTTCCAGAATGAATTCTTGAGGCCCTTTGTCATTGTAATGCAAAAGAGTAGCTCTGCTGAAATTAGAGAACTAATAGTCCGCTGCATTTCTCAGATGGTCCTTAGCCGTGTCAGTAATGTGAAGTCTGGATGGAAAAGTGTATTTATGGTAATTTACTGGCTAATTTCATTTGTTATCTTTTTCTGATATGTTGGTTACAAGGCTGACTTGCAACAACATTCAGATTCTGTATGCATTCGATTATATAGTAAAATCCCATCTCATAGCCTGCGCCCCTGAAAACAAAACAAAATAAAATAAGATGATAAGAGTGAGATGTAAATATGAGCATTTTGTTTTGGGTATACCATCTAGGATAAATAGTTGATTGGCAGAGTAAGAGCTATTGTGCAGTTGAAAACTGCCATTTAAAGGTGGTAGGGTTCTGATGGTGATGAGGTGTGCCCATGATGAAGTTTGATGTTATTGTTTCATCCATGGAGCTTTCTCTTTGTACATTCTTTGCAATTGCTGGTTTCTTCGTATATCCTAGTTCATTTACTGAAATGTGATATGCTTGGTAATGGTGAATCTATAAATAATTTTGTAAAAACTGTCTCATGTCAATAATGTCCATGGTAATGGCGATTCATTCCAAAATACCTCTTTTTCTTCATAGATTTCCATTACCACTTTATATTTGATATTGAGTGATAAAGGAAATTATGAAGATTAACACATTTTTGGAGATGAAATCCATTATCATCTGCATTGACACCAGACTTTCTTCACAAAAACTACCGTGTAAATTCATTACCAATATTTTGTATCAACTACCAAACGGGTCGTAAGTTCAATAGAATTGTGAGTAAACAAACTAGAAGACAGACTCATCTGAATGTGCATGGAATCAGAATAAAGCAAGACATGTACTGTATTAATATCATTTTAGCTAATTGATTTATAAGCTTATCTTAATGTTATACATGTTTTTTCCTCAAACAAAAAAAATGTTATACATGTTTGTTCTGGCACAGGACTATTAACATATATTCCTGTACGTTCTTTGCCTGTTCATTGGTAGTGCAATTATGTAATTCGGTCCTCCCATGTCTCTTGCTGTCAATTTGGCTATGAGTTGAAGGTTTACTTCATAATTCATTTTGTAGTTAGATTTTCGGAAAGAGTGTGTCTATTGAGTTGACCATGTTTGAGGTATAGCTGTGATCTTCTTGACCCCCCAGATCCTACATCGTGAGGTCCATGCTGGGGGGAGGTTGGTACTTCTTATTGCATACTGGTTGACATTGGTGATCCTTGTTGTTCTTGTTGTATAATATCTATCTGTTTGTTGCTTAATGTTTTTCTTTTCTCAGGTTTTTACAACAGCTGCTGCTGATGAACAGAAGAGTATAGTGTTGTTGGCCTTTGAGACTATGGAAAAGATTGTACGTGAATATTTCCCTTACATAACTGAGACTGAGTCTACAACTTTCACAGATTGCGTTAGATGTCTCATAACCTTCACAAACAGCAAATTTAATAGTGATGTCAGCTTCAATGCCATTGCATTTCTCCGATTTTGTGCTCTTAAGCTTGCAGAGGGGGGATTGTTTTGCAATGAGGATAGCCAAGATGCCAATTTATATGATTTAAGTGGCAGTGGGGAGGCTTCCGATAGACAAACTTTTACTGGCAAAGATGAAAATATCTCCTTCTGGATGCCTTTGCTTACAGGTAAATGCTCCTGTTTACCTTTTGAACATAGTTTGTGATGGCTTCTTAGGTTTTGGTCTTTTGGACATGTACCTTAAGTTGCCTGCACAAAGTTTCAACATGCTTCGTACATAGTCTCCAATCCAAAAAAAATTGTTTATCTTTGGAACCACATTTGTTTTCCTGATTGCATGTTACTAGATTTTCAAAGTTTGTTGGCTATAGTAGCATCTGGTGACATTATGACAAGCTATTAGCAGAGACTCAATGGGATTTAGACTTGTAACGGGAAGTTTGTTTCTATTTTTTACATGTTTCGTTCCTTTTAAGGTTTTCCTGGAAGTACATTTGTTTTCCTCAAGCATCATTTATAGATGTACCAAGTCAGCATGTGTTGACATTGTGACAAGCTATTTGCTGAAAATGTTCCAAGTTTGATGTATCTTTAATTACCAATTGTTCTCTGTTTCTGCTGTGCAACTCTAGGGTTATCAAGGTTGACATCTGATCCAAGATCAGCCATCAGAAAGAGCTCGGTTGAAGTGTTATTTAACATCCTCATGGATCATGGCAGCCTCTTTTCTCGGCCGTTTTGGAATGCTATTTTCAAATTTGTTGTTTTCCCTATACTCAGCAATAGGGCTGACAAGGATGAAAATGAGGTGAATGATGACCAATCACCTCAAACTTCTAAAGAGTCGTCCTCTCAGGGAAGGTCCTTCGACTCTGAAACATCTTCATTGGCAGCAGAACGCCTTGTTGATGTTTTTGTTACATTCTTCAGTGTCGTGAGGTCTCAACTACCAAATGCTGTTACTGTATTGGCTGTTTTCATCAAGAGTCCAGGTCCTGCTTCTGCTAAAACTGGGATAGCTGCTTTGGTACGTTTAACGAGTGAATTGGGTTCCAGGCTTTCTGAAGATGATTGGAGAGGTATGTTAATGGCTATCAAAGATGCTGCTGCTTCAACTCTTCCAGGTTTTTTGAGGGTCTTGAGAACTATGGATAACATTGATATTCCTGATGCCATGCAATCCTATCATGGTCTTGATGACAATGAAATATCGAACAACGATTTGGAGGATGACTCATTGCAAACTGCTGCATATCTGGTCTCAAGAATTAAAAGTCATATTGCAGTTCAGTTGGTCATCTTACAGGTTTGCTTTACTCTCTCACTTTTTGACCTCGTTTACCTTTTTCCTTTAGGGATGACAACAGCTGTTTCATCAACAATAAAACTGTCCAGTGCATATTGCCAATAACTAGGAGTACATGGGGTGGTTTAAATGGTTGTGGGCCTTGTGGCCTTCCTGTTAGGGTAAAGTTTTGCATAGTGAGCATAATATAATTTTGATTTGTGTGTTGAAGGAATGAGGTTCTACTGTATGCTTTCTCAGGGAATTTCATGTTCATAGCAGCCCGTTAGGCATTGACGTAGTTCTAGGGGAATGGTGGTTTTACCTTGGATCTCCTGCCCTTGACGTTTTCTTCTGTTCCTTATTTAATTTATTCCATGGGATTAACAAAGAATAAAGCGGAAGGAAAATGCTCTATCGAATTGTTCTTGAAATTTGCATTGTCTGTTGGATTTGTGGCTTATTGTGAGAGTGAGATGTGTCATGGGTTGCCAAATAGTCATTTAAATTGGAAGTTCATTTTATGTTGAGAGCTTGATATTGCAATTCACTGATTTTCTCTCCTATCACAGCTTGTGACTGATCTTTACAAGACACACCATGATGGTCTCTCAACAGCTAACCTCAAGATCCTTGTCGAACTTTTTTCAATGATTTCATCTCATGCTAATCAATTAAGCCATGAAGGTATCATACTGAAGAAACTTCAGACAGTGTGCAACATGATAGAGCTCTCTGAGCCTCCTGTGGTTCATTTTGAAAACGAGTCTTACCAAAGCTATCTAAACTTCCTTAATGACTTGCTCTTGGAACGACCAACTGCTTCAGAAGATATCGACTTGGAAGCAGAGGTTGTATCCGTTTGTGAGAAAATATTAGTGATGTATGTGAAGTGCGCTGGGACTCACTCCAGCAAGCCAAAACCTCCAGATGAGCCTGAGGCACATTGGATCCTTCCATTGCTTTCAGCGAAAAAGGAAGAACTTGCCGCACGAAGTACTTTGCTCTTATCAGCATTACAAACGTTGAGTCGCTTGGAGAAAGACTCGTTTAAAAGGTACATTTCACGTCTATTCCCCTTGTTGGTTGATCTTGTGCGAAGTGAACACAGCTCAATAGAAGTATTACCAGTTTTGAGTCATATGTTTCAAACCTGTATAGGCCCAATAATTGTTGAATCATAAATTCTTTTGGTATAAATATGAGTGGTCAGCCCCTGCCCCCCAGGTTCACCGTTTGGGACCTCTTTGACTGGCTTTCTTTTTGACAGCCTCAAGGTCATTGATACCAAAATTTTGTACTTAAATAGATAGTAGAATGTGTTACAGATGTAAAAGCGAAAATTCATCAGTGAATTATAGTGGAAATTTATCCATTAATTTGTGATTGTTTGTAGATCTCAATAATTGTCTCAAACTGTCCCTGCAATGTAGTTTGGAAATCCCTTTTTCGGTTTCGATAGGTTCTTTCACTGGCAAAGTTTCAATTGCTTGAATGCTGGGGCTGGATATATCATATATGCAGAGAATTTCAGTTAAGATTAATTTTCATTCTAAATTGAACTCTTGACGAGCCATCAAAAACCAGTTGTAAGATAATGGCTTCATCGAAAACATGGGCTTCCATCGCTGGCAACTATCACAACTATATGCCATTTTGCGCACTTAACTTCCTAATGCCGAGTTGCTTTTAAACAAAGTTTGACAGCTCAAAACTCACATGGAATAGTCAGCCTTTGAATTTATGTTATGTGTTATTTTGAGCAAGTGCTTACTCGTATTTGTGTGGCCCTTCATAGCGGTTGAAACCACTTGGCTTTGAATTATAACAATAGTCCAAATGACTACCATAATCCATTTTAAAGAAGTTGAGTATGAGTTTCTCTTTGATTAATGACATTGATATATATTTGTCTGTCTCGTTCCACTTAGATTAAATTTATAGTCAATTTAGAAATTGGATGATGATTACTGAATACTGATTACGTGGAGCCGTGGAGATAGACGCTCGTTACACATGTTGAAGATGTTAGCAACTTTACTAGGTTCCGTTTAGAAATAGTTGCACCATTTTATGTTTTCACACTTGTTAATACATGATTTCAAACATTGATATCTTAATTATCAATAAGTACAAATTATAAAAAGTTGATATTAAAAACATATGTTCTGAGACGAATCTAACAAGATATCATATGATTATGTTTTTCCAAATATATAAATACCAAAGACAATCAGAGTATAAGATGTGAATAATAATCACTACACAAATTGTGCAATTATTTCTAAACGGAGGAAGTATACTTCTACACAAATTGTGCAATTATTTTTTAACGGTTTACTTATTCAAGACAGGTCTTTATTTCAGAATTATAACAATTTCTGACAAGTTCATATAAGGCCAATCTATTTTGGCTGAATTGTACCCTTTTTTTTTCTTGTCTGGCCAATCTCCTAAAAGGATTACATTTTCAGGAAAAAAAATTCATCATGTAACATCTTAAAAATGGATTTACAATTTCATTGTTCTCATGTGAACTTTATTATGTATACAGTATATATAGTTCCTCCATTCTTTTTAATGTATTACCTTTACGTTGCTGCATTGGATACAAGTTTTAAGGAGAGGAGAGAGAGAGAGAAAAGTGAGGGACTGTTAAATTAGGTTTAATTTCTGTCATCCTTCTCATTCATCAATAGAATATATTTATACATCTTAAGTAGAGAGTCCTACTTCATCACTAATTAGGAATAACAATCCTATTCCTAATACATAGCCTAAATAGAGTCCTAACACCCTCCTCAAGTTGGAGCGTGCAAATCACGAACGCCCAACTTGGACAACAAAAATTCAAATTGAGTCCTACCAAGTGCTTTTGTAAAAATATCTGCCAACTGAAACTTAGTAGGAACATATGAGGGACTCATTAGACTATCAGTCACTGCATCTCGAACAAAATGACAATCTGCCTCAATATGCTTAGTACGTTCGTGAAAGACAGGACTCCTAGCAATATATAATGCAGATTGACTATCACAATATAATCTCATTACTGCAGGATGCTGAACTCCAAGATTACCTAGAAGCTGCTTTAACCATTTTAATTCACACAATACACTAGTAGAATAATTGCTTATTGCTGCGGTAGTATTGCTGCGGTTTTACCCATACGCAGAAATATATCACGTAGAAAGAAAAAGTAAAATATAAAATAAACATATTGCTGTGGTTTCGAGCAAAAATCGCAGCAATATGGTTTCAACAGAAAATTTTTGAAAAAAAGTTGACTTTTTGACCAGATATATTGCTGCGGTTTGTGGCAAAAACCGCAGCAATATATTAAAATATTATTATTTTAATATATTGCTGCGGTTTTTGCCACAAACCGCAGCAATATGTCTGCGCCATATATTAAAATATTATTTTTTTATATTAAAATTTGAACCTATTGCTGCGGTTTTTAGTAAAAACCGCAGCAATAGGCTATTTTAAGAAAAAAAAAATGTGCGGCCCAATTAGGGTTTTGTTCCTCTTTCCTTTTAACAACTCATCAGCCGTTTTCCTTCGCTCGCCGTTCCCACACAACTCATTCCCACTGGTTCCCCTCTCTCTTCTTCACGCTTCCTCTGTTTCCTTCTTCTTCAAGTCTTTCTCTCTACTCAACTCAACAGCCACACGAAGCCACCAATCTCCAGCACATTGAACGGTCGGCGCCGCTCCTCGCTCAACCAAACGAAGCCCGACGTGACGTCCCAAACGAAACCCGTCGCTTGACCACTCGAAGCCGCCAATCTCCAGCGTCATTAATAGCGGTTGATTACCTTCGATTTTTCAGCAAATTTTGTTTTAATTTCGAGTTATAATTTCATATATATAATTTCTACTTATTACATGTATTGTGGTGGTTGTTGATTAATTTGGAGATTTGGATTCATTGTATATTTGTATTATTACTTGTTCGTTTGTTGATTTCGAGTTATGCTATTCTTATTTTCCCCTCCTTGTTCTTCACGAAAGTTGATACATGTTGGCTTTATTTTTATTTCTCGGTTGGGGTTTAGGTTCTCTGGTTTTGGATTGTACAGTGAACGGCGAAGTAAAGGGCGTGTAGGGGTGGCGGTGGTAGCGACTGTGTGCGAAGAGGAGAGAAAGTGAAGCGACGTGACGGGGGTGCCGAGGTGAGGGGGTGTCGAGGCGAGCAGCGAGAGGGAGGGGGAAGAGGGGTGGCTGCTGGGCGGCGTTTGGTGGTGGTGCAGTTGGAGTTCTCCGGTGGTGGTCGAAAGGTGGGGCTGTGGTGGTTGTATGGTGGATGTAGTGGAGGCTGAAAAAAAAACAAAGGATTAGAATTGAAATTTTAACTCATTTTGTTTCGAATTAATTCTGAATTTTGTTGTTGATTTGTGATGAAAATTTCTTTTTTCAATTTAATTTTTTTGTTAATTTTGTAGATCTAATTGAATATGTATTTTAGGTGTATGGTAAATTAAATTAATTTGTATATATATTTTTTTAGATCTTATATATGTGTATTTTTTTATTTCAACATAAAACTTATAAAGTCAAATGTATAATGTTGTTGTTATGTAATTTGTCAATTAATTTGACGCTTAAATGAATTCCAATAAATTTGGTTGTGGTTTTGAAAATGATGTGTGGGTATAGATGTGTAGGACTAATATATGACATTATAAATGTATAATTTTTTTTTTTATAAAAAAAGCAACCTATTGCTGCTGTTGTTGGTAAAAACAGCAGCAATAGGTGAGTCTATTGCTACTGTTTTTACCAACAACAGCAGCAATAGGTTACTTTTCAATTATTTTTTTTGTTATTGACATTATCTATTGTTGCGGTTTTGGGTAAGAACCGCAGCAATAGGTGTAACATATTGTTGCGGTTTTTGGCAGAACCGCAAAGAATAGACTCACCTATTGCTTTGCGGTTAAAAACCGCAAAGAATAGATTAATTACCTATTTGCGCGCTTCTTAATTGTTGCGGCTAAAACCGCCGCAATAGGTCACTTAATGACCGCAGCAATAAACAATTATTCTACTAGTGATAGCAGCCATATAACGATATTCTGTCTCTGCAGACGATCGAGACACTGTAGGCTGCTTCTTAGTCTTCCAGGAGACAGGAGAATATCCCAATAATACAAACCATCTACTCAAAGACCTCCGAGTAATAGGACAACTAGCCCAATCGGAATCACAACATCCTTCAAGGTGGAGATCACTGTCAGAACGAAATAATATTCCCTGTCCTGGATTTTTCTTCAAATAGCGAACCACTCGCAGAGCGGCCTCCCAATGAACAACCTTAGGAGCCTGCATAAACTGTGACAAAATATGAACAGAATATGCCAAATCAGGTCTAGTAACAGCAAGATAAATCAATCTGCCCATCAATCTGCGATATTTCTCAGCATCATCAAACAAAGGACCATCAGCCAAAGCAAGCTGATGGTGCTGCTCCATAGGAAACTCGGCAGGCTTGGAACCCAATAATCCAGCCTCATATATGATATCCAAGGCATATTTACGTTGACTCATAAAAATTCCCTGTGGCCCCCCTGGAAATCTCAAGGCCTAGGAAATATTTCAAAGCACCTAAATCCTTCATTTTAAAACATTTGCCAAGATAAGATTTGAAGTTCAGTAAAGCATTCTGATCATTCCCTACAATAATCATATCATCAACGTAGATAAGAACGTTCAGCTGAATATGTTGCCTGATCAGAGTGAACAAGGAATAGTTAGAATAGGACTGCTTAAACCCATAAGCTTTCAGAGCAGTGGCCAATTTGGCAAACCAACACCTAGGTGCCTGCTTCAAACCATACAACGATTTTTCATCATGCATACCATATTAGTCTTTCCATCCTGGAACCCAGGAGGAATTTTCATATATACTTCTTCCTCCAAATCACCATGTAAAAAGGCATTATGGACATCCATCTGATGAATGTCCCACTTTTTCATAGCTGCAATAGCTAGGAAAGTGCGAACCGTTGTCATTTTTGCTACAGGGGCAAAAGTCTCATTATAATCAATTCCTTCTACCTGATGATGACCAAATATAACCAATCTGGCCTTCAAGCGCTGCAACTTTCCATGCTCATCATATTTCTCTGTATACACCCACTTACTCCCGAAGGCCTTCTTGCCGGGAGGAAGAGGTTGCAATTCCCAAGTGCCTTGATCCTCCAAAGCTTTTATCTCAGCTCCCATGGCTACACGCCACCCTTCATGCTTCATAGCTTCTTTAAATGACTTTGGAGGATTCCCTGCAGTTATAGCAGCTAGAAATCTGCGATGTTTATCAGAAAACTTTTCACAACAAACATAATGTGTAATGGGATAGGGAGTACCTGAGGACGTTGACGAAGAAGGTGTCTGAGCATATGTACTTTTCTTTTTCACTACAGTATGAGTCACATAATCCTGCAATTTTTAATTTGGGATTTTGTTGCGTCTGCCCCTTCCCAACACCTCAGCACCATCCCCTTGTCTCCCTCCTTGCATCTGCGCCCCACGAGGCTCATCCAGCGCCTCGCAAGACGCACCACCACCACCCGGCGCCCCATCATCCGGGGCCAGGCCAGGCAGGCCACGAGACTCACATGCCTCGCCATCCGCACGACCAGCGTCGACATCGAGCACAGGCCGAAGGCCAGCCGCACGACCAGCTCCCCCATACGCCCCATTCCCCCGTTGCACCAAGGCCCCCTTCAGCCATCACGGGAACCTCAACAAGGGGCATATGGAGTTCCTCCTCACAAAATTCCATGTCCACACTAGTAGGAGCAGCATTCGACATGTCAGACACACTAAAGGAAAATTTATGTTCAATAAACTTCACATCCCGGGAAACAAAATATTTCTTATTGTCTAAGTCATATAATTTCCATCCTTTTTGAGTGTTGGAATAACCAACAAAAACACACCGCCGACTCCTACTAGCAAACTTATCACCCCCATGATATAAGTTATATGCATAACACAAACAACCAAAAATTCTGATATCTGTCATCTTAGGGGGTTTGCCAAACAAACATTCATAGGGAGTTTTATAATTCAAAACAACCGAGGGAGTTCTATTAATTAGATGACAAGCTGCCTGAACACAATCCCCCCAAAATCTCAAAGGAAGATTAGCCTGAAAGCGTAAAGCACGTCCAACATTTAAAATATGTCGATGTTTTTGTTCAACCCGACCATTCTGTTGTGGAGTTTTAGTACATGAAGTTTCAAATATGATTCCTTGTTGCACAAAATAATTTTTCAGACAATTAAATTCGGCTCCATTATCACTGCGCACACATTTAATTTTCTGATTAAACTGTATGTCAATCAAAGCCACAAAAGTGCAGAAACATAATCTCAATCTCTAATTTATTATATAATAAATACGTCCAAACAGTGTGGGAAAAATCATCTACTATTGTTAAAAAATATGAGGCACCACAAGCAGACTTAGTTCGATATGGTCCCCATAAATCACAATGAACTAACTCAAAAATCCTACTAGCACTACTATTACTTTGAGGAAAACTAGTTCTAGGTTGATGGGCTCGAAAACAAACATCACACCCATCTTTATTGCAACTACTAATACTAGATTGACTCACACACGGTAAATAACGCAAAACTTTCTCCGAAGGGTGACCCAAACGCTTATGCCAAATATCTATAGATGCCAGTCCATCCACAGCCATGATCTTCACCTCAGGAACGCCCCGGAAAAAGAAAAGTCCATCTTCCCGTTCACCCGCTCCAATCGGCGTCCTCGTCCTACGGTCCAGTAATACACATAACGTTTTAGTGAACTGAACTATGCAATTCGCAGAATCTAATAACTACGGTATGGAAATCAAATTACAATCAAGATTAGGCACATATAAGACGTTAGTAAGTTTAAGATTTCCAGGAAGAGTAACATCTCCCTCATGAGTAGCTTCTGCAGAACTACCATCCAGCAACCCCACCGGACAACCATTTATTTTCTGGGCTGTAGTCAACTGCGAAAACATGTCTGTCACATGATGAGTAGCACCAGTATCCAAAATCCATAAAGACTCACTAGTCAATCGTTCCTTAGTTTTAGACAAGTTTAGCATGTCCAAAAGTTGTTGCCACTGTTCAGTGGTGATGCCGGCCAAACCGGCGCTTACCGGATCCCGAGGCTGCGACGACGACTCGTCGTGACTACCACCGGACTTGTCACCGGATCCTCCAGCCACCGCCTTGTTTGCGCGAGCAGCTGGACCCATTCCACGACCTCCGCGACCACGGCCAGACCTGCCGCCGCGAGTTGCGGGACCCCTGTACGTATTCCGAGGACGGTCACCCCACCACTCGGGGTAACCGATTAGTTGAAAGCATCCCGAGTCATCATGACCGGAACGATTGCAGTGGGAACAAAGGAGTCCTTCGTTCAAAGTTCTGGGTTTGGGACGCGAATCGATGGCGAAGGCGAGGGCTTCCCCCGGCGCCGGCAGCGTCGACGCACTCGGCCCCCGCGTGCGCTCTTCTTGAGCAATTATCTGATAAGCTCGCGTCACAGTTGGTTGCGGGTCCTGTGTAAGAAGATGGGTCCGGACTGGTCCGTACGAGTCATCAAGACCGATTAGAAATCGGTGAATTGAAGACGGTCTTGAGTGCGTTGTTGCTCGAGAAAGACCAGGACTTGGCACTTAGAGCCACCGGTCAAGCAAACCGGCGCAATCTCATGGGTGGACAATTCGTCCCATAGTCGAGTCAACCGGCCAAAGTATTCGGCTAGGGATTCACCCTTCTGTTGCTTACAGTCGCTAATTTCATATTTCAATTGACAAATCTGTGTCCCATTGGAGACACTAAACCTTTCTTTAAGGTGAGTCCATAGTTTTCATGTGCGTTCTCAAAGAAAATGACCGACGAACGGAGTTGTGGGGAAATCGTGTTCCACAACCACGAAACGAGCATCGAATGAATCATGCTCCAATCTGCCAACTTTTCAGCAGTAGTAGGTTTAGGAATCGTGCCATCCAGGAATCCAAGTTTTCGTTTTGCATCTAAAGACATGCGAATCGCGCGTTCCCAATCATCAAAGTTGTCTTCTTTCAACTGAATCAAAGTGATTAAGTTGCCAGGATTATCATTCGAGCCTAAATGATAGACTGGGTCAGGTTTGGTGTTGGTATTTTCAGTGTTTTCAGTCATGATTACTCGTCGTGGGCCGCGAGAATAAGTTTGAATCGAAGGATCTATGATGAACACTCAAGGAGAAGTTCGAAAAAATTCGAAGCTTTAGATCTAAATTGAATCGGCTGATTTTAGCCTAGATTCGGTTTTTCAGGTTTTTGGGTAGAGAGGATTTTTGATCTTTGGCTCTTGATAACATGTTAAATTAGGTTCAATTTTCTGTCATCATTCTCATTCATCAATAGAATATATTTATACATCTTAAGTAGAGAGTCCTACTTCATCACTAATTAGGAATAACAATCTTATTCCTAATACATAGCCTAAATAGAGTCCTAACAGGGACGTATATGAAGAAAAGAGAGAGAGAGAGAGAGAGAGAGAGAGAGAGAGAGAAAATTCAATGTCAAATAAAGTAATAAAATACTGATTTTAAAACGACGTAAAGTAGTTAGTGTAATACTTTAAAAAAATGGAGGAAGACATGAAATATATTATTTTGGAAGTGATTATTATATTATTAGGATTTGTCTATTCTATGCCACAAGGCATATTATAAGAAATATTTATTAATTAAGAAATGTGAGTGAGACTTTTAATGTTCTTATAAAATGGACTTCGAATAATGTGAAAAATAATTATACCATTAAAGGCTAGAAGCCCACCACAAATCAATAGAATTTTGCTGTTATATAAAATTTATAGTCAGAAAATAATTTTTTTAGTTCTTCGTCAGTCACCGCAAATTAGATGGTAGACACGAGTCAACCATCCAAATGGTGCGCACCATTTGATACAACGTCGTTCCGCAATGAACAAAACAACATCCTCAATGAACAAACTAATTAAGCAACATGAAGATGAAAGTGGAACAAAAGAACAACACACGAGACTCAATGAACATATGAGTCAGTAATGAACATCTGAATCAGCAATGAACATCAAGAAAAAAAGATGAACATAAGAGGAAATATCTGGTGAACAAACCACTCAACCTAATGAACAGACAAAGAAAACACAATGAACAAAGAAATATCTGCAATAAACAAACTAAGAAACATAAATATAAAGGCTAACAAAGGAGAATTGACGAGATCGATGTTCATTGGAGAACAATTGATGTTCATTGGTTTCGCGGTTCATTGGAGAACAATTGATGTTCATTGGTTTCGCGGTTCATTGGAGAACAATTGATGTTCATTGGTTTCGCGCGTTTTATGTTTCTTTGGCTGCGTTTTGGTCCGTGTCTACCATCCTAATGGTAGACACGAGTCCACCATCTACCCATTGGTCAGTCACCATGCTAATGTTTGTGGACTAAAATAATTGAGGGACCATGTTAAGCCCAATATATACTACACTGTATTAATCATTTTTAAAGAGGAGATTTCTGGTATATGGACTTTTGCTGTTATATAGTACTGTACTAATCATTAAATATTAACTATTAGTATTCTATATATGCATTTTTCTAAAATAAGTCCTAATTACACTCGTTAATAGAGGAGATGTTTAGACAACTTACAAGTTCAAAAGATGTTTCGTCCTAAAACCAATTGCTAATAGATAAAGTAACTCCTCAAGTTTATTAAGTTATTTAGTTTTCTCCTTATGTTTAATGTGAGACAATAGTTACACTCACTGCTCACATATAATTTGTTGGTGGAATCTCAACGATAATGAAACCATTCAACTTTTACTTTATTTGGTATACTCTCCACCTTAACTAGTTGAATCTTATACTTCATCAGCCATGTTTCATCTTTTGATTAATAATCCTTAGTAATTCATCCATCCTATTTAGGATGCAAAATTCCAATCAGATACTTTTCATCAAGGGCGTTTATTTTTTTTTTTTTTATTTTTTTTTTTAAGGTAAGGAGAAACCTTGACAAATTTGGGGGGAATAAAGGGGATCCCAACTTACCAAGGGTGAGAATCGATCCTAGGACCTCCTGGAACCGGGAGGGAAGCTCTAACCACTAGGCTATCCCTCACTCTCTCATCAAGGGCGTTTATTACCATCCTCTTTTATCCAAAAAAAGACGTGCAGTATGTCGATTGTCGTATGATACTAGTCAGTAGTCAGTAGTCATCCTCTTTTCTTTTTTTTTTTCTTTTTTCAATGGTTGTTACAGAATTCGTACAAGTTGGCTACAAATTGATTCAAGTTGGTCTTCAAGAAGCATAACAATGTTGATTTTTGCGCTTACTCAACTCTTTTTCCCATTAGATTGGGCAGTAAGCTTCTTTACTCTATATTGTTCGTACTCTTGATAAGATTTTCTCTGTTTTTGCTTGGATTTTTGTTTGTGACGCCATACTTGTTTTCTTGTGACTCTATTAATTAACTCCATTCACTGTTGGGATTTGTGTGCAGCGATAGTGGTGGATTGTGGTGTTTGCAGGAGTGATTCGGTGATTCAGTGATTCGGTGATTGATGGATTTCATTAGTGTTTCTTCTATAATCTTGTTTATTGCAATGAGGACACTGCAAATTTTAGATTGGGGGAGGACTATTCTATCATTTACTGCTTTCTAGTGTAGTTTTTATTGCTTTCTTAGGTTGTTGCACGGTTTGTACTGCTCATTAGGAGTGGGAGTTTACGTGTAACCAAAAAAATTGTACTGCTTTCTTAGTTGCATCAGCATCTTAGATTCCATCTCATCTTAGTTGCATCTATGGGACTATTGCTAGCACTATTTGAGAACCTTGTTGATGTCTTTACTACGGTTTTAAGCGTAATTCATCCCGTTCATGATTCTTCATAGCATAATTGTATCGCGATTGATTGCTTGTGGTAAGATTGGTTGATCTCTCGGCTTGATTTAACCTTTCCTGTTTAGACATCTTAACCCACGTGAGCTTTTGTGCCTATAAACTGACGTATCTGTGTCAGTTATGTTCTTTCATGTGTGATTAGTTCCTCATTTGTTGCATGGATCTTGACTTTGACTTGGTACTCTTTGACACTTGACTTTATAAGCATTTGGATATGATTGAGGCGTTCTTTGCATTGTTCTGAGCTTCCAGAAATATTTTCTTTTCATATATATTATCCTTTCTCTAGTCCCGCCGAGCCTTTTCTGACTTTGTTCTGAATTAATACCTACACTACAAGCCTCTAGCCTTTTATGATTTCTCTACCCAAGCCTTGCTAAGTGAAGTAGCGTTGAAATTTATGTTTTGAGCTTGTGTTTGTGGTTTTGTGGTCATTATTGGAAGGAAATATGTTGAAAGAAAGTTACTTGAAATAGTGTGAAAGTGCAAAATGATAAGAATGGTGAAAAAGTTGTGAAAAATAATTCTGAAAAAAAAAATGAAAAAAAAGATTGAATAAAAGTTGAATGAAATTTGTTGGAGTTGATAAAGATGGGTACTCTCTTGATTTAATGGTAATGTGTTGTTGAACTTCTAGTAGAAGTTTTTGTGATGTTTGCATCAAATGGCCATAGATGTTAAGTGTTGTTTTCTCCACTAGTTGGCTTTTAGCACCACATTTCCAAATACATTTCCTACCCATAACCTCAGCCCCATTACAACCCTTGAAAGTCCTCGTGATCTTTTTGCATTGTAATTTCGAGTGGAAAGTGAGTCGATAGTCAAAGTTAAAGAGTAAATGTTTCATTTGACTCGACATGGTTTAGGTTGAGTGACATTGATTATGCCATAAACACATGAGAGTATGAGTGCACATGACTAAAGTGAGGTCTCTCAGGTTTGGTTAAGTCTAGTTTGGGGGAGATGGTATGTGGTATGCTAGGAGAGTTGATTGCATTACATGACGTGCTATGCGGCTTTGCTTGAGAATGTTTCGATGCTTGGTTCGTGTAGTAATTACATCTCTCGTGTTCTAAATTGTGTGCTTTGCCCTATCGTAGTCCCATATTGTAGGTTGTCTTTCTTTTCCAATGTCTATGTCTAATTGCTTGAGGACAAGCAATGGTTTAGCTTGGGGGAGTTTGATGTGTCGTATTTATATATACATTTTAGGTGCATTTAGGTTGCATTCTAGGAGCATTTAGATGCATTGTAGTTCATAATTGCATACTATTACTTAATCTGCGAAATATTACTCCTCTTGTGCGTTTTTGGTATTATTTGATGAATTTCGGGTATTGAGAACATAATTGGAGTATTGTTGGACAAGTTTGAGTACTTAGGAGCAATTGGAAGCAAACTACATTGATAAGGATCATTATGAACATCTTTGAGTGCAATTTGGAGCTAAAATAAAGTTGGAATTTAATATAAGAATTGTGGAAATTGAGCCATGCCTACTATTTTGTCCATAACTTTTGACTCGATTATGATAATTGATTAATTCTAGTGGCATTGGAAAGTAGGCTTGAAGATCTTTCCAACTATAGGTTGCACGGCCCAAGGCGAGTTGAATTCTGAGAGATATGGGCTTCGCAAGTTGGCCCAGTCTGCCAGGAACTTCTTACGCGCACGCGGTTTTGACAATTTCGGCCATTTAATGATTTACTTGGCTTCCTTATCTTGTAATTTGGTTCCCTACTAGTATTAGGACTTATAACTATATATTAGAGGATTTCTAATTAGGTTAGAAGATCTGTTATCTATTACTCACTTTTCAATATCACGTTATTTTGTTTCTCTAGTTTTCTCGCTCTCTAGTTTTGTGCCCTAGTTTGTTTCTATTGCTACTTTGGAGATTCAAGATTCAAGCTTTCATATTCATCTTCAATTCAATAAGTCTTATTCTCTTCTCTCTTCTCTTTATTATATTTTAATCATGTTTTCTATTATGATTATTGCTCTATTTGCCATGATTAGTGAGTAGTCTTTTTATCTAAGATTGAGTTGAGCCATAATATGGATTGATCTTATGGTTTTTTCTCTAATTCCCATGTTATTGAGTTATATGTTTAGGGTTTGATGAAATTGTTCTTATTGTCAATTTTACATCTTGATTTAGCCCTAATTTATATTATCAACGAAAGTTGGAGTTGAGATTAGGAATATTTGTTTGATGTTAAATTGTTATTTTATTAATTGAGTTCATCAACGAAAGTTGGGTCTTAATTTAGATAATCTTGTTATTGATTTGAATTATCCCATGAAAATAGGTGAGAACTAGAATTGGGAATTATTTGACATTGGTTCTTAATGCTTCTAATTATGTGTGTAAGCCATGAAAATAGGAGACATACATGTTAGTTAGGCCTTTTGCTATCACGAAAGTGAGCTCTAGGTATTGAGGAATGACCGAGTATTTAGTTTCGGTTCGCAGCTGTGCTTTATTACTGAGTCATAAGGGAATGTCAATCTCGCCTAAGCTATGATTGAATAACTGGGATGTGAGTTATATTTTGATCAATTCATATTAGTGGTGATACTTAATCTTAGTGTTTTAATTGTCATATTTTGTTATTAGTTTATAGATTCTTCTGGATATTTGGAATGTGTAGCTATTTCATAGGCTAGAGTCAACTAGTATTTAATCTTGCACTTCCCTGAGTTCGACCCGTATGTGCTACGACACCATACACTTGCGGTATTAAAATAAAACCCTAACACCGTCCAAAGCACATGTGGAGGGTGGAGCAAATAACTAAAACAATGTCATCATGAAATAGGTTACAACACGAACTATATAACTTATGTGTAGATCTAAATTGCACCGGACACTTGGTAAGTAGCGAAGATTACACCAAAATCATGTAGATTATTTGTTGAGTTCAAGAATGATTTATTGTAGTTTAAATATAGTAGTAGTAAGTGCAGGTATCAATGTAGTTGTTATTTTTAACATTAATCTTACCAAACATTAGAGCAACAGTGATGACACGTTCAATTTAACGTTATGGCAAATCATCACCAATTACCTAAACTTGACTTTATTTTCTATTTTTTCAAATAAGATGAAGATCCATAGTAAGTGGGAGGGGATTTGAGGATCTCACTTTGCAAGGGGTAAAAATCGAACTCCTATAACAGGAGTTCAGTAGAATGAGAACGTTCAACCAACTATACATTCTTGATTCTTACATAAACTTGGTTTTATGATGTCTATATCTATCCATACATTACAAAATCTCGTATAAAACCATATTACAATAATCTATGTTAAGAGCCAAGAGGTGTAACTTTTTTACCCAAAGGAGTCACTTTTCCAAAGATGACTCATTTAAGATAAAAGGTGACCACTTGTGTAAAAATGATCCGTTAAACTTAAAAAGTAACCCTTAAAACTAAAAAAGTGATCCTCTTTGAACAAGAAATAAAGTGGTTTTATACCAATATTTATAAAAGCAAACTTATACAAGATTTACTAAACTTGTAACTATGACAAATTTCACATAAAGTTGTCCACTTTTAATTCCAAAATACGATTATCATGAGAGTTATGAGATTTTTCGCAAAAGAAAGTGTTATTTGGTTTGTAGAAAAAGGCAACTTTGTTCCTTGTGCTATTGGTTGTAAAGAGTGGGTAACTTTGTCTTGTTTTATGACTTAGGGTCTGTTCTCCCCAATTTATTTTCAGTTCAGTTCAGTCCCTAAATTATTATCATTACTATTAGTTAGTTATAATTTAATTCAGTTCAATTCAGTTCAATCCACTTCAGTTCAGTTGTTTTATGTCGAAGAGAACATGCCCTAATTATAATCCGAAGTTGGTGTCAAGGATTATCAAAGTTTAAATTATTAGAGAATTTCCGTTCCAACTTTACAAACCATGTTAATTAGGCTTGGGCATTTCCTGTCAAAAAAACATTTAGGCTTAGGTTTTATGTGCCCAAATAAAATTTTGTCAAAATATTGCTGGATATCTGAAGCCTATGTAAGAATATTCACATGTTGTCAAAAATAATATAGTAAGAAATCACCTGGTATGAATAGCTGAACGGACTTCAAAAAGGATCTTGCAATCTGTTTAAAGTAATGACCTTATCAACAAAGGACAACCTACCACCTTCGGTCGAATATTTTCCCAAGATATGGCAAAACCAAAAATTATTTCCCACTTTGCGTCAAATTGAGAAATAATTCCCGGCTTACCGTTCATGTAGGACTAGACGCGATAAAATTATACTACCTCTGTTTTTTTTAGTTGCAACATTTGATTATTTTAATAGACTCACCAAAAAGGCAAATGTTGCAACTAAAAAAAACAGAGGAAGTATTATTTTATTATCTCCAAAATAAACCGCTAATAAGAGTAGCGGTTAATATTTCATAAAACCGCTACTCCTACTAGCGGTTATCAACAGCAGACCGCTACTCCTATCAGCGGTCAATGAGATATGGTATCATGTTGTTTGTAGGTATTGTCCTGGTAGCTGATAAACCGCTACTCAGTGTAGCGGTTTAGAACATAACAAACTCTAGTGCAAAATGCCAAATGGCTTTGGGGTCACAAGCAAAACCGCTACTATCAGTAGCGGTTAAGTATAGGAAACCGCTACTTCGAGTAGCAGTTTCACTTTAGCAAAAAAAATAAAGTTCTAGTGGGATAAGATGGTGTACATGTGAAGCATTCTATGCCATAAGTTTTTTTTTGACACTGGCCGAATTTGCAAAAGAGTCTACAAGATACAAGTGGAAAGTAAATAAGTATGGATAGATAGCAGATAGCAACAATGTATAGTTTTGATCCTTCCCCTCAACACTTGGACTTTGACTAGAAGTTGGACTATGATTGGAATTTGCTGTAGATAATTTGTCTTTTCCATTACTCTTTGGAGTAATGAAACTCATTGTCATCCAGGTTTACTCACTTGAACTTTGTGTCCCTTCAGCATATGATTAAAGGGGGTTTTAGAAATGTGTAAAAAAGAGCCATTTTTCTTGTTGGTGAAAGCAATCTTTGATTTTTGATGACCTAACACTGAACCTATTCTCAGTCTAGCATTGTTCCCAGACCTAATAACATTAGCATCTGTAGAACTTCCTGATTTGTTGCTTCGAGAGCATTGGCACTTGTCGGCCTTCTCCTTTGCTGTATAGGCAGACATAGACTGGACAGTTGAAAGGACCTTCTTACCTTTCATGCCCTTAGCTATCATACACACATCTTCACATCGTCTCTTCCTTTGTGGAAGGACCTTTGTTTCACACACTTGTAGGGAATCCAAATCCCCACTGGGTTGACTCTTGTTAGTCATAGAACATAAAAGTTTGGACGCTTCATTGAGAACGTCTTTTGTAGAAACCAATGTATCATCATGGTTTCTAAGGTTTAAATGAAGGTTTGAAAGTTCCAACTTGATACTTTTGTCGAAAAGTGCTAGAGCTAAAGCTTTTCCAAAATCTAAGGTAGCAACAACAACATTACCAAATTTGTCATACGCTTGTCACCTTCGGTAGAGGCTTTTGGTATGAAATTAGTCCATTTTCAATATGACAGAACATAATGAGATAACAACATCAAAGTGTCCAAGCTTTAACTCACACGCTGATAGATTAGAAAAACATGACAAAATAAGATCAAGGATATGTTTTCCTTTTTCCCCATCCACTTCTATTTCAGACACCACACAATCTAATACTGATTCATAGATGAACCCCGATGAGGTTAAGTCACCCCTTCTAAAATACCTATTCCCTATTTCCTTCAATTCAGATGCCCAACGGAAATAATCATTTACTGAACTTTTATCCAACTCCCCTAATTTTAATACATGTCCCTCAAAATCCTTTCCTTCGAATTAGCAATCAAACCGTGAATTCCAGTGTTCAATTAGTTCTTTGCAAGCAGAGTCCATTATCAATAAGTTTCCACCACACTTAGAATATCACCCACATGAACCAAGAAGCACACTTAACCCGGTACAGTACCCTGTTGCCAAGAAGAAAACTAGACCAGAAACTAAACAAACTTAGAACAAAAAACAACCAACTATAACAATCAAAACTTAAAGAAGATTAAAACACCAACATTCACTTGAAAATTTCCTAACAAATTAAAACAAGGCCTCGAAAGCTATTGGGACCAAAGGCAAATCAAATAAACCAAAACGAGACTAATGAAATGCGATTAAACCAAAATAAAACCTACTGCAGTATAAACTTAGCTGATTTTTAAGATGAATGTGAGGCGGAGAACCAGGGATCGTCTCCTCGTTCGTCGTCTTTCCTCGCAGATCCAGTACTAAAGAAACAAGATTCCCATCGACCAGTGACCGGTGAGCTTAAAAGTAGTCTGAGTCTTAGTGTCGGCAGAGGCACAACTTAGGGTCGATGCGCATATCTTTTAAAAAGAACCTGAAGAGCCTGAAGCTCGCCGGCGACCGGTGAGGGGTGGCACTGGTGGAATGGCCACCGGCGAGCTTCAGAGTTTATGGATGAGTGACGGCGGAGGGAAGCAAGCGAGAGAGTTAGGGTTTTTCGAGAGAGTTAGTGTAATGTCACCACCGGCCACCATCTGTTAGAATCCATGTACCTATGCCATAAGTTCTAGTGTAACGATTACACCTAAGATTTTATGTTCCTATTTTGATCTACGAATTGAACTACTACCATGCTTTTTGGTGATAATAAATAAGTCCTTTTGTAGATTCCATTACTAGTTTACATTTATGATAAAACTCAATTTTATTTCTTTGTATTGAAGAGTTCCTATTCATTTTTTGGGTTATATCTACTCGTATGTTGGAATTTAGGAGTGTCTCTCCTTGTGAGAGTTCTAATTTGAAGACATTATATTGTTCTTTGGTTTTTATTTTCTACTACTTATGATTCGTTGTTAGGAAATTAAGCATTGTCGCGTCAGATTTCAGTTCTTTGCAATGTCTACCGTCAATCATATTAAGTGGATCGAGTTATACTTCAAAACTCCAATATATCTATAAACCCCCAAATTATAGATATATTTGTTAAACGTCGCCCCAAAATTACTTAAGATCGCCCCAAATTTATTTTTATAGACTATTTTACCCTTCCTCTTTTCCACACCACCCACCACCACCGCCACCCTCTCGCAACCACCCGCCATCACCTACCTCCCCACGCCACCACCACCTCCTCCACCACCCACACGGAAGCGGGCGAAATTTTTTAGGCCGATGGGCGAACGTCCGGCTCGGACGTTCGCTCCATGGGGCGAACGTCCGGCCCGGACGTTCGCTCCATGGAGCTAACGCGTCGGTCCGGATGTTCGCTCCATGGGGCAAACGTCTAGGCCGGACGTTCGCCCATTGAGCGAACGTCCGGGCGGACGTTCGCATATCGGCCTAAAAAATTTCGCCCGCTTCCTGTGGGTGGTGGGTGGTCGTGGCGATGGGGTGGTGGTGGCAGGAGGTGGATGGTGGTGGAGTGAGGTGGGTGGTGGTGGGTGGTGGTGGTTTAGGGAAAAGAAGGAAAAGGTTAGAGATGTAATTTCAACTTTTTTTGGGGTGATTTTAAGTACTTTTAGGGCGATGAATAGAAGTTCAGAATACATTTTTGTATCCAACAACGGTACAAAACAAGATTTGCAAAATTGTCGTTGCTCATCAATGATTGTGGTTGTGCCATAATATAATCAAATTTGATTTGATTTAATATGTATTTATTACTCTTAACTTCTATTATAGTTTTTGTATGACTTTAAATTATTAAATTATTTTTAATGAAAAAAGGATTTCCTAATAGCAGTTTAGAGATTGCTAATACTTCATATGAGATCCATAATATTAAGATGATTTAGAAAAAAAATCTCATCGCGATTGTCGATCATCACTAAGAATATTAAATTAAAATAACATTTACTACTTTGTCGCTGGAATAATCAGACTTTGGGGGTTGGAATGGGATTATCATGAGCTAATCATATCCTAATATATATTCTACTCATCCAACCAGTCATATATACTTCCCGCTTCCAAACTGCCTATCGTCACCAATATAATGTCAAGCAGCCATATATATACTTATGTATTATTATCATTAATCACCTCTCAAATAAAGGAAATGCAGCCATGTTTTTCTTTTTTAATATATGCTTTCCAAGAATAGACCACATGTTCGTCTCCAGACTCTTGGATGGTTCCTTTGCATACGATGTACAGCATTAACAATTTTGTCATTTAATACCTTTTAATACACTATTTCACTGTCGTAATGCCTTTGATTAATATTTTTTTATCAAAAATTAGTACAATAATATAGCTATAAACTTATGAAAAAGGAACTTTAATTCCGACCCAAAAGAAAATTTTTTGTGGAGTATTTCCGGTCATTGTTTTTTCCCCTCGTAATGCATGTGTTGTCTACTCTTTTTTTTTCTGTTCTTATTTAACTCCCTCATTCTACCCCAACTCTCCGTAGTGTTAGTTTGCTTTATGTTTCATGTTTGGTTGTAATATCTCTAGGTTGCAATTCCTTGTTTAATAATGCAAATTTTTGCAATGTTAAAAAAAAAACTCCCCTTCATAGCCTTGACTCTCCTTCTTTCTCTTTGTCCACTTACCCAACTTATCCTCTCTAACCTTCTCCAACCCTCATGACTCATGAGGTTACTACTTTATGCAAAGACATACCACTTAACTTTGTTTTGCTTTTTCAATTGCAAAAAGTTGCACTATTTTGATTTTTGTCATTTCCGTGGGCTCCAATAATTGCATGGGGGCCTGGGGCCGCCTAATTTTATAAGACGAGCCTATTTATGCATCTATACTTTCTAATTTGACTAACTAATTTAATTTTGTAATAGATATAGCCATAAAGGTTGGATTTGAAGTAGATTTAGATTTTATAATATTTGATTATATCTTAGACCCAAATTAAGGCACCAATATTATCCTCTTGAATATTAAGTAGCTTATGTGATGATAAATTTTATATACAAGTATGATGCTTAAAGTTAGTCGTGTTCGGCAACAATTTTCCAGATAGAATTTATAAATTTGTCAAATTCAAAACTCCACTAAAAGTGAAAAGTATATTTTCGTAATTAAGGTAGTGCTATTAAAAAGTTAGAAGAAATTAATTTGGAGGTAATAATACCTTTTGGAATAGCTTTTAAGGATAAATTATATTCTTTTTTTTAGGGGAAATTATAGTGATCCTTTTTATTCTTTTATAAGCCAACAACTAACTAGTTCATCAAACAATGAGTGTGTATTGGGTGTACATGTTGCACCATAACTTATTGTGTAACATGCCTATTGACTTAGACTCCAACAAGAATGACATGGACTATACAAACAATGACCTGAATCTCATGTTATTTTTTCATTGATTTCATGTCAATTGAGTTCTTTTTACAAAAGAACAGGTGGTCTGTGAATTTTTACACCATAAAATTTGGTGTAACAGTTGCACCCAATAATTTGTGAACAGTAATTGTTTTAAAAGATAGTATTTTAACAACTAATTAATAACTACAACTCTACAAGTAACATCTACCACAAGTCCACAACAATTAATAGAATCCTCCTCATCAATCCAAGAAAAATTCTCCACATACATGTATAATCTATCCCGTTCATTTAAAGAACTTTGAAAGAAGAAATAAAGGTTAGAAAAGAGTCAAATTCTTAAGAAATGACATCCTAACAAATGAATTAGAGCTTCAAATTTCGCAATGACTGATTTCATATATTGGCTCTCCTCATTAGTATAGACTATAGATGCACATGCACCACAAATTCGACATCACTCATAAAATCATTCTGATAGGTAATTAATTTTTCAAAATTTCCGGTCCATGTAAACCAAATTTTATCCGTGTAAAACATGTAAATTGGCGTTTTGTCATTTTACAAGTGCTTAGTTAATATCAATTCCTAGAGACAAGAATATGTGATAGTTACATTGTTGACTTAATTACGAAGAGTCTGAAGGAAATGGGATAAGAAGCATTAATGCATCATTACTGTCAAGTGTCAACTAATTAAATTAGGCGATTCATTAAAGAGGAAATAAGCAATCAGAAGAGATTTTATTTTTTTTTGAGAAAAAAACAATCCGAAGAGATTTGTCGGTGAAATAATGAAGCTCCAGAAGAATTCAAACTTATTTTCAGCATAAGATTGAATTGACATCAAAAGAGATTTTATGTCAATTGGATTGTGATCTACCAAGACAATATTTGATTGAAAAACAAGATATATAATTAATCAATTGTGAAGAAAATCGAATAAGCTGTGCTCAATATTGAACTTCATAAGTAAAATCTTTGACTTTCGGTGGAAAGTTTAATTGACATATATGATGCAAGTGAAATTTGTGAAAATTTTAAATAGAAAATATGAAATAACATATAGATGCTCCTTAAAATAACATATAGGGTGTATTTGGCAATAACTTTTGAGGTAACTTTTAGTGTTTGTACTAAAATTTTAGTAATGGTGAAAAATTGTGTTTGGTGAAGTAGTGTTTGAAGTAAATTTTAGTGTTTGAACTAGTGCTTTGGAAAAGTTATAAATAATAGCTTTTGGGGGTAGAGGTAGCTTTTGAAAATTGAAAATATGATAATGTTTGTTATTTTTTAAAACTAACAGCTAGTTTTGCCAAACACTAATTATCATAGAAGCTATTTTCACAGTCAAATTCTAACAACTAATATTTTGACAAATTAGTCTGACAGTGACACATTACTTTGACTAATAGCTAACATAACAACTACTTTTGCCTAACAGACCCATAAATGAATTCAGATTATGAATTGATCGAGTATAAAACTATTGATGGAACTTCAACCATCAGCTTAACTTTTGACATGGTATTGGAGCCAGCGTAAGTGCGTGACATAAAAGTCACAGGTTCAAATCTCATCCACCCATTATTATTCTTACTCTAGACAAAATTTATTCCATTTGATCTCAATCTCTTTTGGTTAATTCAAAATGATATGATTTACATTTATGTCAAATTCACTTCTTTATCACTCTATATGACGAGACATTTCGGTCTTTTTCCTATGATCTTAATACTTGACGAAATTTCTACAACACATAAACCAATCATACATTTGATAGTCTTTTTTTTCCGCAAGAGAGGGACATATCATGAACAAAAGAATGCTTAATGCACTATAAAACTTAATGACCTAGGTAGTACGTACCGTTCAAGTTCGATTGGTGACACAAACTTAAAAGGTTGATCGTACCCTAAACTTGCATTAGTCGACCACACTTAAAGACACTAAAATTGAAAATGTCCTTTTTCCTATATATTAGTACGTGGTAATTCATAATCCAGTCTTATAAAGTTTGATATCGAAAAATGCAAAAAAAAACTTTATTTATAGTGTGAAGTATAAGACGAGAAATATATTACACATAATTTATTTAAATCGAAAAGTATATTACAATTTACAAATACTACAATCACTTAAAATATTACATACATTATTAAACAACCGTAAACCGAAGGAGTTTCAAACTTTTAACTACCCTATCAATTTCAATTATCAAAAAAAAACAAAAAACTACTCTATCAATTTTTTTTTTTTGAAGGAGTAATTTACCATCAATCTTATTTACTATTAAAAACAAAAACAAAAAACTAGTTACAACTTGCAACAATAATAATAATAAAATAATTTCCAACCTACACCAGCTACATTTACAATCAAAAGCACGTGCAAATAAAATCAAAAGTATAACAATTTGTCACAATTTTGCTTCCCTCGCGTCTCACGTGCCCCTCTTCCGTCTTCCTCGTTCTTCCTTCTTTCCCCCCACTCACAAGTCACAACTCTAAACTCCTATAAATTCTCCTCACACATTCCCCCCTTTTTTTCCTCTCTCCATTATAAACTTAAACCAAAAACATTACCCGCAAATTAAGCTTCATCTCATTTTCAATTTCACAAAAACACCACCAATTTTTTTTTCTTCCATTTTTACCCTTTTCCGTCAATTTTCTCTCTCCTCATTTTCCGGCGATGGACGTTCGGCGAAGACAACCACCACGTTCGCCGGCGCCGATGAAACAATCTCACCGGAAAACCATCGCCGGCGAAGAATCTCCCAAAGCTTCCGACGCTTTACCTTTACCACTTTATCTCACTAATGGCGTTTTTCTAACCCTATTTTTCTCGGTCGTTTACTTTCTCCTACAACGTTGGAGAGAGAAGATCCGAAATTCCACGCCTCTTCATGTTGTTTCTCTCTCCGAAATTGCTGCAATCGTCGCTTTTTTAGCTTCGTTTATCTATCTTTTAGGGTTTTTCGGCATTGATTTTGTTCAATCCTTTATCTCTCCTCGTTCATCCTCTTGCTACGACGACGAAGAAGAGGAAGTTAACAACGCCGTTTCAGTCGACGAGAAACAGATTCTCAAGGAGGATAAGCGACCTCCTTGTGGAATTCCAATTCCATTACCTGAGAAAAAAATGGAAGTTCATCAATTACCTAAAACCCTAGATCTTACACCTGAAGACGAAGAAATTGTTGAATCTGTTGTTAATGGAACGATTCCTTCGTATTCATTGGAATCGAAGCTTGGTGATTGTTTTCAAGCGGCGAAAATACGACGAGAAGCGCTACAGAGGATTACTGGAAGGTCAATTTCAGGTTTACCGTTGAGTGGATTTGATTATGAGTCAATTTTAGGACAATGCTGTGAAATGCCGGTTGGATTTATTCAGATTCCGGTTGGAATTGCTGGGCCATTGTTGTTAGATGGGAGAGAGTATTCGGTTCCGATGGCGACGACGGAAGGATGCTTGGTTGCTAGTACTAATCGTGGGTGTAAGGCGATTATGTTGTCTGGTGGTGCAAATAGTGTGATTTTGAAGGATGGGATGACTAGAGCTCCTGTTGTTAGGTTTGGATCAGCTAGAAGAGCTGCTGAGCTTAAGTTTTTCCTTGAAGATCCTGTTAATTTTGAGACCCTTTCTCTCGTTTTCAACAAGTATGTCTTTCTTTTTTTAATTTGATTTTGATCTTCCCACCCTTTTTTATTTATATGTATGATGATTTTTTTTGCTTGTCTATTGATAATGATGTGTTTGGATCTTCCGAAATAACTCTACAAGGTAGAGTTTGGAAGAATATCAACTTATTGAATAAATAATCAATGGTTCATATATAATCTTTCCAAAATCCCCCTTATTTTT
>CANSZD010000592.1:0-52500 GCA_947648045.1 Beta corolliflora
ATGAATCTTAATCACTAATCTAATATTCTAATATTCTAATATATATAAATAAAGGAGATTTTTGGGAGCATAGTAGGCGCGCATAAGATATAGACCATTTTTGACGAATAAGAATGAAGATAATTAATTTATTTTACATCTAAAAAGTTCTAGAGTTATGTAAGGAAATTTGACAAATAGTATTCTAGATAACAATTAAACTGAAGAAATCAATATATTTTGTTTCCATACAAGTACATTCGACCAATAGAAAAAAGATAAATACATTTTGTAGTAACATAGTATATTGAGATTTTAGGGAAGAATATGATAATATATACTTTCCAAAAAAAAAAACCAACGATTAAAAAATAATATTTAAATTCGATATAACTTAATATATACTTTCCATATAAGTTTTGATTTTTTATGATTCCAATAACATCAATTCTTAATATGATTTTACTAATACGTAATCAAAGTTATTAATGGCTGTAGATTAAAAATTACATGAATTCTAAATGTAAAGAACTTAGAAGAAAGAACAACAATAGAGTAAGTCAAACAACTTAACTCCAATAATATAAAGGTTCATTAGATTTTCAAATTTACAAATACTAGCTCAAGCCTCAAGCAAATTTTCAAAAAATATATGTCATCTAACCTATATATGCTTTCTCGTGCATAAAAATGTACATGGAAATGTATATATGTAGCATACTATGTATAATGAAGAGATACAAATATTTGTTTAAATTCCAAATTCAAGGTATATATCACCACCTTCTATTAGCTTTACAAGTCAAAAATATCTAACACTTGATGATGTCGGTTAACTAGTAAAGTTTATAGGAGATTGGACAATGAAAAAAGGTTCAAAACCCTATTTATATCATTGGTCTCGTGTATAAAATATAAAATGTATATATACATGTAGTGTATTATGTATACTTGTGAGAATGCACATATCATGTGTACGGATCAAATACGAGGTACTCGTCAAGCTAGTTGATAGCTCGGATGTCGGCTAGCTTCTTTGGTAAAGTTTATACTAAATTGAACGTTAAATTTAGATCGGAATATCGGAATATTTTTTATCTAGTTAGCCGCCTATGCTTTCTCATAAGTCATGAATGAGATATACCTATAATTACAAAATACTATGTACAATTAAGAGGATGCTTGTATGTTTCATTCCAAATAAGGTACTAGACCACCATCTGTACACTTGATAAGCCAAGCTAGCCAAGCATCAACCTAGTTAACATGTAACTTAATTAGTAAAGTCTAAAAGGGTTTGGACATCAAGTTAGAATCGAAACCCCATATATCTAGTTAGTCTATGCCTTATTTATCATGCATCAATACAATGAGCACGTGTTTCATGTAATGTAAAATTTATGATTAAAAGGATCAAGGATGCACATGAGTTTGCGTTCAATTTCAGGGAGAAACCTTCTATGCACTTTACTAGTCAAGTTAGCTGCTAGTTGGCATCATATGTTGCTAATGTTGGCTAGCTAAACTTGTAATTAAATTCTCTATGGGATAAAATGACAAGTTTGGATTCAGAATCCATCTATCTTTTTAGCTATGCCTTCTCGGGAAACAAAGATAAAGTTTACATGCACATGTGGCGTACAATGTATAATCGAGAGCATGCACGTATATGATCACATTGCAAATAAATTCAAGGTACCACCTCTTGCACATTTTACCATCAAACTTGATATCAGATGTTAGCTATCGACCTATATAGCATTGGATGTTAAACTTGGATTAATCTTGTTAGCCTACGCCTTCTCATGCATCAAGAACAAACTGTGCATGCATCTTAATATGTTACAATTAAGGCGATGCAGATAGTCTTACATCCCAAATTCAAGGTACCACCTTCTATACACTTCACTAGTCAAGCTAGCTGGCATCATATGATTTCAGCTAGCTTAACTGGTAAAGTCTATAGGGGATTGGACGTCAAGTTTGGATTTATAAACTCCATCAAGTTATTGTATGTCTTCTCATGTGGAGTGTTAGGTTTTGTGAAGATGGTTGGATGACATGTGTTTCAAGGAATGTATTGCGGAGCGTGTGCTCGAGGTCCTTAGTTATTGTTGGATAGGAAGTATTAAAGTGCTCAAGGTCATTAGATTATTACACAACATTTCAAGATATAGTTAAATAGTGAAAGCAGTCCCAGTCCGAACAATATGGAGGCCATGTGCTAATATTGAAAAATAGGCCCCTATATAAAAAAAATTCAAAGAAACCACCAAAATATGCAAGTAAACCAAATAACAAACATGCATCAAACTAAACTTTTCTCTTCAAAATCTTTTGATACATTCCAAGAAGAGTTGAATTCAAGAAACTTGCAAACATTTGTCAACTTCAAGTCTTTTATGTTTAAATAATTTTTTTTTTAATTTGGGGGCCCCATTAAAAGTGAGGCCCTGTTTCATGTCCCACTTTGGACATGTTAAGGGCCGGGCCTGAGTGAAAGAAGGTTAACAAATTTGCATCCAAAAAACAAATTCCCCCATCAATGGAGAGCATGTCAAAAACAGTTGAGGAGCATCTACCAGAAAAACGATTGAAAAATTTATGTGATATTATAGATCAAACTAAAAAATCTCCCTCCTCAATCACCCTTACTGATGATGTTGTTGAACACATAATTTCTTTGTTACCCATCAAAGAAGCAAGCCAAAAATCAATCCTCTCAAAGAGGTTTGAGAGGTCATGGCAACATTCCAAGCACTTGTGCTTTGATTTCATGTCTTCTAGAAAATTCTTTCAAATACAAGTCGCAAGCATTATTTATCACGTACTTATGCTTCATTCGAGTTCAAAAATCGAAACATTTCAATTATGCATAAATTCAGAAAATCCTGAGAATTTGATAGTTGCTTGGCTCAAGTTAGTTCTCTCTAAAAGCCCTAAAGTTCTAGACTTGGATTCTTTATAGGGGAATCTCATGTACCTCCCTTGACTATTCCTTTTGATCTTCTTGATAATATTGAATCCATAGAAAGTCTTAGGTTTCATATTGTAAAATAAATCTACCATCCAAGTTCAAAGGTCTGCATTTCTTACGTACTTTGGTCCTTAGACATATCAGTCTAAATTCATCTTTTATTGAAACCCTAATTGACAATTGTTCTCTCTCGAGTGCTTGGACATTGTAAAATGTCACAATATCTACCATCTTGAGGTAGATGCAAGTGCTCTTAAGTTCTTTAAGGTGTTATAAATTGGGGATTGTTATCAAGTCAACTTTGTTAAAATAGTTGCTCCAACTTTGAGCATTTTTCACTTTGTTGGAAAGCCTAATCATGTAGCTTTTGGTGGTAGAATGGAAGAAATCAAAGATGTAGTGCTCCGTTTCAAACATGTCTCGTACATTTTCCCGAGATATCAGATGATGAAAGATCTTATACTTTTTTTTTTTGAAAGAGAAATTTCATTAATTGAAGGCCAAACGACATCTACAATATGTATTAAAGAAAAACAAGATACAATTAAACAAGGCAAAATCAAATTCGTCTTCGAAGAAACTACAATGAACCAGATCGAGCAATACAGCGCAGCCCCCTTGTATTTGCTGAATCAAGCAACTATTGATGAGGAAGTCTATCATTCTGATATAGTTTGGGAAGAACATTCTTGATCGAGTCATGTTGAACGCATCCGAGATTCCAATACTTTCCTTTTGAGTCTCGAACTTCAACCAATGAGAATAATTTCTCATATCTAAAAACAAAAAAAAACCATACTCACAACTCCCATAGGGTAGAAGGAGATTTCCAAAACAGAAACTAAAAACCCCATAACAGGGTTTGAAAAAAACTCATAAAGAGAGACTAATTTATTAAACAAAACATGAAAATGAATTAAAAACTGAAAATAAAAGGGGAAAAGCGGCTTACCATGGATGAAATCATCAATGGCCATTTAGCTGAAGAAGGGGTAGGGGAGGCTAGGGTTTGAGAGAGAAAGAGAGAGGGGTAGGGGAGGCTAGGGTTTGAGATAGAAAGATGAAAGATCTTATACTTAACATATCGCATGTTAGAGTTCTCACTATTACTAGTACATCGCTCGAGGTATAAATTCTTTAAATTAACTTCTATGTGTTTCTTGTTAAATGAATAAAAAAATATTTTAGAAAAAAGTTTAGGGCATGTTTGTAATCTTTTGTTTTTGAATTTACAGTTTCCGAAAACCAAAAACAATTTCATGGAATTAAATTAGGAAAAACAACTTTTAGTTTTTGGTGATAATCTTAAAAAAAACATGATCAATATATATTTGACTAACGTGGTGCTACTCATTTCACCTGGTTTTTACTTGACGAAAATTACATTTATACTTTTTGATTGATTACTACTTATTTGTAACGTGTGAAACTGATTATTTTAATATTAACAATGGTTTTTGTTGATTATCTAGATTTTTTTATCTTATTGTCACTATTTAAAAATTATTTTTATTAATGAAAACTGATTTCCTTGATTACAACTATCTTTTGCTGATTTTAAAGTGATCAAGAAGGCCTTAATGCTCATTATGAAATCTACTTTATACATATATCATGACTTTAAAAATAAAGAGGGGAAACTAACAATAATATTGAACGGACCCATAGAATTGTAGAAATGGTGGTTATTTTCAACTAGATCGATTCGACCCACCTCCTTTAATAATATTATTCGTGTAAATTAAAGTGTTCATCTTTTATGTCTTTCTAATGATAAATTTCTTGGTATGCATGCTAGGATTTTTGCTCAGTCTTTGTGCATGGGGAAACTATTATAGGAGCACAACCTTACCTTTGGCATCTAAAGGAAGTTCAGTTGTTTATGGAGACCGCAAGCTCCTGCAATCCCTATGATATTGTTAGTTTTGTTGATAAATGCACACTTCTTGAAAGGTTTTGGATTGATGTGAGTATCTCATCTTTTCTAAATGCTATATGATGAATAGTTTGGTTATCTTGTTGCTGTTTTTATTTATTCTTACTACCAAAAAGAAAATCAAAAAGTATTTTCACCTAATCTCATTCTTCCTCTATTTCTTTCATTTGACCTATTACTTTAGTCATGCTTGTCAACGTATAATTTTAATATTAATATCTTTAATTATAAATAAGCAAAAAATATAAAAAGTTGATGTATAGAAAATATGATTCATATGACTATGTTTTGTCCTGACTATAAATCACAAAAGGTATTAAAATTAGGGTTTAAAAATAATGTCAAAGTCAAAATGTGTCAACTAAAATAAAAATAATATCATGCGGCTGAATTTTTGCCCAATGTATTTTTTGTACACCCTAGTGTTATTAAGATTGTCGATGTCAAATTCCATCCTTGATCACTTATCACCATTATTGAATGTACGTGTGTGTTCTATACTTATTAATTTTTTCGATATATATACCATTTTGGAATGTCCAAGTGTCTATTTTCTAATTATATTTTGGACAAGGGGGTTCTTGTTTAAAGCTATTTTATTCAATTTTCATAATCTCTTCACTCTATTATCTTTTAGTGCAAAATCTCTTCACTCGTATTGACAATATAGAAAAAAAATTTCCTTGAAAGAAAGTTGCAGAAATTTACTTTTGATGGAAGAAACCCATTCTGAAGTATGCATGATAGTCAGATAGTGTTAAATTTGATCAATATGACAAACAATTATTGCAATTAACCGAAGCAAGTAACAATGAATAAACCTACAGAACGAGGATGAAAAGAATCGTTGCGACGTGGGAGAACCATTGTCCTAAAAGATGATTTCGCGCTACCCTGGTGTATGTAAGTAGAACCATCGCGATCACCCTCTAGGATTAGCAAAGCACCATAGATTGTGTGCATTCACAAGCCACAGTTGGAGATCAGAACGTTGCCCAATATCAGAGAGAAAAGGTTTAGAGAGTGTGTTTAGATTTTTCTGTGTGTATATTAAATTAAGAGAAGGACCGGATTTTATAAGATCAACAAAGTAATGAAAAACAGAAAGGCTAAAAATAAGGGAAGTAATCAAGGTAGAAATCTCGTGTGTAACGGGTAAGAACGGCAAGACGAGATTCTTGCAATTAGCGACGAGTCAAAACTGACTGGGGTCCAAAAAGACCCACAACGCCCGCCTGCGCCGCGCTCGCCACGAGCCCGAGCCCGGCCCAGTCGACGCGCGCCCGCGCGTGTGGTTACCAATCATTTTAGCCCATTACCAAACAGGATGTTCGAATGTACTTCCCTATACAAACAAAGGAGATACTTGCTATATAATTCTTCCATGTGGGACAAGGGGTATTTCTTACTTTGAGCATTGTTGAACTTCCAACAATCCCCCACAGGTTCAACATATGAGAAAAGAAAAGAATAATGATTTGGGCAAGGACAAAACAATCGCATTAGTGTTAATGTCTTACGACTTGAATTAACACTTAGTGATATTAAGCTAAGGTCTCCTTCCCATGAAGTGACCTTAGTCTTGAAACTTAGTGGGGAGTAAGAGACTTATCACTCAAAACACGCAATTATTTATGTAGACAGTTCTGATACTCCGCGAATAACAATGACGCCTTATACTGGTCATACGTCCAATACCTGGATGCTCATAGGTGTTCTAGATAATCGACCCAAGCAATTCTCATAGGAAGCGACTGCACTTCCACCCTAAGTAGGTGAATCCCATCAAGTGTGAGCTACATCACACCACCAAACATATGGATATGGGTTCATTAAGAGCCTTTTGCTCATCCTTATTCACAATGTAGCAAGCACTTTCACAACAAACATTTAGGGATGGAAAAATAAATTTCAGTGCTTCCAAATTATTACATAATGTTCTCCTTTGAACTCGAAGTGAGTAGGAGTTCATTACTTACAATTCAATCAATAGTCTCAAGCCTATCCCTTTTGATGTTTCCAAAACTAGTTTTCTACATAGGCCTTTCGTAAGCGGATCTGTGGTGTTCTTTGCTAACTTTACATAATTCGGTGATATCACTCCATTTGACAGAAGGTCCTTAACTGCCTTGTGTCTCAAACGAATATGTCTTTTCTTTCTATTGTAGGCATGGTTGTTTGCAACAACATTAGCCGCTTGCGAATCACAATGCATAGCAACTGATGGAGTTGGCTTCCCCCACAGTGGAATATCTGCAATCAACTGTGGCCCTAATTACGTCCAAATTTTTTGAACTTTCGATTTTTCAGTTCGGATTTAAAAAATAGATTGTTGTTTGGTACAAATTTTTAAAGGTTTGATTTTCGGTCTGGATCAACTGGACAAATTTTCTTTCTTGGCTTTTACATAACCTTTATATAAAATTTGATTTTACTATTTTTATGTACTTTTTAGGGATATATTTGTATTATTGATTGACTAGTGTTAGTAGTTTGTTTTATTTGCATGGTTAGACAAGTGCGTTACATCAATGTTTCTTTATAGAATTATATATATATATATCTTTTCTTTCAATTTTTCAGTGGGGATTGAATCTCCTTCATGTCATAGTGGCATTGACAATGGGAAGTCCAACTCCAAAACCAGTGGTAACAGACATTATGAATACGGTTTTTTCACCAGGTACCCCTGAGGTTTACGAATATTCACCGGGTACCCTCCTAGTTTCCAAAATGTACAAGGTTCCCCTGAGGTTTTGAAAAATCTCTGACGTGACCCTACCGTCAACTTTCTGTTAACTATCACCCTAAAAAAACTGAAACTAATTTTCGTCCTTCACTCCTGGTTCGAGCTTCATGAATTCTTGCATCGTCGGGCAATCTCGTCCTCAAATCTCTCACTTTCTCACTAATTTCACTCTCTCTCTCTCTCTCTCTCACTAATTTCACTTTCTCTCTCAACATTCTCTCACTTCTTTCAGAGATTTAAATAGTCCATTAATACTTACAAGTTGGACTTGATATATTTACCAGACAACTAATTAAACTACACAATCAAGTACTCAACAACATGCAATTAAATTTTGACTATTAAATTAAACAAGGTTAGAGGAATTGGGACTTTTTAAGAATTTATTGTTTTGGGTTGGCGGGTTGTTGCTACTCGCGTCGATGGAGGCATGGCCGCCATCTCACTTCTGGGTCTAGCAAGGTGTTTGTCGGTGAGGGAGAGAGAAGAACTGAGGAAGACTTGAAGAGAGAAAGTTAAATGGGGTTACTTTGTGGAACTTTGCAGAAATGGAAGCAGAATGCAACCCAGCAGCAACGGCACAACCACAACAGGCCGGCCGTAGCGGTGGCACCACCACCACGAACCGAATAGGAGAAAGGTACAAGGGGAGAATTTCGGAGTTGGGGAAGGGGAGGGGCCGTTTTCGGGGTTGGGGAAGGGAGGGGAGGTTTTTGGGGTGGTGGTGCTGGGTTGACGGTGAGGTGGGGTCGGGTTGGCGGTCTTTGCCAATGTTGGGTTGGGGGCTGCGGGGGTGAGGTGAGGGGAGGTGGTGGGGTTTGGGTGGTTAGGACATCAGGTTAATTAGGGTTTAAAAGTATTAATTAGGTTTACTTAGTGTTAATTAGGATTAATTTGTATTAATTAGGTTAGTTAGGGTTAATTTGGTTGATTTAACCTTAATGACTAACGGAGTTGACGACCGTTAGTCATTAAGGGTATTCTGATGATTTTTGAAAACCTCAGGGGCACCTTGTGCATTTTGGAAACTGCGAGGGTACCATGTGAATATTCGTAAACCTCAGGGGTACCTGGTGAAAAAACTGTTATGAATAAGTACGTGAAAGTAATCAAAAAGTGTTGCAAAAAACTGTTGCAAAAAACTGTTATGAAGACCTATCCTAATACATCAAAAATTTTCTTTTTTGGCTTTTACATACCCTTTATATAAAATTTAATTTTACTATTTTTTATGTACTTTTTACAACAAATCATGCGAATCTTTCAGCAAACATTAATTAATTCTATAATAATATATATTGCATGATAAAAACAATGAAGAATTATATAATATTCTGTATTCAAAAAACTTTATTATATTCTATTAACGAGTAGTCCAGTCCACATCACATGGCATTACATACAATTATAGTCACAAGTTTCATACTTCCTTCCTACTCATGATAAAAAAAACTCTATTACAGTAACATCAATCGCTACAAGATTAGGAAAAAAAATTGTATGCTTATCAATTCATCCTCTATTACTCAAAATCGATTCCGTATCAGCATTCTAAACCTGAAATTAAATATTAAAAAAATGAATAAAAAACAAAATTAAATTCAAATATTATACTCCGTAGAAAAAGAAGCGGGAAAACAAGATACTTACGAACTCAGGTCATGGAGTACAGAACTTCTCCCAGTGAAGCAGCGAGAGATGGAGATGGAGGTGAAGCAGTGGAAGAAGAAGATGATGATGATGATGAAGTTGAAGAAGAAGTTGAAGATGATGAAGAAGAAGAAGTTGAAGATGATGATGATGATGAAGATGATGAAGGTGATGGAGGAGGAGATGAAGTCGAAGGTGCATTGATAATAGGTTTGATTATACGGTCATAAATCTTGTCACTCTCACCATAGAGTTTAACAGCCAAATCAGCTAATCTTTTTTTTTTGGAAAAATTGATATAAAAGGGCTAAAGTATTGCTCATCTTACATAAAAGATCCAAACTATCGATTATTTTTAGAAGGTACCAACTTTTAATACCATTTGACAAAAAAAGTTCCCTTAACCTGTTTACCTTCTACTGCAGGTAAACCCATTGTCACGTGATACTCACGTGATTTTTAATGAACCAATTTTCTGAATTTTTTTTGCTTTTATCTTCTACCTTTAATTCTCTTTAATCCCTCCTTTATTTTTCTATGCACTGATTCACTTCTTCTTGTTCTATCCTACCTCTTTCTCTCTTAACATTTCTTCCACCCTTCTACCAAGATCTTGGAGCGTTGAAGATGGCGAATCCGCAAGGGTCAAGAGCTTCATTTTCAAGTGTTGGGGTGATGAGTCATATTTATACATAGATTTTAGATTCATTTAGGTTGCATTTATATTTCAAATGAGAGCATTTAGGTGCATATTTGCATGATTTACTCAAGTTTGGCTATACTGCTCTCCGTTTGCTTGTTTTGATGAATTTCAGGTGATATTAATGCAAATATACTATGGTTGGCTAAGCTTGAGTTAAGCAAACATGAATAAAGAAGGTAGATTGCATGAGGATCACAAAGCATCTTTCGGGGACGAATTTGGGCTAGAATGAAGCAAAGGATTGCTGAAAGAAGTGCCAAAACTGAGTCTTGTACACTCTTTTACTCATAACTTTTGATACACAAATGATAATGGATTGATTCCAATTGGGTTGGAAAGTAGACTTGAAGAGCTTTCCAATGACTGGTCACAAGCGGAATTTCGACGAGAGACAAGAAAGTTATGAAGTTTTGAAAATGAGCAGTTTTGGTATTTCTTGCGGGCCCGACCGGGCGGGATCTTGCCCGGCCGGGCGGATCACTGTTTTGCTTTTCTACGGGTTTTGACCTGTCAACCGCCCGACCGGACGGGGTCCGCCCCGGCAGCCCGGGCGGGGCGATTTTTATGAGTTTTTAAGCGCGTTTTGCGCTGACTCTTATTTTCATATAAATACTTATCCTTTTAGGGTTGAAAAAGGGACGTTTTTACATTATAGCTTCAGCTTTAGTTTTCTAAGCACATTTTAATTACTCAAGCACCCGAGTATTACTCTTTGTCATTTTTACATTTGATTTTCAATAGAAGCTTTGATTTTGCAAGATTGGTTCTACAATTGGTATTTCTTCTTTTCTCTTATTATTTTTGTTCAGACTTTGATTATTATTCACCATGTTTTCTTGTTTCATTATGAGTATGTCTTCCCTAATTATGATTGAGTAGTTTATTTCTACGGTTAAGGGGATCCATGAATATTTATGAAGGGATGTTTATAAAGTATTGATTTTTGATGATGTATGTTGATTCCTATTGAATGTATTATCTCTATTCAATCCGATTTGGCCAGAGTTGATTGTTATAGTATTGCAATATTATGTTATGCGCCGAGAGGTATAAACTTGATATTAAGGCTAGTTTCAATAGGTAGAATTGGTATTAATAAATTGCGAGAGCCTGTTAATATCATTCTATGGTTAATTTCGACTCGAGAGAGGAAATCAACCTATTTGACTGCATTATTCATTATTGATTATTGTGTTTCATCCTGGAATATTGTTCATTGGTGAACCTACGCCCTAGACTCTTTATTATTGATATTCTCGATATAGTTATTGACTAAGCTAGTTTAGTATAATCACAAACAAACATTCGTTACCTATAATCTAGATTTGATCGACGATTAGGAAAAGAACACTGTTTCCCTGTGGATTCGACCCTACTTCCCTGACTACTATTTGTTAGAGGACTTTAGGATTACTTTTGATTAGGTGATACGACTTTAGCCTGTCATGGGGCAACAAGTCAACAACTGTACAATGTAGGTGTGATATGCCTAGCAAAATTCGAACTGTGACCAAAGACAACCGAAATTTCGGGAGAAAATTTTGTGGTTGTGGTAAGTATCCAGTGAGTAAATTTCATTTCTTTTCGTAGAATTTAGGTTAAATCTAAAAGTATTTTCACCTAATCTCATTCTTGCTATGTTTCTTTTGTTTGACCTATTTCTTTAGTCACGTTTGTCAACGTATAATTTTATTATTAATATTTTTAATTATAAATAAGCAAAAAATATAAAAAGTTGATGTATAGAAAATATGATTCACATGATTATGTTTTGTCCCGACTATAAATCACAAAAGATAGTAAAATTAGCATTTATAAATAATATCAAAGTCAAAACATGTCAATTAAAATAAAAAGAGTATAATGCTGCATGATTTTTTCCCCAGTATATTTATTGTATACCTTGGTGTTATACTGTTATTAAGTTTATTGTCGATGTCAAATTCTACTATTTTTTTCCCCAAATAATGCTAGTTCAAAAACAAATTCCCAATTTATGCCAGCCCAAAAGTATTTCATGCACTACCGTCTACGTAGGATTTATGTAGAAAATAATTTTTTTTTTATAAAATCAGAGAATAACCGCTAATGCTATTAGCAGTTCATTTAAAGATATCGCTAATGGGACCTTGAGAAGGCGCTCAACTTGGAGAACCTTGCGATTTATAAGGTGAAATACTACCGTGTAAAGAGATTTACCTCAGCTAGAGTTGATATTTTACAGCACTTGATGGGTTGGAGATCATCTCTCAAAACCAAAGTGGGTGTGTATAGATATCGTCACAGAGAAAATGATGTTCTTGTTCCTCACCATCGAGAACTTTTTTTTTTTGACATCAGGGAAACAAGCAGGAAATTTAAAAAGCTATAAAAGACATTCTAGTACTACGACAAGTGCGCGCAAGAGTATCTGCTTCATGGACCTGCTCCCGGCTCAACATGGAGAACTTTGGTACACACCTTATTGACCAAATTGCTGAGATTATTATAGGTGTGCAAAAGGGTGCTAGGGGATCACATTTTACTAGGTTATATGTATTATTGGTGGAAAATATACCACTGAGTATAGTCTAAGGGTTTGTTCTCTTCGCCATAAAACAACTGAACTGAATTGAATTGAACCGAACCGAACCGGTGCAATTGAAGCGAATCAACCGAATTAAATAATAACTAATAGTAATAATGATAATAATTTACTAACTGAACTGAACTGAATTAAATTATAACTAATAGTAATGATAATAATTTAGGAACTGACCGAATCGAACCGAACCGACTGAACCGAAGCAGGCGATTGAACCGAGATGAAGCGGGCGACAGAATCGCGGGCGAGCGAAAATAAGTTGGGGAGAACGGGCCCCAAATTGCATGTAGGTGTGTGAAGTGCAATTTTATGCATTCGGACTCAACCGTGCTTAAAAGTTATTTTCTTGCTCTTTAATTGGAGTTACGAGCAGATGAGCAGAAAATACTCTTAATTAGGTATATCTATATCGATCAAAGTGTGTAATAGAGTTTGTGTTGTGTAGTAAGTTGGTGCTTTGAGGATTAGAGTGTACTTCCTCCATTATATAATAAATGTCTTTTCAGAAGTGTACACAAATTTTTAATACTTCCTCTATTCTTCGTTTCAACGTTTTGATTTTCACGCTTGCTAATACACAACTTTTTTTCTAGGGAAGCCCATCTGACAACTAATTTTATTAGAATGCAAATCGATCCAAAGATAACAAACTAGAGATTGCCAAAGGGAAATCATTAATTTTTTAAGCACGTTGTCGCTAAGTCACTAAAAATTAGAGGTGATCAAATGGCGGGTCGGGCCGCCCCTAAAAAAATATGTCCACTTGTCATCCAGGGCCAAATTTCAGGCCAATTTTGTATGCTTAAAGTCTAGTTTTACGAGCCACAAATGACGGGTATTTCGGGTCAAAATCGAGCGGGCCCTCATTTTTAGGTTACCGAAAACCCGTACCCAAAAAAATTGTCCAAGCCCGTGCAACTCGCGGGCCGGGCTAAGCTCACTTGATCAGCTCTACTAAAATAAACCATAGACCTTGCCAAAGGAAAATCATTAAAACACAAATGCACCACTCTAAACGCCCTACAAACCATAGAACACAACACTATTGCGACCTCTATTTAATTACAAACATTCAATGCACAAATTTAATCATTAATATCTCTAACAACAAATCAATAATTTTTTTTAAATAGTTATATAAATGAGAAAATTAAACCTTTGGATGGCTTTCTTTAAGAACTTTTTTTAGCACGCCACTAATTGCGCCCACCATAGAACTTTAACAACGAAGTACACCCCATACCACACGCCCGACCCAGCTTGGGCTTTGATGGATGGTATTCCATTTGACGCGTAATTGACTCTTTTCAGTCTTTACAGTTTACACACCACACTTCATTTTTTTCATTCTTTTTTTTTGCTTCTAAATTCTAAGCCAAGTGTGTCTGTAAATGTCGTCGACCCACCACTGAAAAAGAAAGGCATAATTTATAATTGGTCAAATCATGTTGGCGTTCATTAATAATACTGGGTCAACCCACTATTATAAGCTTCGTCGGATCGATTCCCACCACCTACATTAATGGAAACCACTTCTTTCTTTAAATATGGAAAAAATGCACTACCCCTAATCATATCCTAGTGGGTCTTTTATTTACTAAAGTATGTTATATTAACAGGTATATATTCATAGAATATACAAAGGTGTAATAATGATTCATGAATTATTGAAATAAAAGAATAGTATATCATGTTATGCTCACAATATGGAAAAGTGTATCGCATTTGCCCTAATCATTTAATAGTTCACTTTATACTATGTGAGTGTGACTTGTAATGTTGTTGTATATGTATGTACTCACTGCTTTCATGTGAAGACGCGAGAAGTTGAGTTGGTGGAGTAGTGACATCACTTTTCAACTCGTATGCCTGAGGTTTAGCTAGAGATCAAACCTCATGGTACTCATTTGAGGAATTTTCGTTATCCCCCTTATGAAGATATATTTATTCTATCTTGTAGTATATACTATCTTGTATTCTGTTAGTAGCTAGTTTAGGACATCTGTTAGTTAGTTGTAACACGTGTAAGATAAGTTTCTAGCTCTCTTATAAGTAGATTGCTCCGGATTATTATTCTAGTACTTTTTTCATAATAACATAACATAATACCACAACTTAACTTGAGCTGCTATATATTTCTCTCTCAAAAGAATGTTTCTATTGAGCTATAACACATTTCCTCATGGTATCGGAGCAGGATTTTAATCTATCCAAATACTCGCTCAATTTTTTTTAGGTATTTTTTATTTTGAACGAATTTGCAAAACTTTTAGGTTTTGTTCTTTGGTTGAATCGGCGACAAGTGCGTTGATTTTCCTTCGATTCTCAAATGGGCCCTTCATCTTACCTTCACAAAATGTGAAGAGACGAGATAATATAGGCAATTATATGATCATATATGATCGCATTAAAGGAGCATTATAGAATATCAAATACACTCTATTAAATAATACATGATCGAGGAACCAGTACACCTAATCCTTTATTAGGAAGATAATACTTACACATGGACGTCACTATTAAATTATAAACTTTGTACTTGCACCGCAAAAGATAATGATGCCTTCAAATAAGAAAACATATTAAGTACTTAAGCAAAATATAAAAACAAATAAGAAAACAACAAAAAGCCAAGATTGTACAGGGTGGGAATCTAAATTTAGGGATTAGCGAAGTTCGGCTGATTTCCAATATATGCTTATCAAAAACTTCATCCTCCTATGTTAAATGTTCTTCATTGCAGTAGTACTTATTTGAGTAGCATAGAAGGAAGGCATAACCGAGATTTAGTTTTGTTTTTAAAGAATCAGAATTTCAGAAATTTTAGATATATTTTCTTTTGGAAGTGAATTTTTTTATAGATTGAGTACTTAATTGCTGCATGTCTTATTGACTAAAATATTAGTACAATGTGAACATCTAATTAGCTAGCTCGATGCCAAAATGGGAGCCTTAATGAAACTCCTAGGATTCCTCATCTATAAATAGTATAGTATATATTTGAATATTAAGATATACTTCCTCCGTTCCATAATAAGTGAAACACTTACTATTTTAGAACGTTTCAAAATAAGTGAAACATACCTTAAATGGAAAAAAAATGGTGACAAAATGACAAGAGTGCCCATCACAAACTTGTGTGGTTTGCTTTTCTCTCTCCTCCTTTTGATAATGAAAAGGGTATTTTATGACTTTTTGGCTTTTGAAAGTGATGTTTATTAAATCTTGTGTCCAATCCCTATGTTTCACTTATTATGGAACGGAGGAAGTAGTATATATCAGTTCTTAGACTATATTGATGCCAATTAATTTAATTGGTTAAACTTTTAATCTATCAGTTAAATTGGAGATAGAATCTTATCTATATGTATATATAGTTGCTTTGTTTTGTTTGGCTCTTTATACATTTAAAAAAAGTTTGTAGATCAAGTTAGTATGATGCAACAGTATATAATCTAATTAGATTTGTGGTAGAGTTTGAGTACCTATAGAAGAATTATGAGTTCACCTCATGTATAGAATTAATTTTATAACATGAAAAAAAAGCTACATTCTAACATTAGATCAGAGGTGCAATTTTTTTTAGACCTTAACTTTGGATCTGTACATCTCATACCTTTGTTGTTTAGGTCATTTGTAAACTTTCAAACTTTTAATTTTTCCGCACCAACAGATGAAAAATCAAAACAAGTTTTTATCAAGATATTTCTCGTGCTTTTTCACACAAGTTTGCTCTTACTATACTTGGAGTATATATTATATAATAGCCAAGCAATTTAAGTTTTTAATCAATGGAGCATTCGATGTTGATATGATTATCTGTCAAGAACAAACGATGATTTGTAGATTGCGGTTCAAGAAGAAGAAAAAAAACTCAAATTAAAGAAGAGATCAATTAGCCTTTGTTGATAACAAAAGGAGCTAGGTTTATTTATCAACAATCTATTCAATAAAGGTTACAAGTGGAACCTTTCTTATTCTCATAATTATAAGGCTTTTAGGTTATTCAGGAGAATGATATACTACCTCCGTCCCAGAATAGTCTGAACACTTTCCTTTATGTTTGTCCAAATTAGTTTAAACACTTCCATTCTTGGCGTGGCCCCACCATTAATATATTATTTCTTTTACACATCTTTTCGCCCACACTCTACGTACTTTTTTATCAATAAAAAGTTACCCAACTTTCTCTCTCCCAATAAAAAAAATACTCCACCAACTCCTATCACATCTACTTTTTAAATAAAATAACATTTGATAACCACACCACAACTTATCACCTTAAACTACAGTATAATCGAAAGTCCTACCACTTCTTAGATTGTTGGTGTCTTCAATAAAGTCCACCATTATTCCCAAATTTCCAACAATCTACCCAAGCTAGGTATATGAAGTACTCTATTTTCTAACTCTCAACTTGACGGTGGTGTTTCACCTGACAAATTACAATTAATGAGCACAAGTCAACTGCATTTCGATCCACAATTAAACACATGATCAGTTTCATTACTAGCTATTGTCTACTCAACCAATTATGTTTTGCATAGATGTTAGATTTTCTCGTTACATGTTTACAACAAAGGATCTCTCTCTTTATGTTTCTCTCGTTCAAGCAATATAAAAGTAAAGCTCAAAGAGAGCTTACTTCCCGTTATTAACAGTTAACACCCTCTCAAATCTCTTTGATGTAGTCCTTCATTACCTATACTATCCCTTATCCACAAACTTACTGTATTACTTATTCTTGTTAGATTCAGATGAGATCGAATTAGAAAGTTCTATTCAAAACCTTCTCATTTTCAATGGCTTAATGCCAAACACCTTCCATTTTGTATTAGAAAAAACATATGAAAATTAGATATTTGAAAAGTGCATGAGTATCAGCTTGCAATTTCCAAAAACTTAGAGCTAGTAGCTCAACCGTTGGAGGAAAAAGCAAGTGGTAGCTTTGGCAAATCATATTGCTCTATAAAGCTAGTAGCTTTGCTTTACGTTAGTGAGCGCCAAAGCAATTTAACACAAAATTTTGGCTAAAATAAATATAAGAACCACAAGTGGGACCTACCAAAACCAAGTCCTTGTGAATTTTCCATTTAGAGAGGTTGTAGGCTTGGAATTGTTGTAATTTGGAAATCGATATAGTAAACAAAGTTACAAAGGTTGTAACTTTTCATTATAGTTGCTCTAATGAGACTATGTTAACAAGAATCCGACATAATATGTTTTGGCTTATAAATTGGCGTCGAAATACTATTAAAGTCCAATTAAAATTGTTGATTAGAGCACACTAGAAGATTCAAACCAGAACAAATCAGATCTTCATAACTCAGACTAGATCACTTTATTTTCAGGTGAAGTGACCCTAGCTATTTAAAATTATTTTTTAGAAAAGAAAAACATAGTTCCTAAGCTAGCTAGACACTATTATTGAGTGTCAATTGTTCACTGCACATGATTAATACTTGGCATCATGTCAATCAAATTCACTTTCTTTTGCCCTTTTTAGACACCATAAATCGAACTTTTCATTTCTTTTATATCTTGATAACCCCCTTTTTATTAAAGTATATTTACAAAAATAAATGCTCTTTTAAAAGCAAACCTTCATACAATTCACCTAGCCACCCAAAATAATATTTCTCTCAAATGCAAAACAACACTAAATATAAAAATATACTATATAGTTCACCTAGACTTAGAATCCGTGTATCAGAAGAGACCGACACAACCGACCAATTTCCACGTCACCTGAACTATCCCACGTTCTTTCCCAAGCAAACCATTTTCCGCCACGTGTCTACTTTCTTCAAACGGCTAGTTTTCTTTACCTTTTTTTAAAAAATTCCTCCATATAACCGCCATAGTGGAAGATCTTTTGTTCCGAAATTTCTCGGTCCTTCGGCAGTAAGTAAATAAAATCCTTTAAATTACCTACCACCAAAAAAACACCTCATTTTTCATTTCTCACACAAAAACTAAAAATCTCTTCAAAAATTATTCTCCATATCTTTCAAATATAGAAGTATTTCACAACTACTACTAATTTTTAAGCAAAAGTTTCATCAAACTTGACAAATTTAAGTTGAACTACTCCACTTCAATTCATTTGGTGATTTCATCATCTTCATCAGCAGAAATAGCAAGTTCCGAGTATACAAGTACTATTTTAGCAGAGCATCGGTTACGAAATCTCTCATTAAATTCTCTCTCCTCAATTTTTGCTCTCGAAGTAAGTATTATTCTCTCTATCTCTCCTCGTTTTTGGAAATTTGTGCTCATTTCTGGAATTTTTTTGCTTATTTCTGGAATTTTTAGGTTTATTACTGGAAATTATTGCTCATTTGTAGAAGTTTTGTGTTGTTTTGGCAGAGAAAATGGCGTTGACGAAGAGCTTGAGTTTCTCGCGAGGAAGAAAGCGTGTTCTCATTTCGAATAATAGCTGTGATTTGGAGCAGTTTTGTGCTGATTTTCAGTCTTTTACTCCTATGAAGAGACGATACTGTAGCAGTGATAATTTCTTCGATGAAAAGTTTAGCGTCAAAACTTCGGCTTCTCTTCTTGAAGCTTTACCTCAAGAACTTCTGGTTAGTTTTCATTTTTCTGGAAAATTACATCTCTTCGATTGAAATGTGATGAAATTGATTAATTTTGTGATTGTGTTCATTGAAAAATGATATGAAATGAGAGATGAAACTGATTGATTTTTGATTGAATTTGTGGCAGATTAAAGTAGTTTGTGGTGTTGATCATGAAGACCTAAATCAGCTTTTCTCAGTTTCTAAAACAGTTCGTGATGCGGTGAGTAATTTCATTTTGATTAGTTCAGTTTCTTTATCAATCGAATCCTTCAATTCGAACTACTCTTATCAATAATCTAATAAAATTGAAATTTCAATCTAATCTCTGGTTAATTTTTACAGGCAATAATCGCGAAGAAATCGCATTTCGCATTCAGTACGCCTTCGAAAACGAAAGCATTTAGAAATTCAATTGATTTGCTAAACAATCCAATTGATTTCGATGATCTTGAAGCTCCAAATGCTCCGAAACAAGCTCGAAAGTTGAATCGTCCTCGAATTTGCAAGAAAAAACTCAATCACATTTCTGTCGCTTTGTTTTCCGACGAAGGAGAGGACGAGCAAGAACAGAAATGGCCTAGGAGGAGTTTATTTTCGGAAATGGACAGTTAAGTTCTTAAAGATAATTCAATTTAATTTAATTTAATTTTTCCACTGTAAATCAAAGTATTAAGCTTTTTTTTGTTTTTTTGATTTGTAGAAGTAAAAATTTAATGAGTTTTGCAAGCCATCAATAGGTTTTTGTTCTTCAATACTTCCATTGAAGATTTAGAAGGTGGCTTGTATTTCCTGTACAATAAAACTTTTGTAATTGTAGTTATGAAAAGTTCCGTGTAGTTATAAAAAATGTAGTTTGATTTTGAAGTAAATAATATTGAGCATTTAAAGTTTTTTTTTTTGTTTTTATTCTGTTTTTTGTTGTTATTGTGTGAAATTATAGCTTGAATCAGAATTTATGATTGGATGTTGTATGGTGTGAATTAATTTCTTGAACCAACAAATTTAATTTTAGAAAAGATAAAGCAAAGAAAAGATAAATAGAAGATAATAAGCATAAGATTTCAGCCGCAAACAGCGGTTGTGACATAGATCTTGGCCGTTAAAAAAATGGGGTTGAAGCAAGTTGAGACCTGTAAACAAACATTTAGCAATGATTGATAGCTGGCTTTGATGAGTGTGACAGTATGGACAACCATATCCTAAACCTGTTGCAAATTTTTAGGTGTTTTCGGGTATGCTTAGAGTTGGGTGGGTATATTCGGAGTTTTGTGCTCAATTCAACATTTTGTTCATTTGGATTTAATTGTGTCGTAGCTTAGTAAATCGGATTTGGTAATTTTGATTTGCTCGGCCGCATGATTCTAAATTTGAAATCATGTCAAAAGGTGGATCAATAAAGTGGATGAGGTTCATCTTTGGATATGCTTAACTTCAATTTTATCTAAAAACATATAAGCATTTTCTAGATTTGTATATGAATACGCCTAGTGTTGTAAATTTTTAGGTGTTTTCGGGTATGCTTAGAGTTTGGTGGGTATATTCGGAGTTATGTGCTCAATTCAACATTTTAATTGTGTCGTAGCTCAGTAAATCAGATTTGGTAGTTTTGATTTGCTCGGCCGCATGATTCTGAATTTAAAATCATGTCAAAAGTTGGATCGATAAAGTGGATGAAGTTCATCTTTGGATATGCCTAACTTTAATTTTATCTTATCTAAAAACATATAAGCATTTTCTAGATTTGTATATAAATACGCCTAGTGTTGTATTGAGGAATATATAAGCTATGATACCTGGGTACGCCTCCCAGGGGCCGTTTCATCCGCAGGGTGCACGGAACGACCTGCACGCCAGTACGTCCTGGGATTCGTATCCAGAACGAACCCGGTGGTCTGGGTACAGGGGAGATTATTGGGTACGGGAAACTCGAAGGTGGGTACGGGTTGGGTACGTATTTCAGTACAAACCCACGTACCCAACTTCTTCCTGGCTTAATGAAATGTGAGAGGCCCAAAATCACATTTTACAAGCTAGGGTTTCATTTTCGAAATCCCCAAATTCACTCTTTACCCACCTGCGAAAAGGGCGAAATCACTCTGTACTCACCTGGGGTTCGTCGCCGGCCTCTTCGTCGCCGCCTCTTCGTCGCCGCCGTTTGAAGTTCGTCGCTTTGCCTCTTCGTCGCGCCTCTTCTTCTCCTTCGAAGTTCTTCTCCTTGAAGCTAGGGTGGTTTCTTCTCGGTTTTCTTCGAAGTCTGGAAGTTGGAACACTCTTCACTGGGTTTCTTCTCGCCTAGGTTTTCTTCTTCACCGCATGAGCCATTTCTTCTCGATTCTATAAGGTCGGTGTTTATTTTCATGTTTTCGAATTCTAGGGTTTTGTTTCATTTTGTTCTCTGATTTTTTATCTTTATTTTTTCACTCCCTCTCCGCAGTCCTCATTTCTTCCTGTTTTTTTGAGTGGTTGTTTTCGTCTGTTTTTTTCTTTCTTTTTTTTCTGTTTTCTGTGGTTTTTTTTCGTTTTTATGTGGTTTTTTTTATTGAGGATTGAGGAGGAAGACAAGTAAGTTACTTAATTTTTTATTTAGTTAAGTTGAGTGTTGAAAGTTGAATTGTTGTGGTGTTGAATTGTTGTGTTGGATTGTTGTGGGAGCTTTATACAAAGATGTGGGATATTGGTGGAGATGCATTTGATTCCATGGAGGATGTTGGGTTTCTAGAGTTTGCGGAACTCTCACTAGATGAGCCCGATTTAGAAAATGAGTTGCTCCTTGAAGATTGATGTGCTTTGTCTAAGTTTTATCTACTTTAAGACATTAAATTTAGTTGTTGTTTTTTGGTATTTTGAACTATTTATGTATGGATGTTTAATTTAGTTTTTTTTTTTTTGCCGAATCCATGCCGTACCCGTTTTTAGCAATTTTGATTTTACCGTTTTCCGTCCCCGTACCCGTCCCCGTACCCGTATCGGTGCAACATAGTATATAAGTATGTTATATATGGATACGCTTAGCTTTAGTTGCATCTTGTAACATATAAGCATGTTATAGATTTGTATATGAATATGCCTAGCTTTAATTGCATATGGGAACATATGAGCATGTTATAGATTTATCATTTATATGGATATGCTTCTAGCTTTAATTGCGTCCGGGAACATATTATAAGCATGTTACAGATTTGTTGAATATGTGGAGCTTTAGTTGCATTCGGAAACATAAGCATGTTATAGAGATGCATATGAATATGATGATATGAATGTTGTCCGCTGTTGCATAGGATTCCAATTTTGGCGGTGCAAAACTCTAAAATGTGAGATTTACTAAATAGAACAGAGTGGACAGATCAGAGAGTATAAAGATGGGTGTAAGATGTAATTGTCTGGCATTGGCCAACCCAACCTAAAAGGGAATCCTTGTAGCAAATAGGAAGTCAAATGACAAATGACTATATATTATTTATGGTATCGTGGAAGTTAATTGTGGGGATGACGATCTTGCGAAGAGACATCAAGAACTGTCAGTGTAACATTGGAAATAAATATTTTACTAGGAGCTAGGACATGTAATACGTGCTTCCTTACCGGAGAGCAATAGGAAAACAGCCAAGTAAGAGAGTGGATAGCTAGACAAGTGTATCTTAAGTTGGTTCATATCCATTAATCAGATGAGAATCGAGTTGTTATATATATATATATATATAAAAGGCGTTTCTAAACAAGAAATTGTACCACGTGGCGCTATCCCTTATAGTGTTTACTTCAATACTCCACATAATAAAAAAAGCATAAAATGCATGGTATAAGATTTGATCTCATGACTTCAAACTTATATACTAAAGTCTTAACTACTAAACCAAGTAGTATTATACTTTTTAAATAAAATCTTAATAAATAAAAATTATAATTACCCGGGGCATAACCCGGACCTAAAAACTAGTTAGCATCTAATTGGCGGAGTCTCTAAAGATTACATCAAATAAGATAGCCGGATGTTTATCAGTTTATAAATAAAAGGCAAAATTGGCCTCAATACCCTGAAGTATAGCGCAGGTGCACCAAACACCCCAAACTAAGGCTTATAGCCAGAACACCCCAAAGTACGGGCTGGGGTGCATTGCGTATCATAAATGAAAGTTGTTGCCGGAAAATTCACCGGCTCCGGTGGAATCTTCATTTTTTAATATTATTTTGCTTTTTACCCCCTTTTCCTATTTTCTTCTTTTTTCTCTCTAATTTTTTAAATTTTTTAGCTTTTTACCTCCTTTCTCTTCCTCCATCTTCTCTCTCCTCCCACTCTCTCTCTCTTCAAGCATTATCTTCATCAAACTCTGGGTTTCTTCCCCAAAAAAGGCAGTGCCTTCATTTCTTCCCCAAATTCTCTGGGTTTCTTCCCCAAATGAACCCTAAAATCTGAAAATTACTGAAATTCAGCTTGAAAGCCTAAATTCGCATAACAACAATGAGTTCATTATTTCCGGATGGCACCATTTCTGACTTAACCAAAACTCTGAATCTAAAATCAATTGAATGTCTGAATCGGTCCAAGTATATAACTGATAAGTAAACCGTATGATTTTGGAATCCAAACGTTTTCTGGGTCTACATTAAAAATTCAAATAATTAATTAATTCATGCATAAAGATTAGATTTTTCAACCAAAAAGATACAGTTCCACAAAAAAAAGGAAAAAAATCACCCACATTGAGAATCCAGTTGATGGCAAGAGAGGGAGAATTCTTCAACCAAGATGGGTAAATTGATGAAGTAAAAGATGGATTTAATACATAAATTCTCTCTTTTTGGAGCAACATTTGAAGAAAATCATAATCTTGATTGACTGGCTCATGATAGTAAGGAACGAGTTGAGAGTTGAGTGAGTGAGTACCGAGTTTGTGTTAATCTGCTTCATTTAAGCAAGATTTATCTTCGTCACAAAGAAGATTAGAGAGAGAAGTTGAAGGTTGAGAGTTTGAAGAACCCTCCATTTCAGATGATTTATGGGTTTTTCTGGGTTTTTTTGTTTACATGAAAAAAAATCAACTGGGGAAATTGAAATTGAAATTGAAATTGAAATTGAAATTGGTATAATAGTAGAAAAAGGAGTGAAGAAAAAATTGGGAAGTTTGATGATAAATATTTTTAACTGCTGAAATACTGGGAATTTTAGAGATTGAGGCAATCTAGAGGAGAGAGAAGAAGGAAGAAAAAGGGGGTAAAAAGCTAAAAAATTAGAGAGAAAAAAATAGGAAAAGGGGGTAAAAAGTAAAATAATACTCCCTCCGTCCCATAATATAGTGCTTACTTTTTTTTTTGCACGGGAATTAAGGAGAGTGGAGGGAGTAGTAGGATCTCAAAAAAAATTATTTAATAAAGTACTTTTGTCTTGAAACTACTCCCTTAGTTTTTTTTTTCCTTTAAAAAAAGATCAAAAAACAACAAATGTTCCTTGAAATGGTGTAAAGTAATAAATAGAGGCACACATTTTAAAAGAAAAAGTAAGGTATTTTGGAGAATTTGTGTAAAGATTGAGGATAATTTAGTCCAAATAAATTGATAAAAATAAAATTGGCACAACATTTTGGGACACTCAAGAAGGAATGTAAGCACTATATTATGGGACCGAGGGAGTATTAAAAAATGAAGATTCCACCGGAGCTGGTGAATTTTCCGGCGACAACTCTCATTTATGGTACGCAATGCACCCCAACCTGTACTTTGGGGTGTTCTGGCTATAAGCCTTAGTTTGGGGTGTTTAGTGCACCTGCGCCATACTTCAGGGTGTTGAGGCCAATTTTGCCTAAATAAAATGGTACTATTTGCGAGAAAGATTCATACTATTTGGTTATATAATGGTATTAATCTACTTCCTCCGTTCTGTTTTAAATGAAACATTGGGTGAAATGACACTATTAATTGATCAATTTTGACTCCAATTTATCGCCATTATATAAAGAAAAACATAATCAAGTGGGATCTTGTTAGATTCGTCTCGATGCATACTATCAAATTATAACTTTTTTATATTTTTTACGTGTGCACAACTAAAAATATTAATTATTAAAGAAACGCATTGGGTTGCGTGAAAAAGCAAACGTTTCATTTAAAACAGAACGGAGGAAGTATATGTATTTGGTACATAAACTACAAAAAATTAAACGGTTTTTTCACCAAATACCCCTGACAAATAAATTTATTCACCAAATACCCCCACTTTTTTCAAAATTCACCAAATACCCCTGACCTTTGAAAAAATTCACCAGATACCCCTGACATTTCAAAAAATACCAAAAATGCCCTTTTTGGCTAACGGACGTTAGTTCTCCGTTAATTAATTAACTAATTAACCTAAAAAACCGTAATTAAACCTAAAAACCCTAAAACTCTAACTAACCCTAAACCTAATTAATCCTAAAACCTAATTAACCCAACCCCAGCCCCCCTTCACCCCAACCCCGGCCCCCACCCCAACCCCCGGCCCCCCACCCCCCCCCCACGCAACCCCCTCCCCCTCCCCCACGCAGCCCCCCTCCCCTCCCCACTTGCCCCCCGGCCGCCTCCCCATTCCTCACTCTCGCCGCGCACTCGTCCCCCTCTCCTCCTCCCTCACTCTCGTCGGCGGCCCACGGCCCCTCCTCCCCTGCACTGCGCAATTTCAACCTCCGATCCTCCGTTAGTGTTCCGTTATAGTAAAATCTCAGCAATTACGCAGAACCCCAACCCCATACCTTGATCTCGGTAAAATCTATAGCCGTTTCTTTTTAGGGCCGAAACGAGGGTGGGAGAGGGGGAGACACGAGATTCGCTCGAATGGGTGAGGGAGGGGGGAGGGGGAGACGCGGGATTCGAAGGGTGGGAGATGGGGAGAGGGACGCGTGGTAGGTTGGGGTGGCGGCAAGGATAGGGGAGGGGGGAGCCGACCGAGTTCGCGGGGAAGGGGAGGGTGGGGGTGGTCGGGAGGGGGGCGCGGCGGCGGGGGGGGGGAGGGAGGGAGCACTACTACAAAAAGACATAAAGAGACCACCTAAAAATGCCCTTAGAGACCACCTAAGGGGTGGTCTCTAGCTCAACGGTCTCTTTGTAGAAGAGACCACTTTTTAGGGGTGGTTTTTCAAATAAAAGAAAAAGACCACAATTTAAGATAAGTGGTCACTTAGATGCTGGTTGGAGGAACTACAGAAGAAGAAAAAGAAACCAGTTATTTTAATTAGGTGGTATCTTTAATTCTACCAAGAAACCACTTAGGCAAATAAGTGGTCTTTTTTGGTTCCACTAAAAAGGCCACTTATTTTTGGAAAGTGGTTTCTTTGTTCAACATAATTATAACTAATGTTTACGTGGACCTTTTTTAGCTGAAAATTTACGTATATCCCTTTTTTAATTAAAAAAAATACTCTTTACATAATTACATACTTTATACGATTTACCCGTCCACTAAACATGTACTTGTAATATATAGTACCATATTGAAACAAATATTATTTCATTGAAAATAATCATTTACATAATAATATTCTTGAACACTCAAAGTTAAAATGAATATATTTTTGTAAAATGAGTAAATTAAGAATATATCAAACTATATGGACAAAAGTTTTAAAAACAAAAAAGATGTAGATACACTAATATATACTACGTCCTAGTCAAAATACACGCTATCTTCAAATTCTTCCCCATCCAATTAATGTATAACCAAGAGCAAGGCACCCGCACACTAAAAATCTTGTATGTGCGTTCAATTGTGAATCCTTTCATTAGTAGCTTTTGTGGTGTTCCCAACTGCATCAAGGACATCAGAATTTTCTCCAACAATTTCGGGCTGTAGAAAAGCATATGTCCATCTGAGTCAATACTGCATATTAAAGTATAGAGACTCAATTAAGCTTAGAGCACTCTACTTGAAGCATCAGGATCTCAGACCATAGTAAAGGCATTGGATCAAAGTGCTTAAGTAGTAGCACACTAGCACTGCACATGACACAAGTTTCAGCCATGAAGTACTAATTCAAGCATAACCCAAAACGAGAGCTTACCTAGCATTGAAAATGATTGGTGGCGACGTGTAAATGAAGAATTCTTCATTAAATACAAGTAAACAACGGCTCCGGGACGCCACACCCTAAGTTAAAACATCAAAGTCAATCAAATTCCATAACCAAAACATATACCATTAGATATATATACACAAAAGCTTATTCAAATCCTTCAAAATTTACAGTGTAACAAACAACTACATTTCAATCAACTTAAGAGCCAAATTTAACAACCCAGAGATGCCAATGATAGTTGCATTGTCTAATTGCGATATAGATTCAGACATGTGTACATTCTAATTCCAGATATACACCACCATCTTCAATAGAATATAGAGTCGATAGCGAGCTTAACTTTACTTTCAAAGTTTTTGTGTTATAATGATTGATGTGAAATAGAGGTCACTATATATAGCCTATAGCAACCAGTCAATACTTTCCCAATCAATGGGGCAAATTGAAAAATGGTGTGCCAACACATTTTGAGTCGTATTAAAGGTAATCTAAGTCTTGGGCAGACCTAATTCAATCTTAATTGAAAATCCTAGTAGCCCCTGCCTTCATGGCTCAACGTGTTTGCAATTTTACCGGTTCAAGTTTGCAATTTAGAACTCTCATCTATGGACTCTTTGGGCAACTAATAATATTTCTTTCTATTTTGAGAATTTCAATGGTAAACCCTTCATCTTTGTAGGAAATTAATCAAACAACAACAAAGCAACTTACTATTTTGAGGAACCGGTTGAATATAAAGTCGAACAATAAGAACTAGAAACTAATTGGAAAATAAAAATTGACCAATCAGAACCTGAAACTAATTGCAAAAAAAAACTGAACAATCAGAACTTGAATCCAAAAAAATTCTACTTAAATTCACAGTTCAAAACTATAAAAAGATTCAAACTTTTCAATTGGGTACTCTAGAAATTCTACTTTGGGTCAAAAATCAATCAGAAAGATTCAAACTTTTCAAGTGGTATTATTAAACTTCGATTTAGGAGAAAGAAAAAATAAGTACCAGAAGAAGGGAGGTGATAGATTCATTGCCCCACCGATTTTTCCTCGAGCAAATGACCAACAATGTTACACAAACATGTTAAATGATACACAAACATGTTAAACTGATGAACACAGTAATGGATACCACTATGCTTGTATCAAATGGTGACGATTCATGCAATATATTTGGTAAACAAAACATTTTTTCTTCTTTTTCTTAAAATGCAGAAGATCTGCTGATTAACTATATGTCTTTTATTGGAATTCAAAAACCTTAACAGTATACTCTGCCCATCTAATTTAAAATGAAAATTTACAAACAAATTAAACAAGAATTCCAATAAAAGAAATATGACAATTCAATTACCCTAACAAACAAACAAGTATGAATGCGAGAGGAATTGATAGTTACCATGATAATCTGGTCGTGGCGATAACGTGGTGGTGGAAATGGAACAGAGTATACTGGCGGGGATAATTGGCCAACAAAGACGAGTAGGCGGAGGAAATTTGGCCGACGAGTTTGAAGTGCTTGCAACGGTTCACGCACAAAATTCTGGCAGTTCTTCTGTGCTATCGGTATTCGATGGTATAGGAAGAGGAAGGAGATGTGATGAAAGAATTAAAGAATTCCCTTTAATTAGGGTTTTGTAGAATAGGAATAAAATTTCTCACTCCCTTGGTATCTGCCAAATCTTTTTCCTCGTTCAAAATTCAGACAATTTTTTTCCCTTTAATTTTCAATTCTCCCGCTAATGTTTAGGAATCCATTTTTTCTACAAAATGATATAAAATCAAAATAACCACTTAGTAGGAATAAGTGGTTTCTTTAATATTGTTAATTTTGAGTATATGCAAAAAGACCACATTTCTAAAAAGTAGGTCTTTTCTATTATAATATAAGAGACCTCTTATCTAAGAAATAAGGTATTTTTTGCTAAATAATCACCTATATCATCATTGTGGTCTCTTATGGGTGGTTACTTTGCACATATTTGTAGTAGTGGAGGGAGGAGGGGAGGGGGAGGGGGAGGCGTGAGGGAGGTAGAGGGGAGGGGGGCCTGCGTGGGGGGCCATGGGAGAGGGGTATGTGTGGGGTGCACCTGGGGAGGGGGAGGGAGGGAGGGGGGGGGGGGACTGCGTGGCTGGCCGCCGGGGAGGTGGGGGGCTGGTGGGCAGGTGGGGTTGGGGTTGGGTGGTGGGCCGCTCGGCTCTAGGGTTGGGGGGGGGTTGGGTTAGGGAGAGAGAGAGTTAGGGTTTTTAGGTTTACTTAGGGTTTAGTTAGGTTTAATTAGGGTTTTTTTTAGGGTTAATTAGGATTAATTAGGGTTAATGACTAACGGAGTTAACTCCGTTAGTCAATAAGGGCATCTGGTGAATTTTTTTAAAAGTCAGGGGTATATGGTGAATTCGAAAAAAAGTGGGGGTATTTGGTGAATAAATTTATTTGTCAGGGGTATTTGGTGAAATAACCAAAAATTAAACCTTTTTTAATGCCATCATATCACTTTATAGTACAAACTTATAAACACATTTTTTAACTAAATACTTGTTAATCTGCATTGATGTGTTAGGTTTCAGCACAACGTAACTTATGCTAAACTAACAAGAGCTCATGTAGAACTCAAAGTTGAACTCGGCTTTTTCTTTTGGGGAATTATACATGGTGGCCTCCTACTTTCAATTTTTCTATTTGGTGGCAAGCCAAAAAAAGATTTATACAAAGTGACCTCCTACTTTAAGCAATTATACTTAATGACCTCAATCCACTTAAAACATGGCTAACCACCCAATTAAAGGTGAATAACTAACCTAACCCTAAGTTAATTATCATACAACAAAATTAAAAAACCTCCTATCCTTCATGTTTTTTTACCCTAATTGCTCAACATCCCCCGTCATTGCTTTCATCCCTCTGTCATCTCCTCCTTTGTTTTGGATGCTAACTCTACAAAGTTGTATCAATCCAAGGTCGAATTGAGGTAAATTTGCAGCTGCTATCAATCAGAGTTTCCAATTGAAGTAAATTCACTGCTGCTATTAATCTGAGGTTCGAATTCAGGGGAATTTTTCTGCTGCTTTTTTAACGTTTTACTCCATGTTTTCAACTTGTAATTTAATTTCATGGTCATGTATTCATATTGTCACATAGTAAGGAACTAAGGATTGCAATATATATGCACATGGTTTACTATTGCATGAATTCATATTTTCACATTATTTGTCAATATTTGAGAAGGTTTGAAAATCATGCACGCTATTAAAAATAAGGGAAATTCTACTAGCACTGGTATTATATTTCACGCGGTATTTGGGTATGGGTAACAGTACTGGTGTTATGAAACCATTGGTAGGTTGGTTTATTTCTCCTTTAATGATGTGCGTTTGATGGACTTTTGTTTGTGTTATAATCTTATTATACTTTTCGGAGCTTATAAGGAATTCACTCAAAGGGATAAGCATACTGTAATCAAATAAGTAAATAAGTGATAAGACAACAGCTTTGGCATATATAAATTAAGAACTTCATCTTCTTGCTCTAGCTAAGTTAGGCTTCTCGTTTTCTGTAATGATAATTATTGTTATAGAACTTGGTGGCTGAATTTATCTTTTTTTTTTTTAATAGAACCCACTAAAGGGAGCTTAATTCATTAAATCAGAACGAGCACCAGTAACTACATAGCTAGGAAAATCACTCTCCCAAACACAATCTCCCGATTCCATAGGGGAATGATGAGCTAGTGAATGAGCAACCTTATTAAAACTACGTCTAACAAACGACCAAGAAACAACCTCAAAAAAACCAACTAATTAAAGCAAGAATATCTTCTATAATTAAGAAAAAAATGCTCGCTCCCGAATCTTGTCTCCGCAATGCATTAATCACTGTCAAGTTGTCATTTTCCACGATCACTTGACGATACCCCAACGACTTAGCAACACGAAGGCTCCATCTCACAGCTAAAGCTTCGGCCAGCCCCACATTCTCCACGCCAGCTATCTTCTTCGCAGGCTGAATTTATCTTGATAATAAGCTATTCCATGTATAATCATGTAGGTTGCCTAGTAAAAAATGCAGGGATGCAAGTGAAATTAGGGAGAAATTAAGGGTAATAATTCCAATTTCCCCAACTAAACTCACGCAAGTCATCAGACGAGCAAGAAATGCAGGTGAAATTTCAAGCTAAGGAGAGGATAGATTGAGAGGGAGAAGTGTGGAGGAGAGATAAAGGGTTTTACCAGAGGACATAGAGTTATAGAAGAAACGTGATTTTCAATTGATGGGTGAGGTTTTTTTGTTTTATGATAATTAACTTAGGGGTAGGTTAGTAATTGGAGAGTTTAGCCATGTTTTAAATAAATTGGGGTCACTATGTATAATTGTTTAATGTAGGAGGTCACTTTTTATAAATCTTTTTTTGGCTTGCCACCAAATAGAAAATTTGAAAATAGGAGGCTACCATGTAGAATTTCCTTTTTTTTTTTCAAAACATTTAGTAAGGGAGAAAGTAATGAGACAAATTAGACTTTGATTATTTGGTGGGTTGGTGGTGTTGGTCAATAGTAGGTCGACTTGATGGTTAAAGCATATTTATGGGCTAAACAATGTTGTCCTATGTGGGTGAAGGGACGGATCTTCTAAGGGGCGGGCAGGGGCTTGGCCCCCATGAGATTTTGACCCAAAGTTTTTATTTCCAGTAAAATTAGCAAGAAGGCCCAATATCAATTGTACCCACACTTATTGGTGAGATCACAAAACCAATAGTATTACTGCATAACATGAATTCCTCCATTTCTTTTTTTTATTTGGGCACAAATTCCAACTTCCACTTTAGCTGATGCCTTTCACAGTAATTTGTCTGTATACAATTTATACACTAATTTCCTAATTTCGCCAGTGAAGTTTGGCGTAATTCAAATCGCAGTGCTCACATTTGATGAATTCCTCATATACCCCTTAGTTTTGACTTTGTGCTCAAAATACCCTTACTAAATACGGAACTCTAACGTCGTTAGTTTTTATCTCTCTCTCCTCTCCATCTTCATCTTCTTCATCTCTTCTCCCACCATCATCCATTGATAACATCCTAAACCTCCAATTTTCTATCACTCTTTCCACCTACACGCGTTTATCTTTCCTCCCCATCTTCATCTTGTGAATTTTCATTGAAGCTTGGCCTGGATTTTATTTTCTTATTCGATGTTGGGGAGTTGAGTTTTCTGGGTTTGTACTTGAATTGTGTTCTTATAACAATGACGAATGAAGTTGAAGGAGTTGTGAAGTATAGGGGAGAGAGAGAGGAAGAAGATGGAGATGAGGGGTTTAAGAGGGGTTGAAAACAGTGCGGATCCACTATGGGTTCACTGGGTTCAGTTGAAGTGTTGAACCCATAATGGATTCGGGTAAAATCAGCAAATTTCATAAAGCTGGAAAAGATGTAAAATAATATAACGTGCGTTATAAGACGTACAGAGCGGGGACAGCTTGATGGTTTTGCTGTCAGTACTACAACAATCTGGTCGCGAGTTCGAATATGCTCGGCTATAATTAATCTTTTCTATTTCTTCCTTTTTGCTGCTTAGGGCCTGTTCTCCTCAATCTTCAATTTTTTTTTCTTTTTTTTGTCAATCTTCAATTTTTTTTTTATTCTTTTCCATTCTACTTCTTCTCTTTTGCTGCTTAATTTATTCTTCAATCTCTCTTTTTCTTTTTAATAATTCATGCAACATGATGTTTTTCTTTCTTTCTTTTTTTCTTTTCTTTTTGTCAATCTTCAATTTTTTTTATTCTTTTCCTTTCTATACAGTATATTATTGTATTTTATACTCTAATTATTATTGTAGACTTATCTGTTTGTTTTAATCACAAACAATACTCGAAGTGATATGTAGTTTGAGTACTTTTTATGAGACAAAGTTGATCATTCTTTCATGATAAACCATATTTTCACGATTTATCATATACATGTACCAAGTACAAAACAATAATAATTTAATTTTTGTAATAGCATTTTTACACACCCAACAAAGTTATGGGTCGTAATCTAAAATTTGGACTAATGTCTCTGAATTCCGAACCCACAAGGTAAAGATCCTAGATCCACCATTGGTTGAAAAATGACTGGTGAGACATTGAAATTACCATAACTGAATGTCACATGAGCATGGAGAAAGATGAAGAAGATGATAATGGGGAGGAGAAAGAAATGTATGTAGAGTAGTTTTTATTTGCTTGGCCGCATGATTCTGAATTTAAAATTATGTCACAAAAGTTGGATCAATAAAGTGGATGAGGTTCATCTTTGGATATGTCTAACTTTAATTTTATCTAAAAACACATAAGCATTTTCTAGATTTGTATATGAATACGCCTAGTGTTGTATTGAGGAACATATAAGTATGTTATAGATCTGTATATGGATATGCCTAGTTTCAGTTGCATCTGGTAACATATAAGCATGTTATAGATTTGTGTATGAATATGCCTAGCTTTAATTGCATCTAGGAACATATGAGCATTTTATAGATTTATTATTTATATATGGAAAATTTGTCAGAAACAATCTTTTAAATACAAGTTTTTGCGAGAAACAACCTTTTAAAAAAAATATGGCAAAATAAGACATTAAAAATATTTTTTTTTGCGAGAAACAACCTTGATCCATTTTCCGAGCATTAACCAAGTATTTTGCGGCTTCGAGTCACTGAAACCAAACATGACAAGGCACGTAATCCACACATCTTATGTTTCAACCCAATTTCCCTTCATATACTGATAAAGTCAACGTCGGAAAATACTTGGTCGATGTCGAAAAATGGAGAAAAATAGGGTTGAAACATAAGAGATGCAGTGCGTGCACTTCACATGTTTGGTTTGAGCAGTCAACGCCGAAAAATCTTGGTCGTCGTCGGAAAATGGGTCGAGGTTATTCCTCGCAAAATATTTTCTTCTTAATGTCTTGCTTTGTAGGATTTTTTTAAAAAGGTTGTCTCTCGCAAAAACTTGTATTTAAAAGTTTGTAACTGACAAATTTTCCTTTATATATGAATATGCTTTTAGCTTTAATTGCGTCCGGGAACATATGAGCGTGTTATAGATTTATAAGTATGTGAATATGCCGAGCTTTAGTTGCATTCGGAAACATAAGCATGTTATAGAGATGCATAGCATATGATGATATGAATGTTGTCCGCTGTTGCATAGGATTCCAATTTTGGCGGTGCAAAACTCTACAATGTGAGATTTACTAAACTGAACAGAGTGGACAGGTCAGAGAGTATAAAGATGGGTGTAAGATGTAATTGTCTGGCATTGGCCAACCTAACCTAAAAGGGAATCCTTGTAGCAAATAGGAAGTCAAATGACAAATGACTATATATATTTTAGGAAAAATTCACATTAATAATCCTAACTTTCACCTGTCTCCTCAAAATAATCCCAACTTTAGATTATTTCAGAATAATCCCAACTTTTGAAGGAACCTTCTCAAAATAAACCAAACTATACTTTTTCTTGCCTACACTAATCCAATTTAGGTCTAAAATATATTGAAAATTAATAGTTCGGATTATTTTGAGAATATATCCCCTGAAGTTGGGATTATTCTGAAATAATTAAAAGTTGGGATTATTTTGAGAAGACCGTTGAAAATTGGGATTATTCATGTGAATTTTTCCTATATTTTAGGGTATCGTGGAAGTTGATGGGGCGAAGGATGACGATCTTGCATTGGAAGGAAATATTTTACTAGGACATGTAATACGCGTTTCCTTACCGGAGAGCAACTAGAAAGCTAAGTGAAAGAGTGGATAGCTAGACAATGGTATCTCAAGTTGGTTCATATCCATTAATCACATGAGAATCGAGCTATTATTAGCATCTTTTTTTTTTGAGGGGAAAAGCATGATAAAATTACTCCAAGGACAAGGTGTCCATCAAAACATAAGGAGCCACCTCCGGAGGAGAGTGGTTCTCCCAAATCTGTTCAACACCGAAAGGAAATAAACGGGCTAGATGGTGTGCAACAAAGTTCCCATCACGCTTTACATGCGACCAAATAACAGAAGAAAAACACATACTAGAGGATAAAATGTTATGGAGTACTATATCAAGATCCGAGAGGAAGATAGCATGCTTTGAGAGACGAGTAACCACGGTTTGGCAATCTGACTCGATAATGAGTTTTTGAAAACCGAACCTTCTTCCTAAACGAACAACCATCTCAATAGGATATAGCCGGACATGTATCAATTTATAAATAAAATGGTACTAATTGCGAGAAAGACTGGTATTATTTGGTTATATAATGGTATATTTATATATATTTGGTACTTAAACTACAACAATTTAAACCCTTTTTAGTTCCATTAAATCACCTTATAGTACAAACTAAACACTCGTTTTTTTATTCAATCAAACTAAGTACATGTTAATATTAATATAACAAATTTATGAAATTGGTACCATATTATCACAAAAATGGCACTAAACTATTGATATAGCCACGAATTGTTATGGGTTGGAGTCTTTGGGGACTCTAACAATTAGACTACAAAGCTTTTCCCATGAGAATCCCCTCATGTAATAGTTAATTTCACCTCATACCTACTCTTTCTAATGCAATGTCAAAGAACTATGTACTTTCAAGTTCATGAGCAATACATGCCATTAGAATTTTCATTGATCATCTATCCTTATGTTATCTTCAATACCTCGCTCTATTCTATGAGAAACCGCCTTATATTAATATGTCTACTTTTGTTAACCTGCATTAATGTGTTAGGTTTCACCACAACGTAACTTATGTCAAAATAACAAGAGCTCATGTAGAACTCAAGGTTGAACCCAACTTTTTTTTCCAAAACATTTAGTAAGGGAGAAAGTAATGTGGCAAGTTAGACTTGCATTTAGACTTGATTATTGGGTGAGATGGTGGTGTTGGTCAATAGTAGGTCGACTCAATAGTTAAAGCATATTTATTGGATAAACAATGTTTCCCCATGTGGGTCGCAGGTTGATAATGGCTAAATTAGTAAAGGAGCAAAGAGAGAAGAGAGAAAGAAAGGTATACATATAAAACCTAAACTGGTCGTGTTTCACACCTTACGTGTTACACTTTCTATTTTATGATTGACCTATTTTTTTGGCTCGATGGCCACGCTCATTAAAAAATCGTGGCTCATACCAATAAAAATTCACCTTAATTTGACCTTAGTCCTTATCATACCCATTGCCATTATACTACCCTGCTTATCTATCAAGCCCAGCGGTAAATTGCAATGAGTGAGCCTTAGGTAATGGAGGGCGGAGGTTTTATAGGTCAATTGCAAGTTAGGCCAAGCTTGCCTTTTCTGGGTAAAAGATGGCCTTCTTTGTAATCCAGTATGTTCCATAGAAGGGGTGAATTTGTGACCCTTGGCTAGAGAACATTAGGACAAAAATGGGCTAGGTAGCAACTCGAAGAAGCAATGGAAGAATGGGCCTTTACGTGCTAGAACATACCACATAGGCTAGCATGGTTGATCTTTTCATCCGAGAAAACTATGGGTGGTTTATAGCATGTGGGCTTTATTGCTGCAGTATTCTTTTTTTTTTTGTGGTGTAAATGAGCACGACTAAACGCAGGGATGTAGACAGGATACGATCATAGGTCTTAGGTATCACCCTCATGAGACTTTACCAACTAAGTTAGATGATATCTAGTATTGTTGCAGTAAGTGGTTTATGGCTTTATGCGCTATATAAATTTACAATTATTATATCGTGCTTAAATCTCAGAGTATGATGAGTATCGAATGAATACATACTACAAAAAAGTTGAAACATTTGCATGTTATTTTTTTCGATATCTTCATGTACCTTTGGGCAAAACCGATTAAAAATTTAGGACTTAGAAGTATAAATAAACATTTAGCACATAATGTTTTTTTTTTTGCACATCCACATGTTCGTTTTACAATACATCCATGTTCTTTATAACTTAAGGCATTCCTAACACAAGGAACGATGACATGTGACACTTTTCCTTATAGTGTTTAATTCCATGTAATCCACATACAATAAAAAAATAGAAAAAGCGTTGTATAAGATTCAACCCCGTGATCACAAGTATATATACTAAAATTTTAACCATTAAACCAAGTGATACTTGATGTTATCATTTTAAAGTAAAATATTAATAAATGAAAAATACAATTATCCGGGGGCCGGGGCGTAGCTCGGGTATAAAAACTAATTAAACTATTTAAAACCTAGTAAAAGTTTGTTTTGTATAATGGGGACCTTAGGGTTGTAGGTTGAGCTTATGGATTCTTCACACGGATTAGCCCAATTATAAACCCAAGATTTAGATTATTAAGTCGGTTCTAGTTTTATGGTATATAATTCCAATCAGTGAATGATTCCCTTTTTAATTTTACCGTCTTCTCATTTCTCTCTCTGTAAACTAAAATTCTTTGGTAATAATGACTTCGACAAAGCGCGAAAATCCAACAACACAACAACAAGAACAACCCCATGCAAAGAGGCTCAAGAACACATTACCAGATGAAATTACTCAATCCCTGCAAAATTACCGCGTTGTTCTCAATCCTGCTGACTGCGATTTGGGTAATTTTCTTTAATTTTAGCATTTTAGTAGAGTAATTTGATTTGGGTATATAATAATTATTTGTTTTGAATTTGGTTTTGTCTTTTGTTTAGAATTACCCTTAATTTTTCCCGGGAAAACCCATGTATTGATTTGATTTTGCTTTAAGTTTTACTTGTTTTTAGTTAAAGACTTGTAATTTCTCTGTTTAAAGAACACTTTGCTAAGATAATTTCGTTTAGGAGACAAATTTATGAAAATTATTAGAAAGTTATGCTAGTAGAACTTCTTTTGGGTCCAATTTAATGTGCATTGAAGAATTACCAATATAATGAGAGGAATTACTGGGTATTTTAGTTTGGAGGTGGAAGCCAATTTTTATGGATCTTTATAGCATATGAATGAAGGCTGTGGCTAAGTCTTTTGCGTACTAGGAAGCCAATTTCTCTTGGCTAGACGTGGGCACTGATTGATTGCTCCATCCGTCCCTTATTGTTTGCCCCATTCCCGCTTTATTTTTTATTTAAATGTTGTATTGAGTGAGTAGGTTTTGGGGGCATTCTCCCAAACTTATTTTTAGTTCTGTTCGATTAAATGATAATCATTACTATTAATTAGTTATAATTTAATTCAGTTCAGTTCAGTAGTTTTATGCCGAAGAGAACAGGCCCTTATTTTCTTTTTGTGTGTGCGTTAAGAGAAAGTTTGGAGGGTGATCATGTGATTTGAATTAGGAAATGGAGCTTTTTTTTTTTTAAAGACAAAAGTGGAGCGATCTTTTAGGGATGGAGATAGTATATAAGAGGTCCAATTTAATGTGCATTGAAGAATTACCAATATAAAGAGAGGAATTACTGGGTATTTTAGTTTGGAGGTGGAAGTCAATTTTTATGGATCTTTATAGCATATGAATGGAGGTTATGGCTAAGTCTTTGGCGTACTAGGAAGCCAATTTCACTTGACTAGACGTGGGCATTGATTGCTCCATCTGTCCCTTATTGTTTGCCCCATTCCCGCTTTATTTTTTATTTAAGAGTTTTATTGAGTGAGTAGGTAGTTATTTTCTTTTTGCGTGTGCAGTAAGAGAGAGTTTGGAGGGTGATCATGTGATTTGAATTGGAAATGGAGCTTTTTGTTTTTTAAGACAAAAGTAGAGTGATCTTTTAGGGATGGAGATAGTATATAAGAGGTTGGACTTGAAGATTCCATGGTGGAAATACTTTAGCAATGTATTTACTGTTTTGTCAGCAAAGGGAAATGGGCATAGATCTCTCACTCTTCCTTCCCTCCTTTCCCTTTAAATCTACTGATCCAACTTTGGTAGTGAGAAGCCAATGATCTTTGAGTTAAATAATACTCCCTCAGTCTTACAATACTTTACCCATTTGCTTTTTCGAATTCGAAGTTCATAACATATTTGCTAAAGTATAAGAAAAAGAATTTCTTGTGGGATTTTGTTAGATATCTTACATTGTGTATTTTCAAATTATCATCATTTTATAATTTTTTTTACATTAATATGTAGTTAATTGTATTAATGGTCAAGGATGTGTCTTGAATTCTTGAAGATCGTGAAAATAAAGTGGGTACAATACTCCACGATAGAGGGAGCAACTTATACTTGGCAAGAATTATCTTTTTTGGGGCATGCTTGGATAGGGATAGGGAGTAATGAAGATAAATGAAAGAGAATGAAAATGAGTTCTGGTGGTGGTAGCAAGGATGATAAAGCTTATAATGCAAGGAAAAAGGATGAAAAAGAATTATTACCCCAATGGAATTACACTACCTTAGGGATATGGGTAATTGTTGCTTCCATAATGAGGGTAATAGTTCCCCCGTTTATCCCTCATTCTTATACAATCCCTACCCATCCCATACTATCACCACCATCAACCTTTATACCTCCCATTTATAACTCCATCATAAATCAGCCGCAATCCAAATATGATGTAAGGGTTGGATTGAATTACCCAAAGGTCAGAGGCTGTAGAGAAGGAGCTCTCTGTGAGATATGAATGCTGATTATGGGAGCATTTTTTTCCCATGTCATTCTTGAGGTTATCATTTTTATAAATGTTGAGTTTCCTCTCATCTATTGGCTATATATCAGAATAAGGGGCAGTGGGGGAAGGTTTTACTTTTCTTATAGGTTTATATCCTAATGTTTCATTTGCTACCTTAGAGTTTTGGACCTTTTGTTTCTTTTTTTACACACGTTATATATATATATATATATATATATATATATATATATATATATATATATATATATATATATATATATATATATATATATATATATATATATATATATATATATATATATATATATATATATATATATATATATATATATATATATATATATATATATATATTCTTTTTTTCTTGATACTCTCTTGAAAAATGTGGTATAGTGGTTTACAAGGATATCTGATTTGGTGAGGCCTTATTTTTTCGTCCAGCTTTCAATGTTGAAGCTGATGGGCTCACGGGGCACGGACTTTATGAGCAAGGATTTGCTTATTGCTGGTCTGGTGCACGGGCAAACATTGGAATCACTGGAGGGAAATACTATTTTGGATGCAAAATTGTTTCTGGTCAACCTGTGACAATGGAAAACACTCCTTCAAACCAGCAACATGTTTCGCGTGTGGGCATTTCAACAGGTGATGATCCTGTAGGCAATCTTGGTGAAACTAAACGTAACTTTGGGTATGGTGGAACTGGGAAATTCTCAAATGATGGCCGATTTGTGGATTATGGTGAAAGTTTTGGCATTGGTGATACAATTGTTTGCTTAGTGAATCTTGAAAGTAAACCTTTCGCTTCAATTGAATTCTCAAAAAATGGGAAACGGTTAGGTATTGCAAAGCATTTTGATGCAGGTCCCAAAGGTGTTGGAGTGAGTGATTCTCCAGCTGGAAAACTAGCATGGCAATCAGCCCTCTTTCCTCATGTTCTGCTGAAAAATACTGTGGTTGAGATGCAATTTTGCATGGAAGATGGACTAGATCCTGAAGAAGGATACAAGCCATGGGCCTCAGCTGTGAAAGATGGAAAAGCAGTGTTGGGACCTGTTTTTCCCGACACAACAGAATGTGAGGTGTTAATGATGGTTGGATTACCAGCTTGTGGAAAGACTACCTGGGCCGAAAAATGGGTCAAAGAACATCCTGAAAAACGCTACATCTTGCTTGGGACAAACCTGGCCCTTGATAAGATGAAGGTTCATTTGTTTTTTATTTCTTCCTGATTTTAACTGTATCTTGTTCTGTTGATTTCCTGTTTTCATAACATATTGACATTCCACAGGTCCCAGGTCTATCGCGGAAGTTCAATTATGGTGAACGTTTTGATCGCCTAATGGACCGGGCAACTGGAATATTTAACACTTTGTTATCAAGAGCATCCAAAATATCTCGGAACTACATCATTGATCAGACAAATGTTTATAAGAGTGCTCGAAAGCGGAAATTGAAGCCATTTGCATTCTTCCACAAGGTATAGACACTACAAAATCATTTTGGAAGCGGATAGTGTATATTATTCATCCAACCTGTTATTCCTGTTGTTTGCATGTTGCTTATCGAGAAGATTGCTGTTGTGGTCTTCCCAAGACAAGAAGAGCTGAAGATACGTGCTGAAAAAAGATTCAAAGACATGGGCAAGGAAGTACCTCCTGAAGCAGTTAATAAGATGTTAGGTATGTCTCTTTTTAAACATTAAAAGTAACTTTTTTTTCTTGTACTTGTACTTGAGAGGTTAAGTTTATGTTCTTTCTTCTTCTGCATGGCAGCTAATTTTGATTTACCCATGAGCAAAGACATGCATATGACAGATGAGTACTTTGATGAGGTAAATCTGCATGTTCTATTTTATAATATGCCTATTGAAGGTTCTTGAATAGGTCTATGAATTGAACTTATAAAAACCTGCGGTGTTTGGTCAGTGGCCCTAATGTCAGCATAATGTACTTCATGGTCTTTAAATTAAACATGAGAAATTACTCGAAGGATTCATCAGACAGTAATCAATGACTGATGCCTATAAATTCTATCTTGCTTATATTTATTTCTGAAAATAAGTTACATTTGATGTTCCTGTACTAGGTCATCTTTACAGATCTCAGTAGAGGTGAAGCACAGCAGCATCTGGAAGCGATGAAGCGTTCCCTAAAGTTGTCATCTAGTGGAAAGTCCAAGACTGATCATCCATCGTATGCCCGTGAAAGTTGCGTTAATTCAGATTCTAGGATGTCGGCTTGTCCTGTACCTGGTCCTGGATATCCCTACTCGGGATATTCAATCCCCTTGCCAGAACATCAAACAGGTTCATATACTTTCTTCCATTGTGAATGACTTAACACACTCGATATACTTTTCTTTTGCTTCCTTCGCTGTGTAGCGGCTTGATATCTTTTCATTGATTTTCTCCTCTTAAGATGGAGGCTCTTGGATGGTACGTCCTGAACCTGCTTTGCAGCCAACGCCTGCCAATGTGAGTTCATTGTCTGAATCTTGTTATCCAAGTCTCAACGTGAGTGAGAGATTCATGGTGCTCATTTTTGAGAATTTAGATTTTTGGGGGTCCATGTAAGTGTTCATGCTTGTGCCTAATATGAGCTGAGTTTAATTATATGGTGAGGAGTGTGGTTTACATTTTTTGAGCTAAATGTTTCCTGCAATTTTTTTATGTACTTTAAAACCTACAATGAAACCACTTTCGTAGATTCTGACCCCTTTGTAATCACCTTTGTTTTTTCTTGAGATCTCTCTTTTCATTATACGGTTATCTCTGAAAATTAATCCACTATGAGTATTCATCCATATGAATAGCTTTTGACAACCGCATAATCACTTGTAAGTCCCGAAAAATGGTGGTTTTCTTGTTTCCTTGTTTTATGCTTCCCTGTTTCATCTTTCTGCAACAGAAAAAAAGAATCTAAATGCCACTGCTAGTGCAGGTAAATACCAGATATGGACCTGGGTATGCTGGGAAATTAGAACCACCGGCTGCGTCTTTCTCTCATCAAGGAAGCTTGAATCCAATGCCTCCTAGAACATACTCAAGCTACAATCCTATTCCTATTGATAATCTCGCGCAATATGGCAGCTATGTGCATGATCCTCATGGAAGACATGAAGCACCCTACTCTTATGGAACTCCAGGATATGGAAATAATGCGGAAGGTCCAAGATCAGCCTATCAGCCTCGTCATGGTTACTTTCCTTCCTCATTACTTCGTTATTGATTTTTTACCCACTCCCCTCCCCCCTGCCCTTTCTTTTAGTAAGTAGGTTGACTATCATTTGTGAAGATGACCTATATTGGTATCACATGTTTCGACTCTTGAAAGACTCGGAATCCAGAGATTTGTTTTACTTCATTGTCTTACTTATCTAAACCTGCCAATTATCATCCTCGGGCTAATCCTGATGTAGTACAACGTAGATTATCATGCATGCAATTGTGGGACACGAAGACACTAGAAAATCATAAATAGAATTGTTTAATTCTTTCTGAACATAGAGTGGATTTCTGAATGTGACTACCATTGTGGACGTATGTGATTACTTAGCTCTAGGTTCTTTAAATACTCGGTTCCCTTATAGTGGAAAGAAGAAAACTAGCTAGTTTTAGTATTGAATCCTGTATTATTGAGCATTGACTATGTTTCTTGTAATGTGTATGTTTTTCAGTTTCACCTTGTGGAACTCCGAATCCAACGCCAGAGGGAAATTACGCTGCTGATGTACAGCATCCTGGGAATGCACCTTACTACCCTCCTAGATATTACTAAATGCTGGTTGCTGGATCTTCAGAGGATGTCGAATTTTGCTGGTCACTGATATCAGTTGGAGTAAATATTGTGTGGATAAATTGATTTGACAATCCGTCTTGCGTGGACCCGGTTCACATTAAAAATAGTGTGGGCCAGAGGCACACGTCTCCCACTACAAATTAGTCACTTCCGTTTCCAAAATCCGCGCGATTTTCTCTCTCTTCAATAAGATTATCTCGCCCTAAAATTTTAACAAAACAGTTGTTCGGAACAAACATACTACTATATCATTTTTAAAATACTGATTATATCATGTCAAAATCTGATTATCATGTAAAACACTATAACGATCGAATATGATAACTTTGTGTAATATACAAATAAACTACACTATAACGTTCAAAAATCTGACTATATCATGTCAAAACACACTATATCATGCAACATTATCATGTCAAAAACAAAGAAACATTTATCGTGTCGAGATACTTTATATCGTTTCAAAATCTGATTATATCATGTCAATATACACTATAACTTGTCAACATTATCATCTTTAAAAAACTACAGGAAACATTTATTTTTTTAAAATACTTTATATCATTTTAAAATCTGTTTATATTATTTAAAATCCACTATATTATTTCAAAATACACTATAAGAGAGAAGTTATCAGAGGAGAAATTAATAAGATCAGTTGTGCTCACAACCGTGAGATCAATCATTCCACCTTAAGGGTCCTTCAATTTCTTTCCACTTTCTCATACCTCATTCTCTCTCCTCTTTCACTGCAAAATGTATAACAAGATTTGGACTTTCTCTCTTTAATCTCTCTCCTCTCTTTCTCTCTCTTCTTCCAGCTTCTTTTCTCCTTGGGAACTTCTTCGTTCTCCAGGCAAAGTTTTCTTTGACTTAATCTTCTTCTCATTTTCTCTCTCCTACCTGCTATGGAGTTCTCTGTTCTCATTTTCTTCGTAAATTGTTGATTACTAGCTAGCATCCATTTGTTGCTGAAGGATCTACAGAATGTTAATAAAGGATTTTCGATTTAGAAATGGTTGTAGGATGAATGATTAGCTAGGTTTTAGTTTTACACAATGAGTTGATTAATTTAGCTTTTGTAATAATTGATATGTGTTGATGATGCTACGACCTCCTTTGATTTGATTTCGCCAAAAAAGTTTCCGAGTTTCTTACTCAATTTCTGGAAAATCCTTCGAGCCTGAGGGAGAAAGAAGAGCAGGGTGGTGAGTGAGAATTTCGAGCGGGAGAGAGACAGGTGAATACTCACGTGAAATGGATCAGGTGCACACTAACTTAGTGTGCACCGGGTTCATATTAGTTTTTTTATTGATTTGAACTCTTACTTAGGGTACTATAACAGTTGTGAGAATTTTGGCTAAATTTTCGTTCGATTGCGTATGATTCCTAATTTCCAAGTACTAATCCTTAGTTCTAATACAACACAGGTTTACCATTATAGACAGGTAGTTTGTTAATGTCTCTATCCATTCTCACTGCAGTTATTACTACTTATTAACCCTGTTGTTGGGCTCTTATGTACCATCATCTACTCTTAACGGTATGCTTTCGTAAATTTCTTGCAACAAAGTTGGTTAAAATTTTTTTATTAGCCCCTGATTTGTATGATGTATGTTCGTCACATATACATTTTTTTAATTTCAAACTACTTATCCTTTTGAAAACATATTTTGATCGTGAATTATGATAATATTCATTATACACCTGAGTCATATACCTATGTGTATGTATACACCTTCAAAACTTTCTTCATTTGAAAGCTACAACTTATTATGTATATTTTGCTCATGTAGATGATTCAAATGGGTAATGAGCAAAAAAAAAATAGTCATGGGTGTACGATGCTCACGGTATATCCGGGTGTATGAAATTTTTTATAGTGAATTATTCTAAATTTTTAAATATATTCGCACAATTATGTAAGAAAAAAAAAATCAGATTATATCCTTTTCTTCAACATCCAATCCGCAACTGAAAAGCCTTCGGCATCAGGAAAAAGAAAGACTCGCCTTCCTGCACTTCCCTATAGAATTAGAATCAGATTATGAGAACCTCATCATGATTGTGGAACATATGTGCTTTAACCCATACCCAGGATAAAATGCTTTTTGCTAACTCCAACTCCCCATTTAAGTGGTCAAAATTAACTGTTAATCTATCCAATACTTCTATCCCACAACTTTTGATTCAAGTACAAACACCAAAACCCAAGCACAATATGTGAAGTATAAATTTCTTGTAAAAAAAAAAATTAAAACCCTTTTTTAAAGCTCTCTTTAGTGAGTGGTTCTAGAGTGGTTGGCCCATTATTGCCTTTTTTCCTACTTCAGCATAGTATATTGTACTCCCTACCCAAATTTACACTATTCATTTTTCGTGAGTTAGGCTATGTTCTTTTGGACTGAATTAATAAAAATTCAGATCAGTTCAGTTCAGTTCATACTAATTCAGTTCAGTTAAGTTCAATTTATTTCATTTCAGTTCAGTTAGTTTCCTCTCACAGTTTTCATTCATTTCAGTTCAGTTCATTTTAGTTCAGTTCAGCTCAGTTCAGTTCTATTCAGTCCAAAAGAACAGAACCTTATTGCAGGACTTGCACCTTTATGATTAAATCTACAAACATTGAACACATATGCTCGGTACTTATATTGAAAAGATATAGTTAATAGAATCTTGTTAGATTAATTTTTTTTTTTAAAAAAGTCTTATTAGATTCATTTCAATGTAAAGTTTTAGAATATCAATTTCCATAACTTTCACTGAGATAAAATTGAAGATCTTAATACTTCATCCGTAACATAAATGCTCCTTTGTCAAAAAAACCATAATAGATGCAACAAATGGGTATTATTTGTGAGGTACTCATAAAATATTCATTTGTTGCGTTTATTTTGTTACGGAGGGAGTAGTTAAATTAATGGTTTTTTCACCATATACCCCTGACAAATTTTTTTTTGCACCGTATACCCTTTCAACTTTCCAAATTCACCATATACCCCTCACGTTCGAAAAAATACATCCACTTACCCTTAATGACTAACGACGTTAAACTCCGTTAGTCATTAACCCTTAATCCCCCATCTAACCTCATTAACTAACCTAAATCTACCCCTAATCCTAACCCTAACCCTAACCCTAACCTTAACCCTAACCCTAACACCTAACACCCCCACCCCACCCCACCCCCACCCCACCCCCACCCCCACCCCCACCACCCCCTTGCCCCCGACCCCCTGACCCCCACTGCACCACCACCCTTCCCCCCCTCCCCGCCCCGCAAGCACTCTCCCTCCCCGCAAGACACCCCCTCCACCCTCCCCAAGCCCCCTTCCCCTTCCCCCCTCCCCTTCCATGGCCGCCGCAACCCCCTCCCCTGTCCGCATCGCACCAGGCGCACCATCGGCCTCCCTCCCTCCCCTTCCCCCTTCCCTTCCCCCTTTCCATGACACGTAACCCCTCCCCACCACCGATTCTTCGCGGTGCTCCACTTTGAATTTCGAAACCCGGATTTTGAACACACGCCTCCCCACCACCGATTCTTCGCGGCGCTCCACTTTGAATTTCGAAACCCGGATTTTGAAACACCCCTCCCCACCACCGATTCTTCACAGTGAAACAAAACCCGGATTTTCGAATTTTGTTTAGGGTTCGAGGGAAGGGGACGGGGTTGACCGTGGAAGGGGAGGGGGTTAGCGGCAGCCGGATTGGGGGAGGGAGTGGGGCCGGGGGGAGGGGAGGGGTGTGGGTTCGCGAGGGGAAGGGGAGTGGGGTTCGCGTCGGCGGTTGGGGAGGGGAAGGGGGTCGGCGGGGAAGGGAGGGTGGTGGTGGTGAGGGGGTGATGTGGCAGTAGGGGGTAAGGGGTCGGAGAGGGTGGTTAGGGTTAGGGTTAGGTTTAGTGTATTAGATTAGGGTTAAGGTTAGGATTAGGTTTTGATTTAGGTTAGTTAATTAGGGTTAGGGTAGGATTAGGGCCTAATAACTAACGGAAGTGTAACTTGTCGGTCAAAAGGCGAGTTGATGTATTTTTTCAAACGTGAGGGTATATGGTAATTTGAAAGTTGAAAGGGTATACGGTGTAAAAAAAAAATTTGTCAGGGGTATATGGTGAAAAAACCGTTAAATTAATTTGTTGGAGTCTGAATAATGTAAATTTTAGAGTAACTTTAGAATGGAAGAAGTTTTAACCAAAGAATTCACGAAAAGCTACCAATTTATTTACTGACCTCCTCTCCTTTTCAGGCTACAAGCTTTTCATTGAGAAAAGAATGGTCACTTTGAACATTGGAGACACCTAATTTTTCAAATGTAGGAGAACCAACCACGTGAGTTGTTTGGTTGGAAGAACCAATACATCATCATCTCTACCCCCCGCCTTCCCTCTTTTCCTTTTCATCTTTCTAATGCATGCATCATGCTAAACACTTTGTATTGTGTTAATAAATTTATATAATGTATAGTGCATTAGAGAATATGAAAACTATCATCTACCCAACTTTGTATTTTCTATTCATCATATATATATGAAGTATTATTTTTGCAAAGACTGAAACATGTGTCGAAATTTGGTCAAACATTATTAAAAAAATTGGCTTTATTTAGTTTCATTATGTTCTTGTCACTTTCACTTTTGAAAAGGTACAATTCTTGGTTACGATTTACGAAAGTTGTTATGCTGAGTTTATAATCCGCACTAACTAATAATGTAATAACTAAATTACTATGGAGATGATATATCATTGATGTAAACATTTAAAAAAAAATTATTAGGAGAACAGATTTATTAAAGACCATTAGTTTGTAGTTAGATGCTATGTTCATGCGTATGCTAAACCTAACTCATTTGACTTCTTTGACTTTTATATTATTTTTATTCAGCCTCTGAGAACTAAGAGTAATATTGTATGTAAAAGGATAGAAGGAAACTTTAGTCTTCTTAGGCCTATATGTAAACACTATATATATTGAATGCGGGGTTAACCTAACGAGGTTAACACAATTGTCTCCACACTTGAGACACAATTACCTACGAGGACTATATATATTGTTGAGTGTGGAGAATATTGTGTTAACCTCAGTTAACCCCGCATTCAATATATATAGTGTTCTAATATAGGCCTAAGATTATGAAAAGTCTCTTCTATCCTTTTACATACAATATTACTCTAATACAAGCTAATTAATTAATTATAAATTTTAAGAGATAATTATCTCTTAGGTAGCTTTCTATAGTCCATACAGTTTGCATTACCAACAAATTCTAGTCATGAGGTATATAATATATGTTGTACGGAGATTTTATGGAAATTTCGTATTCGTTTTGTAATTGGAACATTTCCGTGTTTTGGAGACCTTAACAACGAGCGATATATCACTATATACACCGGTTTAATATCCGCTAGATCATTACGTACCCGTTCTCGTTTCCGTGCAACTAACACAAGTCATTATTTGATGTCATATTTTCTTCTTCATTTCTCACAGTTAAATTAATGCATTTCTTATAACACAACAATCAGTGGGGCAGATATAACAAGTAACAACTAATCAAATCCTTCTACATGTGTCTAGTGTAGGGCATAACTCTACAAAGACATCCACCCAACAAAAGAGAAGGAAGATAAGTTATGGCTCTGCTGATAAGATAGATTCATATTATTTCAACTTCTAAAGGTTTGGGATTCGAATTTTGTCGAGTGATAATGCTTGGAGGTGAAATTAGTTTAGCTATCCCCCTACTCTCAAGTGTTTGGCTCGCAAAAACTGTACCAAGAAATCATGAGAGAGCGAAATCTGGTCAAGGTCTTCTTCTTACCATTAAAAATGAAGTTAAGATTAGAATTCTAAACATAGAGGAGCTATCTGTACTAGTATCACCATCACATTCTAATCACTATTTGAGGTTACAATTTTCATCAACTCAACAATTAGATGACTACCACTGATACTTGTAAAAAGGTGTCTATTAATGCTAGTACATGACATTATGTGAGGTAGGGCAGGTTAATTGGATGCTCAGGACAAGAAAGAGAAAAATATTATAAAGGCGAAAGGACTTTTCATTTGTGTCATTTGAAATATCTAATCTAGCTAGTATTACATTCTGAATTTCAATAATATTGAGCTCTCAGACTACAAAAGCTAATTTTATCCAACATCTTTTCTCATAAGACAACTTTAATTCATGTCGTAGAAAGATATTTCTACCTCCAAATAAATTGAAAAGGTCGCCAAAAGGGCCAAGTAGTAAGAGATGATGAGAGGAAAAATTATTCCAATAAAAGATTATAATGCCTATGAAATCTATGGTACCACACTACTACCACTTTCAGTAAAGGTTTGTTAATATTTTGATAAGAAGGAAAGGGTCATCTGTACTTAATCTTAAATGGCTTTATGAACGTATACAAGTAAACAAGTACTTCTTCCATTCCTAAATAATCGCAATAGTTGATTATGAATAAAGATTAAGCAAAGCCATAGATTATGGGCCATAATTTGTATTATTTATATATGTACTCTATCCAAAAGGTGTTGCCTTTCACATAACTCCGACTCGTTATATGTCTACCGTGGCAATGTCATGTTGTCGAGATGGCGTCACATAATGACTTGATAATCTATGTGGCATTTGTTTACCATTTTTCAACAAAATTGGAGTAATCAACTTTTAAATCCTTGACCTCTTACTTAATCTCATAAAGAGTATGAACCACAAAGTCCATTGGTGATATGATTTTATTTAATACAAGTTAATTTCAATAAGTACACAACAAAGTAAAAGAAAAAAAAGCAAAGCAAAAACTTTGAACATAGTTACCAATATGACTAGCCCTTCACCTATTATTAAACCTCGTTTATTTGATCCATTACTAATATTGTTATTGAGATAATCTCCAACTCCTAACTATGTAAACATATATTTTTATATAATTTACCTCGTATTCATTTCGCACTCCTTAACCTGATTAACATTTCATGTATTACACGAAAATAAACACTAGTTTTATTGTAAAAGTAAACATGATACGAGGTACTGGAGTTTTATGTAATTTGCATCTTTTCATCCTTTTGGTATTAAATAAATTTGCCTCTCTATATTCCACATGCCTTTGCACTCACGCATTGCAATCTCCGAAGTTGTCCCCAAAACACTAAATCCAACTTCCACTATTCATCAATCTTCCCAAAACCTTCCCCCTTTAAATCCACATCACTATTCCAATGTTCCCAACTTTTCCCTTACTATACATCCACTTTCCTTTAAAAGAATGAATGGGCTCCTCTAACTTTCCTCTTTACTCATAAATCATAATGCAAAAACACACACCACAACACCCTTAACTTCCTCTCTTACTAAACAATAATAACACATACATGTAATTTCCCACTCCCTCCTTCACAAACATGGGAACAATAACTTCTCAATTATCTCTCCCTTCTAACCCTCTCTTCTCTAGCATTATCACTCTTTACACTCTAATCCTCCTCTACTTCCCTCATATTTTCCTCAAAATTATAGTCTCCCCTCTTTTAATCTCCACTCTAATCATCCTACTAACTCTTTTAAGATTAGGCGCGTCTCAACAACAACAGCAACAACAACAACAACCCAGTATAAATCCCGTGCAGGGTGCAAATAATGCACCCCAACAAAACATAATTCAAAATGATCATCTTAAGGGTTTAAAACCCGGGCTCGAGCTCGAGCCTAAGCTCGAGCACGAGCCCTATAATGAAGGAGGAGTGACAAAGATACAAACGTGTGAACCAAGTCACCTAGTAGGGTTTGACTCAACTGCCAAACATGAGCAAGAGATGAAGGAAAAAGATTCTTCACTTGAGAGTTGGACCGGTTTCGAGTGTTTGGGTTGGGCCGAACAACCCGAACCCGCTTTGGGGACCAATATTTTCCTAGAGTGGAACGTGGGTGCGCCACTTGAGGTGATATACGAGGCGTTTGAGGGGGAAGAAGAAGGAGGAGAAGCTGAAAACGACGCGTTTTGGAGGGATGAAAATGAGTTCAAGGTGGGAATAATAGAGAGGTACCCGTCACTTTCCCGGTATTACCCGGAATCGGATTCGGATTCGGATTCGGATTCGGATTCGGATAGCTCATCATCAATGTCGTTGGATGAAGAAGAAGAGGACAGAGGAGATCAGTTGATTGAGATATGTCTTGATTATGGTTATGTTAATAAGAAGATCATTAATGATATCATTATCAAGCCTAAACAAGCTGGTGAGAAGGTTGGTGATCATAATTTTGATGATGAGGATAATTTAATTGAGATTGATATTTCTCCTACCAAAATTATGTCTCATTTTTCTTGGTGAGAATTGATACCTTTTTTTCTTTTCTTTTTTATGTTTTTTTAGCGGGGGTGGTTTAAATTTTGTTGCTAATTAAGCTTTGTTCTGGTTGAGCAAAAATAAGTTGAGACACACAAAGCTTTAGTTTCGTTGAATATATCAATATATATATACAAAGCATTATATAACTAACGTTTGATGAGAGGAAGAAATACAAAAGAAGGTGTGTTGACTATTGGACTACATATTCTGCATACTTATGTTATTATATGGAGCTTGTAATAATATGTCAGTAGGCCTTATGAGAAGTATTAGGGAGCGGTTCAAATGAGTTGATTATCATATTGTTGGTGGACGACTTTTTTTTACATTATTGCTCTCATCCAAGACTTATTGTTACGTTTGTTTGGATTGGAAACAATCATGTTGGTGAAGTTGGTTTGTAAGATGTAAGAAAGACTTATTTGTTGTATTAACCTGTGTTTTGATTATTTGCATACACACATATAACTTAGTTTTGATGGAAAACCCCTCCAATGCCCTCAGTTAGCTAAGAGAAATTAAAAAGAGAGTAAAAATCAAAAG